>CM024694.1:28984869-29406053 GCA_014182845.1 Corymbia calophylla
GATCCCGTGTCCTGGTCCACAATTCACATTGTGTACGTATATATTTGAGCATCCTGTTTGTATTGATACACAGTCATCTCCTGCACACATTATCAGCACACGAACTTATTTTAGTTTATGATCTCATCGAACCTTTTGTAAGAGCTGACATATTTTGTGCATGAATACTTTCATTTTATGTTGAATGTCCAGCCTACATATTATATCTGCTAGCATGTTGGTGTTTTGTCATGAGTTTTTTCCAGCTCAAGGAATATTCAGGCCTTGGTACCATGTGGTGCTCTGTGGATCTTCCATTCAACAGAAGTAGATAATGTGAAAGTGGCTGGAAGCAGTTGCGCTAGTTGTTGATAAAGACAAAAGTAAGTTTGGGGTATGCCTTATGCAAAATAAAAAAAGTGGTGTTATTGTGTGGACCTCAAACCAAATCTCATCGTATTTCTCACTGGTGATTTAGGGAGTGACGTGTCAAGTAATTGTTCATGGTACAGGAAAGCATCGAGAAATGGTGGCTGCCATGTGTCGACCGCTAGTGGCCCGATTTTGTTGATTCCACCAGCAGATATATAAGTTTTGGAGGAGGATAAGCTTGTGCTCTGTCACCAAGTAAGTTCTCTGCTAGCATATGTGGTGACAAGCTACGGCTTCAATTTTTTTAACTGCAATTTTTGGTTTTTGTCTGTCATGTCTGGGCTGAGCTGGGGCCCACATCTAGGTTCATAAGATTTCTAGGAAACACCTAATTCTAGGAACTATTTTCTGGTGGTAGGAATAGGAAGAGTTTAGCTAGTGGAGAGCCTTAATGGCTTTGCTCTTGAATGTCATGGTTTTGGACCGTGATTTGAAATTTTCCTTCGTTTTGAAGGGTTATAAAAGATGTTCCGCTATCATAGTTGAAGGGAAAAGGAAAATGGAAAGGGAAAAGAAGTGTGATATACCACAAGCAAGATTGGAGCTGTGAATGAGCACATCTTTGGAGTTTTGGAGGTGAATGCCGTCTGTGTTGGGGCTGTTGCCTGGAGATGAGACGCTCATGTCATGAACCAAAACTCCCATGCAATTGTCAAATTTGAGGTGGCACTGGGGGCTGTTTTGAATTGTAATGCCCGTGACCGTCACATTGAAACTCCCATAAAACCTCAGAGCCTGTGCAAAAAACATAATTGACACTTCTAATGATAAGGAATGCTGGGACTTGGGAAGTTAAGCAGTTGTAAACTGGGCCTTACGGTGGGCTTGATGCTTGGCATTTTTGCACTGAGCTCATTTCTCACCTGTCACAATACATATCATAAGCCTAATCAGTTATAGCAGCTAATCACTGGAACAGTGAACACAAATTCACAGGATGAAACCGCGCCCACTACTTTAATGATTGTAAACTCTTATCATACATAAAGTGAAGTTTAGGGAAAGTTACCGGCATTGGTGGATTTCTTTCCACAGTGCTGTTTAATGGAATCAGGAACCGTGTTTCATCGTCAATGGGTTCATCAAATGGGTAGTCCTCCCACCAAACCGAGCCTCGGCCATCAATAGTCCCTTGCCCTTGGATTGTGATCCCTCTTAGCTTAGTGAACTCGAGCCATTGTAGCAGACCTTTTCCCCATGCTTTGTTCTCTGTCGGAGCAACTATGGTTCCATCCAGCTGAAAATGGATTCGAACTCTTTTAGCCTCCCAGAAACGGGGTTTTTTCAAGCACACTGTCTTGTAGATTTTTTTTTTACCTGGAATAAGATGTTTGCCTGGCAATATGGACCTGAAAACGAGATGGGTCCCACGAAGAATACGTGTTCAGCTGGGACGATCATCATCGATGCCTCCACTTTGCATGCGGCGGCCCATGCATCTTCAAATGCCTGCGATTCAATTTAGCAGAAATAGCAGAAACACTTATATTAGGATTCAGCAAAAACGAAAAGGAAAATTGAAACTCACTTTCTATTTTTCTAATCGTGAAATAAAACACTTTTCTTAGGACCATACGCTATAACTCTGGTCATCGTTATACAGTTGGTGTTAGTTTGTAGGAACAATAATTGTTGGAATCATGTGGTCCCCGCAGCCACAGCAAGAATCCTTTTAATGTGGGCCCCATCACCCACACCCCGGTAGTTCAGTTGTCCTTTCTCAGTGCAATTTATTGTTTGTTACATGGTAGGTAACCTTTTTATATTCTCGAAATTAAGTTGGAAAATTCGATGTGTTGGTAGGAAAAGAGGGTCACGTCCTTCTAGTTTTAGCATCTTTTGCCATTTCCTTCCTAATGATTTTTAACATGTTTGTCATAGAGAAAATTAAGATGACCAAGAACTTAAGCTTCAACGCATTTACTGTGCGACTAGTGGTAGAGGTACTAAAAAAAAAAACTTGACTTAATTATCTAGAGTCATGGAAATGCATGATTCAAATTGAAAGCTAGGAGACGAGTGAGATTGATTGGCACTTTTAGTGGAATCTTTAATTGTCTCTTTGTACGTAGCATTTTACTTTTTGCTCTCAACCTGGTTCAAGCGACCGGTCAAGCTCCTACAATGCTTTTGTGGCATGTGAAGTTTTTCATGGATAAATTCTAGAGTACAGCAATTTCCTTGTTGTGCATGTTCGATAATCCATTGATCTTAAAATGATGCATTTAGCCTAAACTAAAAAAGAAGAAAAAAAATAGTGAGTTAACGAATTTTGCTATTGTGCCTTTGAAAATGCCAGTTATATAGGATCACCAGTGAATTTTTTTTTTTTCTATTTTTGCTTGTCGAAGCACTCTTTTCAGAAGCTATTTTCTTGGGGTAAAAGTTCTATATGACTCAATATAGCATTCCACATTGTAAATATGAAAAGTCTTTAATTACCCCTAGAAAGAAAGGATGATTGTTGATGCCACATTGTATACATGAAAAATATCTCCCTTAATCTTTTGAGAAGTAAAAATGCAATGTTTAATTGTTAAACTACATTGACTGGTTTAATTGGCGTCAACATGCATTAAAAGACTTTCATAGTATTTACTCTGCGTACTATACCAACAAAAAGTAATGCAAGAGCGAAGAGTTGGGCTTCTGGATTGACCTTTGTGTCATCAGTACTTCCATCACCCTTAGCCCCAAAATCAAGCACATTGAAGGTGGCAGAATGGCCATAACCTTTCTGCGGCGGCAAAGGCGGTGTATCTCCTACTGGTTTGGGACTTGGAGGCAACGATGGGGTTTTGTGAGATGGAGCTGTTGGAGATTTTGATCCTCCATGGTGGTTGTGATGGCTACTTCCATGGCTTTTTGTCTTCTTCTTTAGCAGAGATGCGGAGGTTGCTCTGCTGTGCCTCCAATGCTTCCCTCTTCTAGCATTGCACATTTCAAGACTTGAAGACCAAACAAGAAATGCTATCAAAAGCATAAATGTGATGCTTCTGAACCTCAATCCCTCCATGTTTTAGTGTTGTATATGGTTTTTTTTTTTTTTGGAGGGGGTGGAGGGAGAGAGAGAGAGAGAGAGAGAGAGGGTTTAGATGTCCGATATAAGTGGCGGAGGGTATATATAGGGAGTGAAGTGAAGAATTAATGAGACTGCAGATATAAGCAAAGAATTCTAGGTATTAATGTTTCATTCGTCCCTAATATTCTCTTGCTTGCTCTTTATACTTAATTGAGTATTTTTCCTTTGTGTAAAATTTTGGTTGGGAGTACTTGTCCTCACCAGATGGGGCCTTCTGTTGACACATGTCACAATGTTTTTGCATGTGACTCCTCCTTTTCGGAAGCATATCTTTTGGTGGGGATCTATCTACTACTAGCAAACAAGATTGTAATTGATCATGGCATGCATTGACGGCTAGCCAATAATAACTTCTGTGAGTACCATATTCCTTTTCTTTCTTGTGCGAGCCATTCAATATGTGATTGTGCATGCATACATTGCCAATGACTTCATTGATGATGCCCACTAATTCAGCGGATAGAATATTTCCTTCTCGAAGGACCGAGACATATTTATTGAGATCTGATGTTGTTTATTTCATAGACGCAATCACTCCACAGTTTCGTCATGGTATTCTGCCTGCACCATATGAAGATATGCATCATCACGCATATCGTCTATGGAGCTTTCATTCGATAATAGCTTGGTTTAATATGTCGTTCGAGTTATGTTGGCTCTTCATTTTCCGAATCAATTTGGGAAGCATAACAGAGAGACTCTGGGATTTGCTCGTCTACTTTCACATTCTTATGGCCTCAAAATTTCCCAGGAATTAAATAATGGGGAGAGATTGCCATGGAAAAAGGAGCCAAAAGAGGGACACGTGAGTGGGTCTATGAGTTGTGAAGGAGGGGAGGGGAGGAAGGGGGGGCACTGATTATAACAGCTCTTTTATGGTCACATGCATCGCTCACGGGCAAGAGTGTTCTTGTACTTTGTCTTAACCCTACAATCATGGCTGAAAACCGGTAACCCCCGTCTGCTATATTTCCTCCCTCCTTATCCTCCTTTCAAGCACACACTTTCCAATCCCCGCATTGACCACGAATCATGGGTAGCCACATATTCATGGCTCAGAGAGAGAGAGAGAGAGAGAGAGAGAGAGAGAGAGAGAGAGAGAGAATTGACTGAGCTAAGCTATGTCTCGGGCCTCTCTCTCTCAGCTGAGCCAGAGCCCACTTTTACACGACCTTGGAATTTCCGACGATAGAACAAGAGAGACAGAGAGGCACAGATGCTGGATTTCCAGCAGAAGTAGTCAAGTGGCACATGTATGCATTGCCCATGGTTTTGCGATACCGGTTAAAAATGTACGAACCCGAAAACGCGAAAATGAAAAAAAAAAAAAAAGAAAGGAAAAATGAGAGAGTCCGAGGGTCCAACTAACAATAATTATATACAGGAAAACACATGACAGAGGGAATTGCATTTCTGCAGGTCACATGTTAAATCCCAGTTCAGAGCCATTTATTTCAGAACCAAACAAATTTTGGTTTCCAGAAAGAAAACGATGAAAGAACAAACGAGGCACTGCGTAATATTAAAAAGGCGAGCGAATACAAGTACGGAAATAGCATATAGGAAAGATGCAAGAACACAGCTGATAAATCGCTGTATGATTCGTCGATCGCCGCTTCGAGCTTTCCATTTACTGAAGTGCAAATATAAGGACTTAAAAGCTTCTTCTTACCTTTTTTTCTTCGGGGGAGGCGAAATATGTGTCTGGAGTGTGTGTCGTTATCAGCACCAAGTGACGCCAAGCTGACTTATCGTTGTGAACGTGAAATGGTGGTGGAATCTGTGGTCTACGATTTGCATACGCATTTTCCAGTATTATCCATCATCTGATTCTGTTGCCTTGTGGTCCTTTCCTTGGAACAACGCTTTAGAGCGGAAACTCGTTTTTCATCCGGATCATGGCGCCCGAATGATTTACTCAATACCCTGATTGTCCTTCAATTTAAGAGGGAAGGATCCTATGTGAATTAAATCACGCGGTGAACATGGCCGAAAGAAATTACACACGACGAGGTTAAAAACTTCGTAGAAGGATCATAAATCGACCGAGTTTCTACATCTTTTTTTTTTTTAAATAGTGCTAGAAAATACACGGAAGAGCATAGTATGAGTCGACAGACTTGCATTGCCGCACGCACTCTTCAGAGTCCAAAGAGGGCGACAAAAACGTCTGAGAACTTATGTAGTTTCTGTTAGTTTCTTTCTGTTGCTGTCCTTCGCCTCTCTCGCTCTCTCTCAGTGCATTTGGCATTTCAGTTGAATTTAATTTCCATCTTAATTTGGGACGTACACATCATCGGGCACATGAGAGGAGCAAGGAGTATTCATTACTAGAGAATAGAGTGCAAATCAGTGAAGCGATTTGTGCCCGAAAATTGATTGGAATAATTACATTAGAATTTCACACAAAAATGTAGAATTTGGTATCCACAAGGACTAATTAGACAATTTTTCCTCATCATGTTCGGTCAAGATTCTCCCCAAAAAAAAGAAAAGAAAGGGAAAATCAAGATCTCTCCATCGATTGTTGCGGCTGGTCACGATTCCATCCGAGATCTCGAGCTGACCGTCAAACGTTGATCGATGACAACCTGAACAAAACCAATCCAAGTATCTTCTGATTTAACACCTGGCTGGCAAAGCATGGCTCGTGATATTCTAATGCAAAGGAGGACTAGTTGCAATTCTCCTTTTCTTTATGGCTAGACCAGGCGACGGGGCTTGGGACACGGACTTCAATTAATCATGATTATGATAATCGCCTTCTGCTTCGGGGAATAAGCGCTTGGATTAAATAAAGACATCCGCCGGGATCGATTTGTTACGTTATGGCGAGGCCAACCACCACTCCAAGTAGGCATGAGATGTGTGCATTTTGCCAAGGGGAACCTTGAGTACGACCTTCTTCGCCGTCGCTTAGCGCATCTGTGAGCGCTCGTGAACTTTTGCTTTCCTTCTCGTGAACTCCCTGTCTCTTTTGAGAATTATTGTTTTTTATTTAAAAAATTATTATTGTCTTTTTATCTTCTTCTTTTTTGGTTTTGTTTTGTATGTAGCCCGATAATTATTAAGCCGTCAAATAGGCACGCCCCCTTTTGATTTTTCTGATATTTGATCTTTTTGCCATTTTTTTGCCATGGCTTTTTCAAGAACTTGTTGCACATGCTATTGCTGGACATTAAGTTAAGCATGATTTTTCACAACTGGTCAATTCTGGCTTTTTTATCATGTTTTGCGCTTATCCGGACTCTATATTTAAGAAGGGTGATCCTGAATTGGAGTTTTGCAGGGGAAAAAAAAAAAAAAAAAAATTACAATTTTTTATTAAAAATAAATTTAGTCAAAGTGCGAGAAGCTTTTACCGAGTTTGATGTTCTATTCAGGATGTTCTGTCGCTTGCATAATTTTGATGTTCTATTCAGGATGTTCTGTCGCTTGCATTATTCGTGCCGCCGACGTCGCTGATGACGTTGACCATTCGTCCCCGTCTTGTTTGCACAGATCGATCTCGATGTACCTCCTGGATGGATTTGCCTCCCCAAAAATTCAAAGTTGAATATAGATTAGGATCCAAGAACGGGAAAATTACCAAAAAAAGTTTTAAATTTATTTTAAATATATTAATTCAATTATAAAGATTTCAGTTTTGTTAATTTAAAGTATGTTTATTTTGTGGAAGATGAATAATTTGAAAAATATTATTTTTAAATGATCACTTATATTGTTTATGAAAATGAATCAGCAAAAAATATTTCTATCTTTCACGTAAATGTTAGACATAAATTATTGTAGATAATAAAAACATCATTTATTAATTGATTATTTCAAGCGATACAATTGGTCATTTTTAGGAAAATATTTTTCAAATCATGGTTTTCTGTGAAACAAATCAGAATCTTAGTCTTAAAGCTTTTGAAAATTTGTCATCGTAGTCCCCGATCAGTTTTTGATAGCAATCGCTAATATGGATAGCGATCGTCCCATGTGATACGGCCGACCGTCTTAATTAACATTTGAAATGTTTGGTCTTAATGTATGCAAAGGTTCCAGGCATTTTAAAAAACCTGTTGTCTCGACCAATGAGCTCCTTCTCTTTCCTCTTTGAGAATATTATGGTGCAAGCTAAAGACAAAGCCTTCATTTCCTCAAATCAGGGAAAGTTATCAGTTCATCGTCATACTCGGTGTCTGGACATGCTCCAAAACAACAAAGCTGGGGAAAAAAAATAGTATATATGAAGACGAAGACCAGCTGATGATCTACTGAATATTTAAGATGGAGAGTTTCATGTGAGCAGATAACTTTGTTACGGATATCGATTTGGAATAATCTAAAGGCTAGTGACATCTGTCGGGCCGGTCGTTTGAACGGACGATGCTCTATCACTGAACTTCTAGTTCGTAGTTCTTAGGGAAAAGCTTTCTAAAACCATCCATTTTTTTCTACTCCACTCGTCCTTTTGAACGCGGTCTACCGGGTTTTGAGAAGCTCGCTCAACGAACATTCTTCCCGTTTTTAGCCTCGCCTCTTGAGATCAACAAACTCGAGAAGAAACTTGTTCGACGATGATGCCACGGACGGAGTTAAATCAAGATACATGGAGCACGTGTAAACTAGGTTGCTCAACTGAACTAGCTCTACTGCACAGTAATCTCTTCTTGGTTTTCAGCTGCAAAATCATATACGTGGCCGAAAGAGACTCCATAATGATTATACCAAGGAATAGAGCCGTGGAAATTTCTAGAGGTTGAAGTTACACGCAAAGATGAACGATGCATCTGAACTTAAAACACTTCCCATCATAAGCGCCCCTAACGTCTGATGATGAATGGACGCCGATGTTTTCGACTTTCTGTTTTATTTCCACGCTTGTTGAGCATGTGAACTCCTCTGGTGGAGCGAAACGATTTCCTTCCATATAATTAAAGTTTGGGGGAAGGGGGAGGAGCGACTCTACGCTTTAGAACGACAAAAAAGCCTCCTTGTCTCGACTCCGCTTGTTTGCATCGTGAGGAGGGCTCGATTCATGGCCAGACAAAAGCCGATCCTCTGCGCTCACGGACCGTCCTGAGATTGGGAGAGCGAGCGAGCGAGAGAGAGAGAGAGGCCCCGCCACCCCCACCCAAGTTTCCGTAAATCTTGCTGTTCTGGGGGACAAGATCTCTTGCATGTTTCTTCATTGATCTGCTTCCCCCTCTAGCTTGACCTGCAGGATATGAAAATGGCTATGGCCCCCTCCTGACACAGTCCCCCCACCATGACCCACCCCCAAAGGCACATATGCCCGTACAAACCAACGATGGATCTTGCATGAAAGGGGAAGAGGAAAAAAAAAATTTCGATGGAAGTGTGGCACAAAGTATATGCGCCTTTTCGTGGGTTCTTTCCTTGATACGTTATTAACTTTAATCGATTTAATAAAACGAATTCAGACAATAATTCATTTCGATATGAAAGATCGAAAGGGACCTATCATCGATATCGTAAGCCCGTGTACTAATAATTGTGGGGGAGGGGTGCTTTATGTGGAAACTGTGCTCGGCATGTGCACCTGACTTCAGTTGGATTTGTTGGTTATAAGAGCTAGATTTGTCCCATGCTTTTTTGATCGTTTTGGTTCAATCAAACCTTCTTCAGGTGCATTTTCCACTTTCAAGTAAAAACAGCATTAGGGTTTAAGCCCATCATGTATTGATGATGATGAAGGTTTGGTCTTTTTACAAAGAGCTGCCTTTAACCACGAAATTAAAGGCTACTCCTATTATGAAAGATAAACTTTTGCTCTTTGTCCAATGTACTTCCGCATTTTGTTTTCTAGCCAAGTCCTTGTGTTTTTAATTTATTTAATCAAATCATTTCACTTTTTACATATTTTCTAATTACATCCCTCCGACACTAGGTCCAGCCAAATCAAACTTTTGTGACTATCGGATGACATCGCAGTGCGACATGTATTGAAATTTTCCGATGTGGACAGCCACATGGGTGTCCACAATAGATGAACTTCATCCACATCATACACTAACATTGCTTACACTGGCTGAATTTTTCTACATACTTCCAAATGCATCTGCATCACACTTTGATGTCGTCCAGCAATCGTGACGGCTAAATTTAATCCGTTCCGGTGTGGAAGGGGTTTGTGATGGAAAATGCCAGAAAAGAATGGCGACTAAAATCAGTAGGGAACATGGGCAATCGAGGAAAAGATGTGACATTAAAAATCCAATAGAAATGGATGTGGCTTCGATCCATATGGATCCCAACAAGACAGAATCTCCCCCTCACAAAAGGGAGAAGAAAATCCATAGCCATCGGTCGATATTTGAACGCTAGTGCTTGATTGCATTATTGCGCGTGATACGAAGTTGTCTTAATTCGATTCATAGACTCCTAGAGATATTCCCTTGTGCTGTAAGTCCAATCCAACGACAGCCTCCTCGCTTTCATCGCCGAATCAAAAACAGCAAGTTCGCTTCAAGTACCACCAAACAATCACAGCTCATTAATCTACCCTCGAATAAAAGATTAAAACAATATTATTTACGTGCAGAACCCTAAACGACAGAGTTTGGTTTGTGGCAGGGCGTCAGTGAAAATCTCCAACTACGAAGCACTTATGCATCTGTCGCTTTGCATGGAGAGGAACTCCCGGAAAAATGCTGATAAAAAAGTGAAACCGGTCAGTGTCTCAAGGGGTTACCTTTATGCTGTCTTCATTAATTTATTCATGCATAAAACTTGGGTTTTAAAAAGGACTGATTAGGTATTACGGTCTCGGTTTAGTTTAATGGAACTCTTTGTCTGGCTGATATATGCTCTGTCCATGAATCTATTGAGAGTCCCCTGACGTCTCATTTGTTAATTTTATTGTAAAAACACATCATGTTTCAGAAGCACAGCCGTATTGTCAAGCATACTTTGGCCTCATTATGCATTGCGGCATTAGGAAAGTACGAGCATCGTTAGACTAATCGCAATTGGGTGCTCGTGGACAAGGGTCATGCAGTCTTCGATTATGCCCGATAATCGCGATAATAGTAGCATGAACAAAAAATGGATGGGTGGCTGGATATGGCAGTGCAAATGGATGGATTGGAATGTTGGATCCATCCATTTGCGTGGGGACTTGAAGACTAATCGATCAGTTGGAGCCTAGTTGGCTAAGGGTCATTTCAACAATTCGTACTGAAGATGAGCGTGAGATGCCAAACCAAAATTGCTACTCTGGTTTTCGACAACGGGTGTCTACCTGTAATTAAGTACCTTTTGTTTGTCCATTGTGAGCAAATTGAGAGATAGGAATACTCACAAGGTCCCATTCACTTTCCTTTGCATTTCATTTCATTTATGTTTCCTTTTAGAAATCGTGTGATCGGATTCTTAACTCTCTTTTTTGATAATAAGGTGAAATTGGAAGGCCAGCATTGCTACTCTTATGAAATTGCTATGAAGATTTACACCCGTTACCAAAATTTGATTACTGTTAAAATTACTCCATCCACTCAAAATCGAAACGTTAGATGTTGACGAGCCCGACTGTGCAGTCCCGTGCTGATGCCCAAGGTTGAATCGTATAGAAAGAAGAATTGAAGTAAAAAAATAAAAAAAAGAGGGAGAACGCTCAAGGCTCGATCGAGGCTTGAAGCTAGGGTGAGCTTTTTGAAACCCGTGCGTGGCTTCTGCAATAGTTTGAGGCCTTGAAGAAGGGAGGGAGGGAGGGAGGCCTCATTAGTTATTCCAATAAGAAAGAAATCCTCCATGGCCTTTGGCCTCTTCCTGCTCCTTTGATGCTGTTTATCTTCACGTCCATTGAGGCTGATCATAGGAGATTCGAGAGTTATAAGAATGATCCTTCGTGCACTGAACAAATTGTTGAAATAGAATTCGTACAAAGATAGAGTATCCATACTCGAGATGGAATGGTTTACAAGGAGGATCCCTTTGTCACATTCTATTAACAAGAGATTTGTGACTAGTGGTGCGAAAATGAGGATAAGACTCCTTGTCTAGGCTTTTGAGTTATGATCAAAGAGGGCATTGGAGTTTAGTATTCTCTTCCTTCCACCATTATCCTCCTAATGTCGAATCTTCTCGATTAACAGAACCGTTTGACCCTCTTAATGTCTCAATAATTGCCACTCTTTACCGATCCGATGGTGCAAAGAGATTCCAAGGTATCAAAATCGAGTCAATTTACCACTTCTAAATCGAGAACATCCGCAACCCATGCTTCAATTTCGATACAAGGACATAAATGCTATCGTCCATCTCTCTCTCTCTCTCTCTCTCTCTCTCCGAGAATGCAAAGAACCACGAAACCCACTGCACATGTTTCGTGGGCCTGAACTGCAATTCGTTCATATGCGGTCTGGCCTTTGAGCGAGGTCGTCTGCGGAACAGGACACCCTTCACGGTTGTGTGAAGAAGACCGCTTGAGCGAACTTGTCGCAGACGAAGATGATCTCATTCCCGGGCATTGCTTCACTTGTCTGTCTTTTTCTCATGGCATCATTTGCTTGTTCTGGGTCCAACCGTTGAATTCTCGTGACATCGCTAGCTGTTTTCTAGGGGATCCAACGTGATCAGCGACCAAAGACGGAGATCCATCCGGACCTCGTGCAAGGGATACGTCCATGGTGCATTGCCCTCATGCCGGGGGATAAATCTGTCATCGAATTGAAGAACCAAATCTGTGAGGTGGACGTTGAATCGAAGAACATAGACAAGAGCATGGTTTCGTGTTCTCCAAAAGGACCATGGACCAATTCATCATTCCGTTGGTTACGAGTAATGTAAAGCCCTGAAGAGTTTGAGCAGAACTTTTTTCCACCGTTTTCCTCAGTCTGATTGCCGCTAACCTAACATATATGTCAGCTGACTTAATTAAAAGAGGACGGGGCACTCTTAATTCCTCGGCAACAAAGTGCCGATTAAACTTGAAACTTTGGTTGGTTATTTGAAGTCGCGATGCTTATGTTACGATCATGTTCTCCTTCCATGAAATATGTTGCTCGTGGAGATTTGTTTTCTCATGGTTCAAGTTCAATTTTCAGACAGATTCCGAATTAGGAAGGAAAAATGACATGGGTTTCTCAGTATATACAACAAGTATTGCTCTTGGGCACTAGACAGCAGAAAGAAATCTCCTGAGCTGCCGATCATGATTACTTGGTCAAGTAGGGTCGAGCCAATGTCCTCATCCTGTCGATCATATTGTGCGGATTCAGTGTTCTTTTGGTCATTTTTGCGGTTGGAGACAAGTCGCGCATAGAAGTTCGTAGCTGAAGCTTACAGAGGTGACCGGGGGAAGATACGAAATGAATTGTACAACAAGCGTTTAACCCAGAAGTTTTTAATTGTTGTGGAAACTTGGTGATGGTTTGAAAAAAGAACATTAAGACGATGGAGAAAGCATCCACTTTGGACCACCGTCATGAAAAGAAATTGGTCAGGGCTTAATTCGAGCTACTGGAAGAACGAAGATGTCTGGAAATAGCGATCGCATTAACACACTTGAAGACGACATTTCGACAGTGGGGCCTGAGAATTGATGGTTGGAAATGAAGGGGAGAGGGCACAGGTGATGATGAGGATTGCGTTGCCTTTGCATCCAGTCCAATCTCAAAAACCCAATTTTTAATTTCCTTCCTTTTTTCTTTTATTCTCTATTCGAAGCCAAAAGACAATCACTTGTCTCTTATCTCCTTCGGATTTCTCATCACTTCTTGGCCTTGCACCTTGATATCCTGCGGATAACAACTACTCGTTCTTACGTTTCATCTCTCTCTCTCTCTCTCTCTCTCTCTCTCGCATCTATATACTTCCTCATCCCCTTCCAAATGTCTTGTTGCAATCCGTCTTTTTGTCTTTGTTCCATAGTATATGACTTAGGTTTCTTTTTATCCATTTTCATATTCCTGTACGCCATGTATCATCAGCCTGACCACCTTCCTTGTTTGCATTGCCACCCACATTCCCACATTTGCCTCGTATGCAACTCTCTCTCTATCTCTCTCTCTCTCTCTCCCCAAATTTTTTGTGTTGTTGGAAAGAACTTATATATGGATTCTTCTGCGCTTGTGCATATATTTACAGGTACAGCATCTTATAGAGAGATGCTGGCTACTGCGCATGACCCGAGATCAATGCATCAAGGCTTTGTCCTGCCATGCGGGAATTCATCCCATCGTCACATTCACAGGTCTCTCGTGCTAAAAGGCTTAAAACTACTAGGGAGAATTGCAATTATGTCAAAAGACCCAGTCCTCGAGATCACTAATGGACTGGTTTCTTCTCCTTAAATTCTTGGCTTTGACATGGATCTACATCTCTCTTAAACTAAGGTTTTAAGTAATTTAAAGGGTTTTCCTAAGCTCTTTTTTTTCTTTAAGTGCTAATATCTTTCATCTCATACAAATTTACTGGCAATCCCCGATGTATGAACACGCGTTTGGTTAACATCCTTCATCTTTTGCAAAGCATACGTACATATCATAATCATTCTTTTTAAATGATGGTTATTTTTCTCTTGCGGTTTGGAGAGAACTGCTAAAGGAGAATAGGGACTTCTTTCAAGCATATTTCAGTGCTCCTGCTCATGGTTAGAGCCCATACTACGCAGGTAATTTTGTCAAATCCATACGCATAAGGGAAATTATATCTGAAATTGCATGCTGATGATCAAAGGTTGCATTGATGCCCAAGAGTTGACCAAAGAAAATGAAGCTATCTAATTCTATGTTCTTATGCATCCAGGTTCTTTTCTTGGGTATAAAGGTGTCAGATTCAAATCTTACAAACACTACTAAACAATCATGTTGCATCCTAATTTCAGGTCCATATTTTCAGATATTGCCATGGTTGGCGAGGGAGAGACAATGGAAAGACGGGAAAGCAGCAAAGTTCTGTAGAAGATGTTATGTTTGGGGTCGATCATAGCAATGCTTTTTTAGGGTTTTTATTATGTTGATTTCATTGTGTCGTTTATCTTATGATGACCAGACGTCAGCTATGGAATTAATTAATTTAGTAATTTCAGCATCTTATTATTTATGGAGAAAGATTACTCTCGCAATCTTTTTGCGGTCATCTATGCCAGGAGTAGTCCATGAGGACAAGTCATTTATGTACCCTCACGCAAAGGAGAAGTAATAAGCTTAATTTTAAGTTTGAATGACAAAATTGGTTCGCAAAGTAATGTGGCAAGCTGTAAAATGTCGTAGCTTGAGCAAGTGAACCATATTTAGCATCGTAACCAAAGAGTTTGCCACATCACTTTCTTGACTTTTTTCCGTAAGCTCTACCAAAAGATAAAAGGAGATGAACGTAATGGGCATACCTATGGAAGTCACTTCCCCTACATGTTTTTTTAGCACAAATTAAGATAACAAATAGTTGCATTAGGACAAGAAAGCAAGAGTCACAGAAGTCTAGAACTCAACTTGAGTTCATCAGTGAAAAGGGAGAGAGAAAGAGAGAAAGAGAAAGAGAGAGAGAGCACTTGTGGTGAAACCTCCTTTCCGAGGGAGCATCTAACCAGTTGAAGTCATAATGATGCACTTAATGAGAGAGTTTCAGGAGTACTGAAAGAGAAAGTTTCTTGAAGAAGCAAACTCTCTCTCCTGTTC
Organism: Corymbia calophylla; assembly: GCA_014182845.1. Taxonomy (NCBI): domain Eukaryota; kingdom Viridiplantae; phylum Streptophyta; class Magnoliopsida; order Myrtales; family Myrtaceae; genus Corymbia; species Corymbia calophylla. The sequence goes on from CM024694.1 coordinate 28,999,993, forward strand.
AATAATCGAAGGGCGTCTTTTCCCATATAAAATGCCGGGCCACCTTTCTTTCACGGAACCCTTTGCCTTCTCCGCTCACCTGCAAAAGTTTTTCCGAGACACAAAATCATACATCCATTTTAGGTCATTTCCAACTTATGAGCTGAGCAAAGTAGTTTGGATCTCTACGGTGTTTCTTTAATGGGTAATTCATAAATTTCATGACTAATGCTTCACCTTCTAGAAAATGACATTGTCTTTATATTGAATGAGATTAATGGTTTCCCTTTCTTGAACCCCTTTTGGATGATCAATGGCTATCCTTTTTAAGGTTGAGACTCAACCGTTGAGTCCATTTGTGCGTTATAACTTCTGGGAATCCAACACTTTCATGGGTAATTACAAGTCTCTCAGCTGTTAGTGCATGTTGTTGAAGGAACTTGGACTTCTGTAGTACTTTAAGATTTGAGATGTTTTCGGAAGAAACTAGTTGCTAGCTTGTCCACAAAAGAAATAGTGCAACATTTGATAGTATTTTGTTAATGAGCACTCCATGAGCCCATTATTAAGCAACCAATTAAGGAAACTTTACAGTTTTCAATGCACTGATTGCATTCGTGTTATGCACAATCAGTGTCTTGAAAAATAAATATTCTAAATAATAAAATATACTTAACAAGACCCTATTTGATTATGAACATATTAGATTGTGATTATTTGGATGAGAGTTCGGTCAAAGGTTAGCACTAGCAAAGCTACTAGGGACATCCATATCTTGTTACCTAGGGATCCAATTCAAGAACGTCCTAACTAAGCATATGCTCAGTGAGATGAATTAACTACAAAAAAGCCTCAAGGACCTACGACAATGTTAGGTGATAACGAGTAGCCTTATTACAGATACCAAGGGAAAAACACAAACTGCTCGACCAGAAAGGAACATATGTATCTAAGTGAGCACATGAATGGGCTGCTGGCAGTACAAGCTTATGGAGGCACACAGTTGGCATCATTGAAGGTGGCGTACAAATGAAAAGTTGTGAAAATTAAGCTAACAAGTCCCAGCAGTTGGAATTTTCTCTACTGCAACTTCACCGGACTACGTGAAGTTTTGTAATCCATATCAACTCTTATATACCCATGAAGTGAAGGTTTCTCAGCGTTGATAGTAATGTTATCTAATATAAGACAAGATACAGAATAAAATTACGTCATCAGGGTTAAGATGTTAATAATTACATATTATGCTTGCACTGCATCACTGAATCAATTTGCCTTTGAAATTAATCGCAACTATTTAGCAAACATGGGCATTGCTCTTGCTAAGCACTGAGCTAAATCATAGCTTTCTGGTAATAAATTTAGTACCTCAGTTGAAACATCAGAGATTGATTTCTCCCTCTCCACTTCCTGGACAAAGCTCTCTCCATTATCTCCTTTATTTTGATATTGCGGAAATTGTGCCCACTGAAATTGGGAAATGTAACTCATGGATTCAGTTATTAGGTGCAGTGCACAAAACTTTCACTCGAAGCAACATATTAATTTTCACCTAAATTTTGTTTAGTTGGGAGCATATTGCAAAGTGTAAATTACAGATAAATTCAAAGGGGCCAAAATAGAAGTTACATTCTTCGCAGCTTGACTGAAGGCTTCTTTGTGAGGAATGCTTGGATTTTGCGCCTTGAGCCTCCTGATCTCTTCTCTGCGGCACATATTCACTTTAAATTTTCAAAAATTCAGCAATAGCCCACAGGTTTAACAGATAAACACTTGGCTTACTTAATGAAGCGGTTATAAGCAGATGGAGTCCTTTGTCTCTTCTCTGGAGCTGAATAAAATTCAACAATATTGTTAGTGCCTCTGATCCACAAAAAATCAACCAGACATTAGCATGTCAATGGGATGAACTTGACTTAAACGAGGAAGGTCCTTACGTTTATTAACAACACGAGGTATGGAAATGGTCTCCTCATCTTCAATGTCGTGAGAATTCACGAAAGAAGGGCTGTGCAGTTCCACATTTTTCTGGACTTCCATTTCCTGAAACTCTTCTTTTTGCTAGTCGAGGAAGTAAGTATTGATTAGGATTTACAAGATGAGAATCGACTAAGTCATGAACTACAGGGACAGTGGTGGGTCTCAATTGATACATCTTCAAATCATTCATGGGAAGAAAGATGATAAAAGTATAATGGTCGAATATAATGCACATGACTAGGCTGAACAGTTTTGTAAGGAGCTTCCACACAATTTGGATCTTCAGTTGTGTATATGCTAAAGAACAGTCGAGTATAATGCACATGACTAGGCTCTTAAAGACTTCATGTACTAGAAAAAGGAGCATTATCATGAGGAAGTGAAGTACAATTTGCTGGTGAAGGCCACAAAAGTACAGTGAAGAAAACTACATGAAGCATTTTGTTTCTGTCACAAAAAGAGTTATAAGTACCCCATCGCGGCTCACAGAAGCTAGAAGATGGAGAGGAACAAAGGAGGCTTTCATCATGTTGACAGAGAGGAGGGTTGAGCAATGACCACACCTCACTGTGACCACCGTGGACAAACTGCTGCATGGAACACTTACCTGTATGCATGACGTAAAACACAGTGAAACAGAAAATGAACAACTGTAGTCTGACTATTTATGCCATTGCATTTCTAAATATAATTACCACTAAAATGGTGGTGCAAAAACCACATTGGACATAGCAAATCTGCTCAGAAAGATTTAGGAGGTGATCTATCGTCGCCATGAGAGAGAGAGACAGAGACAGAGACAGAGACAGAGAGAGCAATGCTTGTGATTGGAGATATTGCAATCTCCAGGAGGATTTATAGATGTGTTGAAGGGCTCTCAAGTCCTATCTTCTTTTTCTCTTCCTTGATGTATGATGCTTATTACAAGGCTTTTTAAGTTGCTAGTCGAGGGCATATCACAGTAGAAAACCATTTTATTATGCCAAAAAGAGGTCAAAGACTAGCTACCCTTTATAGAATAAGCTCTTCCTGAACAAAAGCTTAAGTATTATTTCAGGATGTCTCAGTGATCTTGCCTAAGAGTCACACATGACTTTACTAGTGTGACAGCCCTATAAACCTAAAACCTGGTCAAGTCGTTCTCTTTTCTTTTGAACTTCCTCGCAGTTTCAAATGATAAAAGGAACAAAGTTCTATGCAAGCAAATTGACTTGTGCTCTTTGTTTCATGGGTTGTTGTCTGTTTATTAACTCACCTCCATCTCCCTACAAGCCATCTGCGCTTCACTTTGACAGTGAAAGTGCACAATGATTACCATTTTAGTGGGAAGGGAGCGTCTCTAGAAGGGTGTCCAGACAAGGAAAAGAGGAATCTTAGGATTTGTCTTTCTTGAAATTGGGCAAGTATAATTGACAGAATTGACATACACCCCCTTCAACTTTCTGTGCAATTGTTGTTTAGTTTGCTTCACATGCATTAAATTCAAGAAAATTCAATTTTCTTTTATCTTCTTTCTCAGAGTGTAGCTGGCTGACAGTCCCCACTCACATGCAGAAATCTTATCACCTTCACTTCTCATTTTTCATTCAAAAACCCTGTCATTGTTAGTTTGACCAGCCAAGTTATCTAGGGAAACTCATCAAATTGATCATATTGCCCATCACATGGTGGAATTGACCAGATACTCCATAGGGAACAAGTTTGCTGGTAGGGAGTCACACCAGATGGTAGACCGGTTTATCACAAGGAGACCGTTCCCTAGATGAGGAAGATTTGTAGATTTGTTCCTACTAACTCAATATGCTGCTCTCACACAGTGAGTAATAAAGAGTGAGCTACGATTTAGGAGTGCCTTAGAACCGTTCCTGTAGAGAAATGGATTTTGTGTGAAACACGCCAAAGCTCTTAATGGTTTAGATAATGATATTTCAAAAAAGTCCAGCCTAAGACTTTAAGTAAGGTAAGTCCTGCTTACTGAGAACTCTCTTTAGGAGGCTGCACATACAGAACTTCAGTAATTTGTTTTGCAAACGCCTGATCATGAGGCAAAGATCCTAAAGAAAGCAAAAATCCTACATTTCTTTTTGGGTGCTAAGGAAACTTTGGATACGGATTTCCGCATGAAAGTGTGCCTTCAATTGGCGTTGACCCTGTCGGACTTGATTTTGCATGTGTATCACGCACTCACATTTCACATTAACCCATAAATTTTTTTACAGTTGAGCATAATAACAGAGTTCTTATTAATTTGGCGCCGTGATTTTGTGTGGAGTCACAGATATTTTTTTACATATAGCTTCTGTGCTGTCACTATCTCGCTTGTTCTGTCGAAGACATAAGGATCGTAGATGCTCTATAGTCATGTCACTATATTACTACTTGGAGATTTTCAGAACCTTGGAGAATTAAGAGCCAGGATTCAGCAACGTGAGCTTATTACTTCGATCCCAGAACAATTTCATCTCATTTTCAAAATGTCAAGTATAGTTGATGCAAAGGTATAAAGTCTTGGCGCATGCATGCATTGGTAAATGAATCAAAAGAAGAATGCTCGGCTGATACCCTGTGGTCATTGACACCCTCAGCCGCCAATACAACGCAGTGGTTGATCTGAGAATGGACGCAAGTTTGATCCTTTTCTTTTCCAGTCTTGTTCGCCGACTCTTGTCCAAAATTGAACTTGACCAAAAGGGCATAAACAAAGTTCCTACGCACCACCAGAGCGAAGGCTAAGAGGAGAAGGGAGTAGAGAATCAGAAACATGAAAGGGTGAAAAAGCTCGGTAAAATCTCTGTTCTACTCGAACAGTCCAAAGTTATAAAATAGCAACACCAGAGAAGCACTTTATTGACGAAATTTGCTTCCCTACGTCCATATGTGACAAGTTAATGAAAGGGGGAAAGCGATACTGAGAACAGTGCGACTCTTAAACTGAGTGACTAAGGGAATCAAAACAGAGGAGGAGAAGAAATTTACATATATCCTCCTTGCCTTCCACCAGTGGTAGCATGTGCAAAGGAAGCACCTCCAATGTGTCAATAACCAGATTCGCAAAACCAATTATCTTTTGCAATTTGGAAAGATGCAAGGATAGAAAGGAAGAGGGGTTTTCTCGATAATAAAGGAGAAGGAAATTTGTATCATCATTTTTAGTTACCGTCTTATGATAGCATAAGACCTGATGGGCGAAGCTAATGAAGTACCAAATCTTTTGCTCTACCTTGATCTCAACTTGACTAATACATAACACCCAAAGGGAGGCATAGAAATTAGTCTTCCCGCCAACTGAGAGATTTCATTATAGTCCCTTTGCTTCCAGATAATCAAGAAAGCACGATATATCAAAGAAAAACAGAGCAGAAAGAGGGGAAATGCCTATGTAATAGTAGAACTTACCACAAAACGATGACAGAACAACTATGCAATGACAATAGTGATCTGATGTAGCTAAAACGAAAAGTCATACTAAGCATCTCGAGCAATCAAACAGTCAAATTCAGTCAGCAAATGCAATAATGGCTTCAAGCTGAAGTCTGCAGCAGCATCAACTGGCAGTTTGGTATTCTCAGGATCGATGAGTCCCACATATTTGCCTCCCCTTCAGGCAGCTCATGTCAAAAATTCGTTCACATTCGCAATCATTTTCCAACATTTCAGCTAATGTAGCCCAACACATTACAACAATCTACAAAGATTTTGCAACGCCCTGCACACATTGGTCAGCTACCAATTGGTCTTTAGATGAGTCGCCACAGGTTGCTTCGCAATGACCGTCAAGGGCAACCTTAAGCATCGATTTCAGTTTAGCCGCATCGAATCAGTTCATCACTAATTCGTGACAACAAATCAGACCAACTTCGACTGCCGTAAGAAATTCGAATAACTTCATCCACAGCAGCACTAAATGACTACGAATAGAGGCAATGGTGCTCGAGAAATCATAACAAGAACCGATTATAAGAGATTAAAGTACCAGCTTGCGAACGAGCAAATGTATTCATCAAAAAGAAAATGTCTTGACTTAGCCACCAATCAAAATCCAGAAGGGAATATGTAAATCCTCGAAAGCTGTAAACATGGATAGACGCTAAAAGAAAAGGGTAAGCATAGCCTTCAATCACCGCCGGCCTTTTGGTAGACGTAGGTGAGGCCGCACTTGCCGCAGTAGTGGCGGTCGAAGTGGTTGGCCATGAAGGTGCCGGCGCCGCACTCGGCGTTGGGGCACTCCTTGCGGAGGCGCTGGACCTTGCCGGAATCGTCGACCTTGTAGAACTGGAGGACAGCGAGCTTGACCTTCTTCTTCTTGTGCTTGATCTTCTTGGGCTTGGTGTAGGTCTTCTTCTTGCGCTTCTTGGCGCCGCCGCGGAGGCGGAGGACGAGGTGGAGGGTGGACTCCTTCTGGATGTTGTAGTCGGCGAGGGTCCGTCCGTCCTCGAGCTGCTTGCCGGCGAAGATGAGGCGCTGCTGGTCCGGCGGGATGCCCTCCTTGTCCTGGATCTTGGCCTTCACATTGTCGATGGTATCGCTCGACTCGACCTCGAGGGTTATGGTCTTCCCCGTCAGGGTTTTCACGAAGATCTGCATGGTTCCTTCGCGGCGCAGGGAGACGGCGGTGCCGGGGGATGATGAAGAAGGGTTTGCCAAGCGTGGAGGGTTTTTATACGAGGGTTTCTTAGGGCAGAGATATGGGCTTGGTGATTATTTGGGCTTGTGGGCTTGAGAACTGCAAGTGCCTTAGTTGGGCCTACGAAAATTCTAGCTATTGATCTTTTTTTCTTTTCTTTTTTATTTCTTTTAGGAATTTTCGATTTCATTTGTTCATTCGTTGGTAGTTCTTAGATTGGTTTCTATGTTAGAATTTAGCTAGACGGACTTAACATATTATAAGTAGGAAAGGGGAAAATTGTCTAAAAAGTATTAAATCTATTGAATTTAAGTCAATTATGTCCCCAATCATTTTAATTTTGTCACTTGAATCCTAAATATGTTCGCGTTTTGTTAATTGAGTTCACTATTTGAAAATTGTTAACATAGATGCCAATTATCCTATGTGGGCAATTTTTAATAATTATTTTAATATTTTTTGAATTTTTATTTTCCTTTTCTTCTTTTTCTTTTTTTTTTTACTTTTTTGCTTTTTTTTTTTTTTTCCCTTTTTCCCTCTACCGGCCTTAGGCAAATGGCCCTTGCCAACCCTGGTCCAGGTGTCCCTTGCCCATGGTCGACAACCTTTGCTGGCCATCAACAAGACTCGACAAAAGGAAAAAGGGAAAACAAAAAGAGAAAAAAAAATAAAAGAAGAAAAAAAGGAAAAAGAAAAGGAAAAGGAAAATATAAACAAAAATTGATAAATATTAAAAATATCATTAAAATTATCTATATTATTATTGGTCGTGTCACGTAGGACGGTCAGTGTCCACACATTTGCGATTTCTGGACAAAATTAACCAAATGAACTTAATTGGTAAAATATGAAAAAGTTATAACACAATAAACAAATAAAATTTAGAACTTTTTGAATAATTTTTTAATAAAAAATTGATCCTCTTACTATCCAACATCAATGCTTATGCTTCTTATGGAAGCTGTGGAATCGACCCTCTCTTGCTCTTCCTTTGCATTTGCATCTTTCCTCATGTTATGATTTGTTAATGTCGCCCAGCTCTACTTTTTTATTTTTTTGGGGTCGAACCACCTGCTCTACTTTAAATAAGCATTCAATGCGGAATCGACCCAATTTTAATGCCGATGTGATATATCCCATCAATCGAAACAAGCATTTTGATGTTCCATCCGCATTCCATCGAACTAACGTGACCCAAAAGATAACACTAAACATCAGCATACAACACTTCCCAAAAGAGTACGGGGAGGCTCTTCAAATCACATAGAAAAGGACGCAAAGAGAATTTGAGCTTCGATGGAGGAACCTACGTTTCTCTTTTCGAGCTGTTGGAGGAAAACAGTAACGAATTCTTCCATATGACTAGGACAAGTAAATCTCTTCTTCGACCGTGTAAATCCCCGGCGTTGGGATTTTGCCTTGTATGGCACGCGTTGGTCGGAAAGGAGGTGGTGGCCTGAAGATTCCGATTGGCTAAAAGTTGCTTGTCGGACCCTCCTCTTTCATTGAGCCGGGGCCCGTCTCCTTTGTTGTTTCTACGACGGCGACTTTTCCTTCCTCCTACCCCCGCCAGCCACGGATGCTCGGTTCGCATTACGTGAAACAAAGCGATCTCTTTTTTATAATTATTATTCAAATTTACAGACTTTTCTTTGTTTTCGTCTGAAACATGAGAATTCGCGATCAGTTGTCAATAGGGAAAGTTCAATTGCATCTTCTCCATTGAAGCTTCCTGACGCCCCCGACGGGTAGGTGTGCTTCCTTTTGTCCGGCTCGAGGAAAGCGCGAAAAGGGAAGAAAAAACCAAGAGTACCCGTTTGCATTGACGCCCTCGTCGATCCGTTCCCTCTTTGCAAAGACCGTAAGGCTCAGCACTTTCCCTTTTCTCCTCAGCGGTTGAGCTTCGTTTTCACTCTTTCATCTTTTCGATCCACACCCAGTAGTAATTAAGCCGTGTTGCATTGGGTTTAAGCAGCCCTCTGTTGGCCTCTGCATGTATAGACGTTTTCGACCTTCGAAAACTAATGGGTCTTTGTTTGCATGATTGAATTTTCATATTCAGAGGTTGTTTGCGATTCTGGGACGTTTCTTATTGTATTTTCCTGGTTGAATTCCTCGGTGGATACGACCCTTTTGGTTTTTTCGCGTTTTAACAGCGATTACGAAGGAACGTGCTGGATAGTGTCTGATTCAGTTGAACTTGATGTTCTAATCGGGTGTTGAATTGGTTTTTGATATACAGTCCTACCAAGTCCGAGGCGATTCTAGTCATATTCCGGCATTTCTCCTGTGCTTCACTCGATCAGGGAAATGCATGATTCAAGTAGTTTGATCTTGCCCGAATGGCTTTTGCCATTTCTTTCTGACTTCATGAATTTTACTGTTCCATTTCCCTCTCTAGGATCTATTCAAATAGAAGGTGAAGCTGCGCATCTTTACTTTGAGGATGAGTTCTAAAAACAGCACCACATCTATATAGCTGGCGTGACACCAATTCGTGCTTTTGTGTGGCAGGATCAGTAAATCATAATTGGCCGTTCAACATGGCTGCTGATTCGACAAGCCTGAGTTATTGGCTGAACATCACTTTCTTCCTCTGTGCCCTGATTATCCTTGTTCCGATGTTTTTGGCATCATACCTCATATGGAAGTACGAAGGATTCAACAAACCAAAACCTGATAGAGAAGAGAATCAGCGGGGAAAGGTGGGGTATCTGTACAAGGATGAGGCTTGGAGGACCTGTCTTAAGACAATTCATCCAAAGTGGCTGCTCGGTTACAGATTGTTTTCTTTTGCTGTGCTAGCATCATTGCTCGTTGCGAATATTGTCCTTGATGGGGCGGGTATCTTTTACTTTTATACTCAGTAAGTTGCCTTCCTCATCATGCACCTTGCTACTAAAAAGGGACATGAATTTGGAATTCATCGATGGTTTATAGTCTCAGAGAAAGTATTCAACTTATTTATAATGGCTTTTATGAATGTATCTTAATGTGCTTGATCCATGTGCTTCATGAATGAGTCATCACCCCAATCTCAAGACATAGATGTTGACACTATTTTTATGTTGAGGAAACAAAAATTTTGGGAAGGATTCAGTGTCAAACTGGAATGACCATCATGGAGCTTGAATTATTCACGTTTAATTTAGCCTCTTCAGGGTTGCATCAACTGGCTTTTTTTTTCCTTATTGTCACTCTTGAGCAAAGGGAAGCTAGTCAGTGATTGTTTGTTCAAGATACTATCTCATTAACTGTTTCCTTGATGTCGATAATCAAGCCTAGTTACTGTATTGATAACTTCTCCTTTTCATCTTTTGTGTGCTGAGCAGGTGGACTTTTGCCTTGGTCACAACCTATTTTGGGGTATACTACCATTTTCCCTTGTATAATATTCGTACTAGTCTGGATGGAATTCGATTTACATTAAAGCACTCCTGTCTCTTGAGAACTGACTGGAAAGCATTCTGCACTAGTTCCACACAATGCCTTTTTCCCAGTATACATCAACACAAATGCTTCATCAACCGTGTATTTCACCTATTGAGCTCAGTTACATGAATCAATATATTTATTTCTGTTTTGTGTCATGTTCTTAAAAGATCCTAGTAATGGAGATCTTTTCTTACAGTTTCCATTCACGTATTATGATATCTTCGCCACTTTCTTTAACACTCATTTCAATACTCTTATGGAGTTGCATGTTCTCAGTGGAGCATCTATGTTTCCTAGGTGTGTAGATCACTTTCTTTTAATGATCTTCTCTCAACTTGGAAACTTACCAACCTTTTCTTGAAGATCATAAAGAACACAAGGCACTGATGCAGATACTTTTATTCGGTTTCTTAAGATCCATGATGGCATGTTCAATTTACCAGTGTTAATGCATATGCAACATGCCTTTTCTTGTTTGGTTTCTTAAGACCTGACATGTTTGATTTTGTACTCGTAATTTCATCCTTCTGGCCATAATTTTAGTTGCTCATGCTCTGGACTACTATTTTGTAGATTGGATTATCCATGTCCATATACGGATGCTGTATAAACCATAAAGCTGCTGGTGATAGAACTGATAATGGCAATTTAGATGCACAACGAGGAGCCTATATGGCTGTTTCTCTTGGAGAGCATACCAACGTATCTGGCACATCCAAAACTTCAAATTCAAATCAGAAATCTCTCATTCACGGTAGTGCTGGTCTATGGGCCTTCCAGATCATATATCAGGCGAGTCTCACTTGTTGCGAGAACAATTTATCTAGAATTGAAAATTTAGCCTGTCTATTGTTGGTGGAGTCATTGTGTTGCTCAGCTGTTGTTTCCTTTATTTACATCTGATTTTGGATCATTTATATTAGTAAATACTAAATCCATGCATGTCAAGGAAAGAGCACTAATGGTGGTGGTTATGATGAAGATTTCCACAAATGTATGAACATGATTTTGTCACATCGCCTTCCCCATTGTCTATACATATGGGCAATTTCCATTAGTTGAGGGCGCTGACTTGGACACAAGATCCCCTGGTTTATGTAGAGATTGCTTAAGCATGTGAAATGACTATGTTGATCCTTGAGCTCAAGCTTGTTCTTTCATTTCTCTTGATGAAATTATCTTGTTTTTCATATATAGCGATCCCCCAATTTACATTGTTAGTAGAGGTGATAATAATGAATGAAGGAAGTTTGGTTCTGCAGCAATGGGAAGCAAGTCTCTGATTCCTTTCTTTAAATCCATGAACAGACGAGTGCAGGTGCGGTGATGCTTACTGATGCTGTATTTTGGCTCATTCTCTATCCTTTTCTGACCTCAAAAGATTACAGATTGAATCTTGTAAGTATGTCGATTACATTATTTATGCAAAACTGTATCCAGAAATTGTAAGATTCATGTGCATTAGGTTAGACATTGGTAATTAGCAGACTAAAACTTACAAGTGCAATACCTAATTAGGACTCCATCTTATGTGGTTAATTATGTTTCTTAATGTTTGGATAATTCATCAAAGCTATGGATCCTCTCAATAGAGGAGAGGTAAAATTAAATGGACTCAATCTAACCAACACCAACCTCACCTCTGGCGGAGATCATGACAGATCATACTGGATGAATGATAGTGTGTCAGTGGGGTAACATGAGTTAATCAATTGAGAAGGGTCCAAGTCCCTAATCAAAACGGCCCACTAGGATGATTTCTTTCCATCTTATGGATTTTGTTCTGTGGTTATGTTGCTGATGCCTTCAGGCATTCTCTCTGTAGCTATGTTGCTGTCTTGCTTCTCTAAACATATAAATAGAATGACGTGCCTATCCTTTGAACTCCAGCTGGATGTTTGTTTGCACTCAATCAATGCTGTCTTCCTCCTCGGTGACACCATTTTGAATTGTCTGGTAAGTATTGTACTTTCTTTTCATGTAATTTTCCACATTAGCAACGTTTCTTGATGTGTACGGGTTTTGCCTGGGTGTTCTTCTTGCAGCGGTTCCCTATGTTTCGTTTTGCGTATTTTGTTCTATGGACGGGTCTATATGTCATTTTCCAATGGATCATCCACGCTTGCGTTTCAATCTGGTAATGTTTGTTATTCATGTATGCCATTGATTGTCTTGGCTTTGTTTCATGTAGAAGATGATTAATTTACTTCTTGTTACAGGTGGCCATATCCGTTTCTGGATTTGTCGTCATCATATGCTCCTCTTTGGTGCGTGTTATGATACTTTAGTATATACAAGTTGCTGAAATTCTCGTAAAGTTTTGGATTATTTTTCCAGCCACATGAAGTAGTGTGACTGGGACCCATTCTTATTTACACTTTATAATTATAAATGACATGGTGGGGTTATTGGTTTCATTCTGTTGCTATTGACGATCATGCAAGCTTTCACTAATGCAACTGAAAATCAATTTTTATCAATAACTATCTGATTCTCTAAATTTATCCCCTCTTCAAATTTTCACAGGTACCTCGGAGTGGCAGTAATGCATATTCCATGCTACGGCATCTTTGCTTTGATAATCAGGCTCAAACACGTCTTGTTGTCAAGATGGTTCCCAGAATCACACCAAAGCCTGAAATGAGGAATAATTAGATGAGGATTTTAGCATTATAGTTCTGCTCTATTACACAGGCTTGCGGCACCGTTTCTGGCGGCCGCTGCAGTTCCCATGATTCATGAAAGAGGAGTAATCATTCATTGGTTGTTCGCAAAAGAAGAGTGGCTGGAGTTTATGTATTGCATTTCCATTCGTGAAGTGCACAAATTGTTGATAGTCTAGCATTGGATAACTATTGCTGAGTCCATTCATTTGTACTGAATCCCTTGTGGCGGTATGTATTCGCAATGAATGGTACAAAATGTTCACATGAACTCCGTGTATCGACATTGTGCTCAGGTTGTGGCAAACACTAGCAATGCATCATCCTACACGAAAAAGAAAATGTCGTGCAGCGACGTCATTCGTTAATCTGTCAATCTGGCAAAGTCCCAACTCCGAAGGCAAAGTCCAACGTAAAAGCATCTTCATCGCACTCTGAAGTTTCAACACATTCCCCTTTTACTTCCCACTGCTGTTGCAAAGTATTGCCATGAACAGACAGAAGCTAACCTCACCAGAACCTCGTTTTCTCTCCTCCTTGGCCCGGTTCCTGAGCGTGGATGGGCGTTTGCAGAACATGATTGACTAGTCAAATTCGTAGTGAATATCTTAAGAGCCGAAATATTGGTTGTTGATAGAATCTTGGGGTAATCGCATCCGTCCTGACGGATCATTATTGTATGGACAAGAAGTCAGTACTTGAGCGAGTGAACGATGCTTGCGTCTACGTAAAGGCAACCCAAGGTGTCCGATGCTGACTCGGGTGTTTTGTCGATCGACTGGTGTGGAGTTTGGAGGTCAACGATCAGAATTGTCTGCTCCTATCCTCCATGCCACGCCGTCCTACCTAAATTAATTATTCAAAGTTGCACACCTCTGCATCAAGCAATCATGGTTCACGTTCTTGATCTCGTCTTTGTATATCCAGTTGGTCCTAAAATGTTGATCGTGGTAAAGCATCCCCATGTCCCAATTCATGTACATATCCGGGATGCTGAGATGTTTTTTTCCTGAAAATTCACAAACTTTAGGCGAGTGCTTAAATTAATGGAATCGGGAGCTCGTCGTACTGAGAATCTTACCCGAAATGATATCGGGTGGCGAATAAAAGCTTTCCTTTTGCAATAATTTTGAAGTCAGATGTGTAGTGGACTCGATAAAAATCATAGCTAATACAAAAACGCAGCGAACAAGTGGCCAAAGTCGACTGTCATGTATCGACCAAAATGTCATTTGGGCAATTGAAAACTAGAGTAGGAGCTGTCCAGTGTTGACCGAGGGGGGGTGGCAAAGGGCGACTTTGACCGTCGTTGGTGCTAAAGTAAGGTCACCAGGTTTGACTCGTGGAATTCGGGCAGGAGGACACTTACCGAGTCCCTCTTTCTTTAGTGCTGCTGGCCGGACCAGACTTTGGAAGTCAAATGATAAAATTGTTTTCGCGATTGTAGATTTCGTGAGTAAAGAATTAACTGTTTTTGTCTTGTAAATTTGCATGCAAAGTCAAATGATAAATCGAGCTCAAAAAGAGATTACGGAAAGGGATAATCTTTTCTTCTGAACGATTATTTAAAGTTGATGTCGTTAGCCACTAATGTTACGGTCTTTGAAAAACGCATTCATAATCTGATCCCTCTTTTGCTTGGCATGAGCTATTGAGCTTTTCAGCACCTTTCACGTACTTTCTGAATTATTTATGCTATAATCAATAAAAAAAATACTACATTTAATCCATTGTATTCTTTAATTCGCAAAATAAAAAGGGAAGACGTGTGTTATAAGAGTTTTGTGGAATCTTATATTGGCAACATCAAATGAAAGGAATGCATATGAAATCCAACGTACCAATTACGAAAGGGTTTGAGAACAATAACACGTGATCGATGTTTACTTTGAAAGGTAAATTATCGATAGGACACATGTCATTGTTGTACCAAGGTTAACTAGGCGACAAAAGAAATGTGAAAAACGAGTATTCAAGTCAAGATCGAAGGTCACTTTTATTCTGCCAAAAATATCAAAGCTCGCCTTGCCTCGCCTCGCCTCACCAGTCATTTTCTCACGGAGGGCAATGACGTTACATTTGATAGGATGAGAATTAAATGTACGAAATAACAATTAGGTGGAGTGGACTGACCACCACCTTGTTAATCACATGCCCATCCCGGACAGGTGGAGGGTTACATTACATTTTGTATTGAATCTTGTGAGGCAAAAAAGGCGGAAGCGCCGAAAAAATCAAATAATTCAAGGGAAAAATAAATGCAAAGAGGAAACCTAATATGACGGTTTCCGTGATTTGGCAGGGCGTGCCTACTCCACGAACAGAGACTGATGAGACGTTTCATTAAATTAGTCATCAAGATACATAACTTTCAAGTGCTTTTCACGATTCAATGGCACCTGAAACGTTTCTACGAACCCAAACCAAAGAGACTTAAAGTTTGTACCTCACATACTACTGACACTCCTTAACCGCTGCCCGAACTCTCTCTTGCGTTATTCTTTCCATTCTATTTGGAATTAGGCTGACAACATCTTCAAAAAACCATTCTTGGCGTGTAACAATGTTTGCCATCGGATGTCTAGAGTAGATAGTCCCACTAGCTTTGGGTCGGCGTCTGAATATTTTTTCGAAGCTCAAACTCCTTAGGGTGTGTTTTGTTCAACTTTTAGGGAAATTTTTCAGAAAATATGAACAACTTTAGGTCAAAGGGATTTTTGGAAATGCAAGTAATATTTAGTAAATTATAATTTAAAAGCATATTAACAAATAATTTTAGTTTAAATGATGTTTGAAAAAATTACACTTTGCAAAATACTCTTGTTTTTCCCAATCAAAAAGAAAAATACTCTTTCTTTTATTTTTTTATGAAAAGAAACTCAAACTAGAGCCCGACAAGGACAAATTTGGCTATCAACGAGCCAAATTTGGCATCGACAGCCTCGCTGACCGCTTGTCAATGACATCATGTGAAGTTGGGATAATTCCAAAATTTAACGAAGGCAAAGTTGAAAGGAAAAACAAAATAGTATTTGTATTACGAAAATACTCAAAGCGTCTCGAGACTTATCCTAACTAGATGTCAATTACATTTCTCCAAAAAATTTGCCAAAAGTCATTTGCATTTCTTTTTTGTCTCACTCTTCTCTTCTATATACATGTGTGTGCGATACTCAAGACTTAGTGCTCTTCAGCCTCATCCGCTCAATCCCTTCACCAACAAGACCACATGCATGTCGATAAAAGTCATTTGTATTTGACCAAGGGCCTTTAAGGCCTCAACCTCAGTGAATTCTAATCCTGACATTGGCCATATAACTAGGGACGTTTGAATCTTGTTTTCGCATTCTATGAATCTCTTCGCTATCTTCAAATGTCCTCAAACTCTAACACTAATCTTTTCCAAATCATATAGGGCTCAAATTTTGAGTCGTATTCAATAAATCTAAATATTCATATGCAATTAAAGAGGGATGGGATTTGTCCCCTCATCTCGTTTGCGCCAAATTAATGAACAATCCTATCGACTGCCTGAGGGAGGAACACATAGAAATCGACCACTCTTGTTTTTACCAAGATCACGATACCTCGATGAATGAAAAACGGGTGGGATCGATCTGTCTCTCTCTCTGAATTGATGGGAAGAGGAAAGTACAAATTAGAGGCGGTCGCCAAGAAAAGGCGGCTGCTAATTAAGCTCCAAAATGCAACGGACGGGCCCAACCCTACCCCTCCATTAAATTACTCAATTAAAGTCTGCCACTTCCTACCAAAGTGTGCCTCTTGAATCCCCATTTTCATACCCCCCAAGCCAAGCATCCTCAACTTTAGCAACCCCCACCATGATGGATCGCTCGACATCATTACAAACGAGAAATCTTAGCGACGAAATTACAAATTTGATATAATCATGGTGTTAGTAGTGACGGTACCCATATGTACGCAATTAAGATTTATGCATAATCGACACGTTTCGAATGAGGGTTCGTGCTGATTAAAAAGTTGGTGTGCTGTGTGTGTAACAAGGAGGATGAGAATGCTGCACAAAACAAATCCATCAGAAACGAGCGAAGACATAGCCGACACCATATGCACTGTTCAGGGGGGTTGGGTCGCACGAGATCGCTACCCAGTAGGGGAGAGTACAGAAAAGAGGATGGTCGAAGTTGATATTGAAGCGTTGGTCCAAGAAGGTAGGTGCCTCGTGTGTGTCCAGCATCATGCGTAAACCAAAAGCTCAGAAAATCAAAATGTTTTTCCAAATTGTTTAAATACGTTCAAAGATGCTTTTTTTCATGAAATACTGTTTGTCACGCTCGTGCTGGCCGAAGTCTGAACACAAGTCAGCCAGCCAACCAACCCCATATTCTCAATTTTAACTAACACGAACCTGACAGAGAGAGAGAGAGAGAGAGAGAGAGAGAGAACCCACCTACCACTATAAATAGAGAAGCAAAGCTTGCACGAGATTTCAGCTTCCATCGCTGAATCTACCTATCTAGCCTCGCCTCTCGACCTGCTCGTCCAGCCTCTTCTGTCTCCTTCTCTACCCAACAGGTAAAAAAAGAAACTTCCCCCCTTTCCTGGGTCCAATTTGAATTTTTTTTTTTTCTTCTTGGATCTGGATTTGCGGGAAGCGAGTTTCTGGTTGTTGTGCTTCTGCTGTCGAAACGCCGATCTTGATCGGAAAGTCGAGGTTTTGATTGTTGTTTCGTTGTGATCAGCGAGTCGAAGTAAAAAAAGGATATGGCCCGCAAGAAGATCAGAGAGTACGACTCCAAGAGGCTGTTGAAGGAGCATTTCAAGAGGCTCTCCGGCAATGATCTGCCCATCAAATCTGCCCAGGTATGTGCCGGTTTGGCATTTTGATTCCATCTCTTTAGCCGGAGCAGTATGTTATTGGCCAATTGCATGAGTACAGGGAGTATCTGCTTGCCGAATCAAAGCTGGGATTTTTATTTTACGCCTTTGCACTGATCACTCGGGTCATTTGAATAGCTCCGGCTCTCTGACCAAATGCGCATTTTGCATTGTTTTGGTAGTGAGATTAGATTGGATTGCTGCCTACAGATCCTATATTTGTGATTATGGCTTATGAGGATTTGAACTCAGACGGTCTAGATTCGCAGAAAAGTCCAACTTTTCGTATGTTCTCGCATCCAACTAAACTCCCTTTTCCCTGAACTGTGCTGAAATAATTGGAGATCTCAAAAATCTACGAACATCAGTAATTTAAGCTTTTTCAGATTCAGTGGAATTCTTGGGCTTAAACATGGTATAATCAATTATTTTGCAAAGTGATTAAGGTGAGAAGATATGGCTTTCGCTAGATTTGGCCCAGAGCTAAGAGCTAATTACTCGCACCTTGTTAAAAGGAGAACAGATCCACGGTTTTCTGGTTGATGATGTGTATACTGCATCTCCCACTATAATAGACTGAAGCTATAAATCAAAGGGATTCGGTGTTAAATGGAGTCAGTTTATTAATATTTCAAGTCAGCCTTGAAACAATTGATTGCTTTGATATTTAGCAAATTTAATCTGACAAATAATTTGAATTTTGTAAGGAAAATATTGTTTCTCTTGAATCTTTTCATTTACCTTTTTATGCATGTAAATATAGCACGCCAAAAAGAGAGAGAAAAAATAAAAGTCAAATGAATCGTTTGACAACTAGATGTGTTTAATATTCGACTATAGGAATGAATAACATTTTCAAATTTTCCATAGAAGTTTGGAAAAGTCATAAACAAACATTAAAATAGGTGAACATGTTTCACTTTGAAATAACAAAGGTCTATGCCTAAAGTAAGAATAAAGGTAAATTAAGTTGATGGAGTAAGGGCGGCTTGTGAAGTTGAAGCAAACAATGTCACAGTAGGTTCTCTGTTCATTAAATGGAGAAGATTGCCAAGAATATTCAATCCTCTGTCAATAGAGTGATCAGATAGGATCATTTTCCATCTTGAGACCTTTTGGTTTTCGTCATGTGGGTGTGTTAGGCAATAGCTTACAAAGCTGCAGTCGGTAGTTGGTTCTAGAGGATGATCAACCACAGCCTAAAAGATAGTCTAGACCCTAAAGTATTAATTAAATTATGAAAAATACTATTGTATGCAACTAATTTACTTGTCACATTACAGATAAAAGTAGGACTCAGAAAGAATCTCTCTTGTCTCTATTTACTGTTCTGCAACTACATTGGTGTATAGGATTCTAATATGTACTACTTCTATAAGCAATGCAAATTAGTTAAAGAAAATGCTCTAATGAGTGTCTCAGTACTGATGAAATTGCCTTCATGCCAGGTGACAGAATCTACTGATTTCAATGAACTAGTCCAGGGGGAGCCCTGGCTCTCTTCAGAGAAATTGGTTGTGAAGCCAGACATGTTGTTTGGTAAGCGTGGGAAGAGCGGCCTGGTTGCCTTAAATCTTGACTTAGCTCAGGTTGCTGTCTTCGTTAAAGAACGCCTTGGCAAAGAGGTATGTTTTCCCTTCTTTTGGACCGTTCTTTTCAACAACAGCAATGCTTCCATATAAAATTTTATTTTTAAGCTGACAGTCTCTGTATTTATTAACAGGTAGAGATGGGTGGGTGTAAAGGACCCATTACAACTTTCATCGTTGAGCCCTTCATCCCACACAAGGAGGAGTTCTACCTTAATGTTGTCTCTGATCGTCTTGGCAGCAGCATAAGTTTCTCTGAGTGCGGAGGCATTGAAATTGAGGAGAACTGGGATAAGGTACTGTGAAATGTGGTTGCACTCTGATCGTGTAAATACTTTCTCATCAGGACACCAGTCAAAAACCTTCAGTAGCCTTCCCTTGCTCATACATTAGTCGTAACACATTAATTTTCTTTTATTCATGAATACTGTCTTATCTCCAGGTCAAAACTACATTTGTGCCAACTGGTACACCTTTTACATCAGAAGTGTGCGCTCCACTTGTTGCAACTCTTCCTTTGGAGGTACTTTCTGCATTGATAATTTAAATAAACAATAAGTTGCTTTTATCATCTAAATCTGAAGGGGAAATATTCACGTGACTGGACAAGTTATCTGGTCAACATGATGTTGAAGTTCCATAGACGTTGCCTTCTATAACATGGATTTATCGCTAATGTTTTCTTTGTTTCTTTATCTAGATTAAGGCAGTAATAGAGGAGTTCATCAAAGTGGTTTTTGCCCTCTTTCAAGGTACAGTAAGAAATTAAAATGAGAATTATTAGCAAGTGAAGGATGCACTTGTGAAGATGCATGATCTAAGTTGAATTTTCCTCTGCAGATTTGGACTTTACATTCCTTGAAATGAATCCTTTCACATTGGTTAATGGGAAACCTTATCCCCTGGATATGAGAGGCGAGCTGGATGACACTGCTGCTTTCAAGAACTTCAAAAAGTAAACATCCCCCTCTGTTTTCTCCTTCACTACTCTCTCCCCTGTCTATATGGATTAAAGGAAACCTTATAACTTAATCCTGTATTTGCAGATGGGGCAAGATTGAATTTCCTCTGCCATTTGGAAGAGTGATGAGCCCCACAGAGACCTTCATTCATGGCCTAGATGAAAAGGTAACGATGGCATAAATGCAAAACTAAACATGCAACCATTCCAAATGATGCTTAATGCACAACTTGATATTGATCGTATAATTTTCCTTGTGCCTCTTGCTGTTGCTTTATTTATGGAATGCTCACAAAATCTTTCTCAAAGGGCAAAAGGCTCCCTCATCCTATTTTCATATGCATTTTGCAAGTCGATTTCTTTGTCAAGTACCCTGAAACCTGTGCATTCAAAATCACGACTCTGCATCTTCCAAGTTTAAATGGACGTTCAGATTGCAAGCTAAGCAGCTTTTGTACATGAAGGGTATACTTATTCTCCTCTACTGTTGTACGCCTGCAGACTAGTGCATCTCTGAAATTCACGGTTTTGAACCCAAAGGGAAGAATTTGGACTATGGTCGCTGGAGGCGGTGCCAGTGTCATTTATGCAGATACTGTGAGTTTTTTTTCCTTTGTAATTTTATCTAAAATGTATGTTTATGAGCTTTTTTTATTGAACCTGCTGCCTGCTCACACATTACTCTTTCCGTGTCAGGTTGGCGATCTTGGCTTTGCCTCCGAACTTGGGAATTATGCTGAATATAGTGGAGCCCCCAATGAAGAGGAAGTCTTGCAGTATGCCAGAGTTGTGATCGATGTAAAAACTTTATCCCTATGAAATGAGAGATTTTTCTGCATATGCATACAAATAAAACTTCAGTTTAAAACTTGATCTTTCAATTGCTGCAGTTAGAATAATAAGACTGAACTGACAAGCATGCTCAGAATTCCAACCCAATAGCATATGAAATGCACTTGATCAGACATTATTATTGATATTTTCTACACTAGATTGTGACAAGTTTATTCATCAAATTTTTGCAGTGTGCAACTGCTGAGCCTGATGGCCAGAAGAGAGCCCTTGTAATTGGAGGAGGTATAGCTAACTTTACCGATGTCGCTGCCACATTCAATGGCATCATCCGTGCACTGAAGGAGAAGGTAGGCTTTGTTGCACATTGCGCATTACATATTTTGCAGTCCCTTTCAGCACAAGTTGATACTAAACTCTGCGCTGTTCGTTTTTTTAGGAATCAAAGCTTAAAGCTGCGAGAATGCACATTTATGTGAGAAGAGGAGGTCCCAATTACCAGAAGGGTCTTGCAAAAATGCGAGCCCTCGGTGAGGAAATCGGCATTCCCATTGATGTGAGTGCCTTGTTGAAAGCTTCTATCACTTAGTGCATAGGAAACATCAAGTGCACCACATGACACAGCTACATCAAGTGCACCACATGACACAGCTATATATTGCCATCTGTTAGAAACTTGGCAAAGTGCTAAACTTTTGCTGTTGATTGCTTTGGTAGGTTTATGGACCGGAGGCCACTATGACCGGGATATGCAAACAGGCCATCGAGTGCATCACCGTGGCTGCTTGAGTTATGGAGTTCGATAATCTTTGTTTCTCTTCTGCATTTTGGTGGACATTTCCAATTGTCCAGTTGAATCCAATCAGTCATTTGTACCGGAAACTTTTCAATGTTATGAATGCAATTTCAATAACATAATCTTGGGCCACAATCACGGTCCCTGAGAATAATATCATTTATCTTCTCAAAGCTCATTTACGCCAGTGGAAATCCACATTGGTAGAGACATCACGCGAGCAAGAATTTCAAGTCTATCTGTGATGAAATAATTGCTGAATCAAGCTCGCATCAATTGTATGAATCGCAAAGAATATCATTATTAGCCTTGATACGAACTTTGGAGAGGCCTTAGACTTTGAAGTTCGAGCATGGCGACTAAATATTTACAGGTGAATCCTAAGTTGCAACAAATTGATCTGTGACAATCATCGCTTATTCTATGTTGGTTACTGGTTACTGCTGCAGTTAGATAAAGGCTAACTCTATGATGCAATCAAGAGCGTCAGGCTATGGACATCTGCATTGTCAACTCATTTGATAATGCAAATTCATCTTATTTGCCTGAGCTTTCTGTATCCTTTGTGCTCATCAATGTCAAGTAGATGCTCGATGGCGCAAAACCTTCATACCTTAGCTGACGATATCTCGAGATGGTCAACTTGGTCTCAGGAAACCCAAAAAACAGCTTGTATGCTTCGTGAGACTGTAGTACGCCGCTTCAAGCTTTCTATCGAAGTGTCAATCAACTTCCTCGGTTTAGGAAGTCTAGGGGTGAGCGGTTTCAAGTTTTTTACAGGTTCCACTTGGAACCTGGAACTTACCCTTGAGTACAGGTTCCTTATTTTTTGGAACCTGGAACCTACTCATCAAATCTAGAACCTAGAACCTCTATTTCACAGGTTCCAAGGTCAGTTCCAGGATCCAATAAGTTCTCTCTCTTTTTTGTTTCATTTAAGTGGAACCGGGAATTGGAGCCTCCCTCCCTAGAACCAGGAACCATGCTTACCCCTTCCAACATAGTCTTTTTATTGATAAAAATCACAAAAAAGATTAGTTTTACTTCTGTTAAATGGAGTATACAAAAGAAAAATGGGTGGCTAACATGATGGAAAATACACATAAGAAAGAAGTGCAATAGCCATTGTTTGTACAAGCTTCGAGTGAGAAGATTTCACTAAAAAGGATCGAGCTCTTAAGATAGATGAAGCTTACCAAGGCAACAAGTTCGGTTGCCAAGCATTTCTGGCCCTTTCAACACATTCCACAGCCTTGAATAAGCTGGTCAGCATCTTTAGTGAAGGTAAAAAGACAACATTGAAGTGCTTAACTTCTAGTATTGACCCTCACCGCTTGCATTTCTTGTGCATATCTACTAGTCCTCTCTGTGAATTGTGCCAGCACCTGTCAATAGCCTTCATGAGAATCATGACACAACATTATCCCAAAGGGAGGTTGATGCAACGGTTGTGGGGTGCTGTTTGGAAGCTAGACGCTGGCTCGGAGATGCAACCTTCGTTCTCAATTCGACTTACATCACAATACTTGAGAGAGACCATAGTGGCCAAGAACATGATTCCAGAAAACTGGAAGCCTGGTTCAACCTATAGATCTCTAGTCAACTACTTGTAATTGTTAGGCAAACTTCAATGACCCTACATGCGTTACTGGCTCATTGTGAAAGAACCATGTAGCATAAGCACAAGTCGTTAGTCACCGTCATATGCCGAGTATTTTCTTTGAAATTTCCTACCCATTACAAGACATGAACATTAACTTGTAGCTTGACCTACCTTACGGACATAAAATACGTTACTCAAAATAGACTAGTTATAATTTGACTGACATGAGGAATGGAGAACAGAAAACAAGATTGAGTAATAGGCAAAAATTATGCCTTACAGTTTAGCATAGACTTTTGGGCAATGGATGGATAACTTTTGGAAGTTGATGCAGCAAGAAAGTGCTTGCATAAGCTTCACTAGATCATCATTTCTGTGTGTTGCAGTCAAAGTAACCCTTAGCCTGAGAAAGCAATGACCTTATGTGAGCAACCGAGAGTAATGCAATATATCATGTGATGAGTTCACCTCAAGAGTGGGAACCAACTTGATCAGCAAGTTTGACTTGGGTTATAGTCAAACGAAGAGATTAACTAATAGGAATAAGAATAAAGAATAATATAATTTACATAAATCAATAATCAGGAGTGAAGAGCAAGGATGTTGTCTAACTTCACCTTAAAGACCCTTATAGCGTCCTTGTTGTGATTGACTATTATCAAACAAGGAAATCTATAGCTATAGATATGCTGCATCTTAGCATGAGCATCATATCCTACTATCACAGCAAGAAACATTGCCACAGCGCCAACCATTCCCTGTTAACAGGCAATACTTTAGAAGGTCACACCATGAGCCCACTCTGCACAAGTGATTGACAATCATCCAACATGCAGTAGAGTTGCATCATAATACCATACATGATTTCCATGATGTTCATGAAAGCAACAATCACAATCCAAAGGTCTTGCCTAGTTGTGCAAAACCATGAGAGGATTCAATGGGAAGAACCAATGCACGCAGATCTAATAAGAAGCCTGACCTATGAGGCTTTGGAGCTGAAATCCAGATATCGGCATTTAGTATTTATCTATAATATTTAAACAAATCATAGACTAGACAATGTCATAAACAGCAAATGAATGGAAAAGGAAGGGAAAATGGCGAAGAGAATTGACATTCAAGTTACAGGGCTCTATAAAATAGAGAAGGAAATCAAATTCATTTTATGATTGCCTAGACAAATTATTTCAAGGCCATCTTTTTTGCATGTAATGAGTTGCCAAAGCATACTAAATATCTTAGAAGCATGAAAAGGTTAAGGTCTGATCAGTTCCCTGGAATATATGCAACTGAAGAGCTCCAATTGGAGAATTGCGCGACCAAGAACCATACATGTTAGTAATTCACGATAAGGATCAAGAAGATACTTCTCTCAATGAATCTAATGAATGAGTTAGCTATTAAGATACTGCACTTCATCGTTTTCCTTAACCATGGACATGACGTCCCATTTCTCAAATGACAATTTGGCTAAGAATACCCAGTCTAGAGGAAAAGGCTACATTTGATAAACAAGGCATCTGAAAATTGGCCAAAAGAAAAGACTGGGCATTTACTTACTCTACCTTTTGTTACTGAGCAAATTCTATACCCATTCTTTGCAACCATTATATGGCTGAACACCGTTCCACTGAATCAACTATACTTGGGGTGCATTTGATCTAGAATCTCTATTACTACAAGAGAAACAAGAAAAAAAGTTGGAAACATTCATAAATCACGCAGACACTTGAAAAGGGGAGAAGAGATTAAATTTCTGTGGAAGCAACCAACTATTTCTGATGATTCTAGATTTTCACTAAGCTTGTCAGCTTGAAAACTAAAACAGATTCTATTTGAAAAACATGTCTAAATACCACACACGAGATAATTTAGCAGACTAATTGACAAAGCACTCTACAAAAGAAGGTATCATCCAAGCAAAAACAAGTTGGCAGATTAAGGATTATGCTAGGAAGTTTACATTTAGGTCCTAAGCATATAAACTTTAAGACCTGTCTGTACTGCAGAAAACAAATATTCAGGCAAGCAAATTAACTCTGAAGTGTACCATTTAAATTAACTAACATTAACTAGGCTATACACCTTGGTAAATGTCTTGCATCAGATTAAAAGAGGTATGTTGGGTTAGCAATGGCTTAAACCTAATGTCCTTGGAGATCAAACAACACACTGTAAATAGAGCATACTTTGAGGCTTTTAATACGGATGGGCAAGTTCTACGAAACAACAAACATAAGGAGTACTACAAAACCACATCCATCATTAATCAACAAAAGAAGTCAAAGCTCCAGTAAGCTTTAGTTGTCAATTGACATATGTCACAATTTCAAAGTGGGGCTAAGTAGATATGAAATCAACAACAAAAACAAGTTTAGAAAATGAGCTAATGCATGCCTTAGAGCTATTTGAATGCAATGACAATATTAAGCCAGAGTCTTCAAATTTATCATTCTGCACAACCATAACATACGTCCTTTATACCTAAAAATGGCTAAGAGTCATCTAATCATTTATGAATAAACAAATTTTACAAAAGGTTCGTTTTATTTCAGTGTGATCAATAGATGTACCAATGATCGACAATGCTACTGCACACATTATGCATGGTTCACATGTCACATAAGCAGATGAAAATCCAGTCCTCTGCCACTGTTCAAGAAGAACATTAAGAGCTTCCATTTCTGCACATCTTGTCGCCTAGGAAAGAGCAAGGATTAAAATAAAGAAAGCATATCAAACATAGGAGCTTGTAAAGTTGCTCTTAATGTAATTCAACATAAATTTAGGAAATGCATTTCACGAAAAAGGTTTTCTCCTACATGTTTATTTATTTTTTACTCTTGCTCAACATTTGATTCCAAATCTATTTCATCTTCAAATCGCCTCTTTCGTATCTGCTCCATGTTGTCCATACTTATAGGGCTTGAATTGTGTTCATCATTTGCTCGGTATGTAGACTAAGTGAGGAAGATTAGAGTGCATACATTGCATCCTACATACAGGATTTTCGTCAAAGCCAATTGCATTAGATCATGAATCCTATTGGAAGAACCTGTCTTTAAGACAGAATCATCAATACACCTTATCTGCAAATTTCAGTTCTTTCTTCATATACCCACAACACTAAGAGTCTGAGAGAGGATCTTATGTGGTGAAGCATTGACAAATCTCTTTGCTCCTCAATGTCAAGGTGTGGACATTGTCTGAAGAGCATTCTCCTTACTATTAGGTATTCGATCTGATTTCTAGTACTCATCCGTTATATTATCTGAAATTTTATGTGAAATTGCAGTTATCATTCCTATACCTGAACAAATTGGCAACTTCTTAGTGAGGTTGTGACATGTCATCATCAAAAAGCATGTATTTTTTCAATATAGCAACAGAATTTCTATAAAGATCTCCCTAAGTCATAAAACAAGCTAATCGATGGTCATAGGTTGATCTAATTCAATTTTCTCTTCTTGTATTTTCTTTCAGGTTTAAGCTGCTTTTCCAAGCATAAATTGTCAATCACACATCTCGATGATTCTTTTTTTTTTATATATATTTATCATATTGCAAAGCAAAACGTATAACACAAGTCTCACAAATAAAAGAACAAGATTATCTACAAAATGAGGGACTTACGTTATCAATGACTAAGAGAAAATCATGCATTCTCTTAAGTCTCACAAGCTCATCCATTGGTACAAAGTCTCCATCCATGCTAAACAAATTGTGGAGGAAGAAAACAATGATCACCCAGTTTAAAATTTAAATTACTATCCACTGAACTAAAATAATTATTAGAAAGCCTTACCACGTATCTTCACTCCACTTTAATTGGTAAACTCTATTTATCAATAAGCTCCTCATTAAGACAACCCATATCTTTAAAATAAAAAAGAAGAGAGAGATTAAATGAAACACTCACTTATTAGACATATAAAAAGAATTACAACATATAAAACTAAAAATATCACTTACCCAACTCAAATTTTTCTGCATTCTCAATGCACTCTTCAACATTAATAGGCACATGAATGGCTCTCAACCAATCTTGATGCAAATCAAAGTTTCCATTACTTTGGGAGTCAAAGAACTTCAAAAGCCATCAAGCACACGACCCGAAGTACTCAAAGTCAACTCCAAAGCAACGATAGTTACGAGAATAGACAAAACATCCGAGCCATCAAAGATAGGGTTTTATATTTCGAATTACTAGTCTTCCATCATATCAAAATGTCAAGATCAATAACATTTTCAGTTTTATCTTCAAAATATTGATAAAACTCAGATTTATTGACATCACACAATTGTTGGTTCGAGTGCATAAAAGTTTTTCGCCGTGCTTAAACACCATACTTCCTCTTGTTAGCTCCATTACCACCAGCATCAGCGTTGCAACCACTACTACTAGCACTCAATTTGGACATCAAAATTCCGATCACTTGAATCAAAAGAAGATTACTCATAAAATTCAAACAAACGCTCCAATGCGTAATTCACATTATAATGCATGTCATTAACTTTTGATTCATCGTCATAAATTTGTCCATATAAAAATTTCACATAATTCAACTTGGCTCTAGGATCCAATATAACCGCAATCAACACCATCATATTCACTTTGTCTAAGCTCCCATAATATTTGTCAAATTTTTCTTTCGTTTTCATATCCATAGCTTGAAGCTTAGGATCTGAGTTATCTACCGCATCTTTCAAATATTTGCACAAAAGAGCTATCCCCTCAAAATAATCATTGGAAGTAATATGAACTCCCCAACATTTGATTGGTGGCATCATAGAACACTTTTAGAAACTCCGAAAGAATAACAACATTTTCCCAATCATCATCTTGAGGAATCTCATGATTAAGCTCACCTACAAAAGATAAATCATCTTCATCCAATCTTTCGAAAGCTTTTTTGAACTTTACGATAGTGTCTAACATAAGATAAGTAGAGTTCTATCTAGTGGCTATGTCAAGAATAACTGAATGCCTTGTAAGTGATCATTTCACTCTCAGTACAAGATTGAAATGTTTTGGCTCTTAAAGGAGAACTCTTCACATACTTAACCACGTTGCGGATATGTGCAATAGTCACGTACCATGCTCAAGCTATCTCTCACAATCAAGTTCAATATATGAGCCGTGCACCTCATGTGCAAAACACTACTATATAATATCGCCAACATTTCTCTTGAAAGTTTTTCCTTCAAATAACCAATTACAACATCATTTGAGCTAGCATTATCCATAGTAATTATTGACACTTTTTTTTTCTATTCCCCACTCGTTAATGCATTTTTCTACTATTTTTTCAATCGCCCTACCTCTATGACTATGTATTACCACAAAATTGATAATTTTTTTATACAACTTTCAATTCTCATCAATAAAATATGCAGTGAGACACAAATAATTCATGTTTTGAATAAAGTCCAGGTATCAGTCGTAAGTGCAATCTTAGACTTAATCTTACCAAAATAAGTCTTCAAACAAGCTCTTTCGCGGAAATATAACTTCATGCAATCTTTAGCCATTGTAAAATATGATAAATGTTTGAAAAGACGTTATAACTCAGAGATAAACTCACGAAATCCACACACTCCACCAAAGAAAAAGGTTGTTCATCAATAATGATGAACCGGGCGAGCATTTTCTTACAACGTTCTTGATTAAATGACCATGTCGATAAGACACTACTAGTAATAGATTCTTCTCCTGCCTTGCTAGCCCCATCTACATTACGTGGTAGAAATTTTCTCTAAATTACAAGGAAACTTCTTACATGTTGTCAAGTACTTCCTCATGGCGGAAGTACCATTAGAAATACGGTACTTTAACAAAGACTCACAATGAATGCACTTCACTTGATATGTATTTCTATCCTTATCTTTGATTCTCGCATAATGATTCTAGCACTCAGACGCATATTTCTTATCACGAGGAGGAAGAGAAGAACTAGGTACCTTATTTGTCACACTCATGTTTGGGGATGGATTTTGTTCATTTTCATCATCCAACATTTCCATTTCTATAATAGGAGTCATCTCCTCATAGTCATATCCCTCCTCCTCCATTGACATGTTAACTTGATAAATCCAACAAACAACACTGCCAAGCAACCATTTAATCATTTCAATAATCAGAAATAAGGTCACACGATGACAATTTTCACCTAATCTAAACTAGCTAAAGCAAATCATATAAAAAAAAATTACCTAGTAAGCAAAAACCGTTCTCTAGTCCCTTTCAGGATCCGCTTCAAGTTCTACTGCCTCTTTCTTGTCCTTAAATCTCCTACATATTACCATTTGTATAAAAATAAACTAATATTAGCAATGAACAGTGAACACCACCAGCTTTTTGTATATTTATTTTAGGTCAAAAGTGAAAGAGAATGTCAACTTAGTGAGAAGATTGGAAACATAGAAGATTACGTTAAAAAGGCATTAATTAACAACACTACTTATTCACGCTAAAAATGAACAACAAAGCTCAATGTCAAGAGCGAAGCTTGTGCAAATAGGATCTATTGTTTTCTTGTTTCTAAAAAACTGCTGATGAATAGCAGTTATTCCGAGAGACAAATCACCAATGCTGCATATACCCCTTCGATAATAAATTAATGAACTTATAACTAGCATGCATTCAAACAATCCATAGACCGATCTGAGTCCACATATGTTGTCATCTAGACTTCAGCTCGCATCAGCCCGACGATCAATCACCAAACGTCTTTGAATCATCTAACGACGGGAGAAGTAAGCAAGGTACAATGTCGCTCATTCCAAGCTGGTTCGGTGGCCGTCGCAGCAACGTCTTCGACCCTTTCTCACTCGAACTTTAGGACCCCTTCTGTTGAGAAAACTCCTAGTTTTGATGCTTACAAAACATTCTATGAATGATATTTATTTCAATCTCTTGAAGGAAAAGAACTCAGAAAGACATAGGCTTTAAAGTCTGCTGGTAGCAGAAGATAAAGCATGAGATATCTTAAAGTCCGACCGTACCCCGGACGGAAAGACTCATCCAGATCGAGATTTAAGTCCGACCGTACTGGGCGAGATTTAAGTGCGGCTCGACCGTACTGCATCGAGATTTTAAGTCTCGAACGAACTGCACGAAAATCTAGGCAGACTCAGGACTTAAGACCGTTAGACTTAAGATGAACTTATATGATAAGATCACCAACGGTAGAGTATTTCACTTACCTTATTTATGTTGATTCTCATTATACTAATCGATTGACAGGATCAATTAGTGGGCAACTTCCAAAGAAGAATAGAGCACTTATGGAAGCCCGGATTCGATTGTATGGGCGAACAAAATCTAAGGGATCGATCTACCCTCAACGGTCAAAAAGACTTGCCTTATAAAGTCTCGTCCAAGAAATGGAAGACAAAAACTCTCAAGGAAAGAGCCAACGGTCGAGTGTGGCTTGAGAGTATTTAAGGATAGGTTGAGACTTAGGGGTAGACAAGATGAACATTATTCCAAAGCTGATTTCGTTCTTCAATTGTTGTTCATAGTGCGCATTTGAGTGATCTCAGTGTATTACCAAAAGAGAGTGACTTAGTGAGATAGATCATCACCGAGTACAAACACTCGAGACTGTGTAATCACCGTTGATCATATAGTGAAATACAGCCGATTGGGCCGGTCGCCGGAGAGTGAACGTAGGCTTGTCTAAAAGCCGAACCACTATAAACGTGTTTGCAATCTTCTCTCACTCTTTATATTTGATTTCAAGTTGTTGATTGCAAAAGTTATATATTTACAAAGTGAATAATCTCTCTACACCTATTCACCCCCCCTCTAGGTGTTTATACTAGTAATATCAATTGGTATCAGAGCTTGGTGCTCGAGATCTTGAAGTGTTTATTACTTCGAGTTAAAGATCATCTATGGCTAGTATTCTTGCACCGGGTTTTGATTGAGGGGCGAGCAACACTCGTCCTCCCTACTTCGACGGCAAAGATTACAATATTTGGAAGAATAAAATGAAGGCCTTTCTCGGATCGAAAGATCCACTCGAATGGGATGTGGTTGAAAGGGGAATTGACCCCACTGACAAAACTGGAAAAACGTCAAAGAGAAACAATGGGAAAGAAACAGAAACTTCAACCACCATCTCTCCAGAAGAAATGACGAAGAGACAAACTCTCGATGCTAAGGCTATCTACTCTACTCTGTATTGTGCTTTATCACCTAATGAATATAATCGAATATCTTTGTGTGATACGGCTAAGGAAGTTTGGGATAGACTACATGTGACATACGAAGGAACTGAATTCGTGTCAAGGAGACCAAAGTAAATATATTACTTGGTCGGTATGAATCTTTTAAGATGAAACAGGAGAATCCATTGGAGATATGTTCGATCGCTTTACGAAATTGTAAACGGTGCCGGCATATCAAGGACAACCTGTTCCTGGACCAATGAAGGTCAACAAACTTCTGAGAGGACTGTCAAAAGAATGGAACAATGTGAAGACATCCATCAGAGAAACTCTGCGAATTTCACCACTGACTGTCGATGAGCTCGTTGGTACTCTGCAGTCCTATGAAGCAGAACAAATGAACGAGGAAGTGGAATCCAGAGGTAAAAAGTCCATTGCTCTTAAGTCTAACATTGATTCGATGTTACGGATTCGAGGAAGAACTGGATGACGAAGAACTTGCACCGCCGATCGAAAAGTGAGGAAGTTAAACAAGAAAGGCGGGAAGTTCAACAACGAAAAACAAAACAGAAATGGACAACGCAGAACGATGACGAGGAAGATTATGCCAAAGATGTCATTTGTTTTGAATGTAAGAAAAAGGGTCATATTAAATGAATTGTCCCAAGCTCAAAAAGAACAAAGGGAAATTCGAGAAATACAAGAAGGCCCCGAAAGCCGAAACATGGAGTGACACGAAGTTGAGGAGGACAAAGGTGAAGACGAATATGGCAACATCTGTCTTATGGCTCATTCGGACTCGGACTACTGAGGCAGTTCGGGGATCGACTTCGAGATTCGAGACAGAAAATCGAGGTAAATCATTCCGATATCCCAATAGAAATCTCGGATTACATAAATGAGCTTTGTTTAAATTTAAAAACTACCTTGAAAAAGATCTCCGGTTTAAAAGTGGAAAATTGTAAGTTGAGTCATCGAATTGTTCATTAAAAGAAAGATTTAATGATCTCAAAAAGGAATTTTCAGAACTTGAGAAAAGTCGTGATTCTGTTTTAAATGAAGGTGAGTCTCTCAAAAAGGAACTTTTAGAAATAAAGAAAAATCAAAGTTCTTTACAAAACGAGAATCTATTTCTTAGAAAGGAAATTTCGAATATTAATGCAAAGTTTTCTATAGGGACGAAAAACCTGCAAAGATATTCTTTCTATCCAAATTCCTTATTATGATAAGTCGGGACTTGGGTTTTGCAAGGAAAGTAAATCGTTAATTGATTTTCCTAAAGTTAAGGAAAGAATTAAACAGAGACCTCCTCGGCGTACTTACAAGAATCATTTTAAAAAGAATTTTGTTAAACCCGTTGGTCAAGCAAATCTAAAGTGTTCTAATTGTGGAGAAAGAGAACATTTCGAGAATAAATGTCCTAAAGTCGGAGACTGTTCAAAAGAAATGGATAGAAAAAGCTTATACTACTAACTTCAATGAACCCAAGAAAATTTGGGTACCAAAGAAAAAATGAGTATGTGTGAACATTGCAGGTAAGCTTCCGGAGTAAGAAGAAATGGTATTTGGACAGTGGATGTTCAAGACATATGACAGGAGACTCAAAATGTTCGTTGGATTCGAAAGAATCAAGGAAGGAACAGATTTCGTTTGGAGGAAACACCAAAGGAAACATTATAGGGCTGAAAGCTGTCAAGATCGGTAGCTTAATCATCAACAACGTTTCTCTAGTCAAAGGATTAAACTACAATCTTCGAGTATCGGCCCGGTTATGTGATGCCGGCTTCAGAATAAACTTCAAAGAGAATCTATGCTCTGGAACAAGCAATGACTCTTTACAGACTTTTACTAGACGAAGGCATGGAAACATTTATCTTCCTGGACATAAATGAAGACACTTTGCAAAATGTCTATTATCGGTTCAAGATGAAGCGAGATATGTGGCACCGCAAACTTGGGCATGTCGGCATGAAACAAATTTCCAAGCTTGCCAGAAAAAAGCTCGTTCGTGGCTTGCCTTCACTAAGTTACAAGAAAACGAACTTTGCTCGCATGTACACTTTGGGAAAACAGGTAAGAAGCTCATTCAAATCTATAAAACAGATTTCTACTAATCGTGTGTTACGACTTCTTCACATGGACTTATTTGGACCAACCGAAACCCGAGCATTGGAGGTAAGAAGTACTTGTATTGTGATAGTAGATGATTACTCTCGATTTACATGGGTATATTTTTTTAGCAAATAAAGGAGATACCTTTTCATATTTCTCAACATTTGCAAAGAGAGTCCAAAATGAAAAAGGATACTCCATTTCAAGTATCAAAAGCAGATCATGGGGGAGAATTTGAGAATCAAGACTTTGCAAATTTTTGTGACAAATATGGTATACAAAGCATACTTTTTCATCTCCCTACACTCCAGAACAAAATGGAGTGGTGAAAAGAAAAAAATAGATCTTTGCAGGAAATGGCTAGAACATTGCTTATAGAAAGCAAGGTGGCAACTCGGTTTTGGGCGGCGGTTTCTACTTCTTGTCATATTATTAACAGTATTTCTTAGACCGATTCTTGAGAAAACCCCCTATGAGATTTTTAAGGAAAGAAAACCTATTGTTTCCTACTTTCGTATCTTTGGTTGTCTATGTTATATCCTTAAAAATATTAATCATCAACCTAGTAAGTTTGAAGAAAGGTCAGATGAAGGTATTTTTCTGGGCTATTCAAACTCTAGTAAAGCATATAGAGTGTTCAACAAGAACACTCAGACAGTGGAAGAATCCATGAACGTAAAGTTTCTGGAGAAAGAAGTTTCAAAACAAAGCAGTACAATAATTGAAGAATCGATGCTGCTCCCGAAAGATCCGGTCTCAACAAAGTAGCGAGAATCTTCCCGGGAAATAGTCAAAGGAGCAACTCATGAAGAACAAGTAATTCGAAGCATGACATTCCTGCATCAGCAGAAGATTCTAATAATGATGAAGTTCCAAACCGAAACTGGAAGCATAAGTCTAGTCATCCTAAGGAGCTGGTGATTGGAAATATCAACGAAGGGATTCAAACCAGATCAAGAAACAAAAAGGACACGTATCGTTGCATTGATCTCGAAATTGAACCCAAAGGAATTAATGAAGCTCTGGAAAGTGAAAGCTGGATAGAGGCAATGCAAGAAGAGCTTCAACAGTTCAAGAGAAATGATGTATGGGAATTGGTGCCCAAACCCAAAGGAAGAACTGTCATTGGTACTAAATGGGTCTTCAGAAACAAAGTCAATGAACTTGGAAAAGTCACCGAAAACAAGGCAAGGCTCGTGGCAAAAGGTTATTCTCAATCGAAGGAATAGACTATGATGAAACCTATGCTCCGGTTGCAAGACTAGAAGCAATCGACTACTACTTGCCTATGCGTGCTATCAAAATTTCAAGTTATATCAAATGGACGTGAAAAGTGCTTTTCTAAATGAGTTTATCAAAGAAGAAGTCTTTGTAGAGCGGCCTCTCCTAGTTTCGAAGAACCAAGAAAGCCGACCATGTATACGATTAAAGAAGGCACTTTATGGTCTGAAACAGGCACCTCGAGCTTGGTATGAACGATTGAGCAAGTTTCTACTAGACAATAAATTCAAGAAAGGTATGGTAGATACAACATTGTTCATTAAGAAGGAAGGTAAAGATATACTATTGGTACAAATTTATGTAGATGATATTATCTTTGGTTCATCTAATGAGCACTTGTGCAAGAACTTCTCAAAGTCTATGCAGGAAGAATTTGAAATGAATGATGGGAGAACCGACATTCTTTCTAGGACTTCGGTCAATCAAACAAAACGTGGAACTTTTATTAATCAAGAAAAGTATGCCAAAGACTTGATTAAAAAGTTTGGAATGGAGAACCTGCAAGAAGACCGAGACTCCAATGGCAACCTCCATCAAACTAGATCAAGATGAAACGGGAAAGAAGGTTGATCGGAAGAATTATAGAAGCATGATCGGTTCTCTTCTCTATCTTACGCATCTAGACCGGATATTCTATATAGTGTTTGTCTTTGTGCGAGATTTCAAGTGGATCTTAAAGAATCACATCTTTCATTAAACGTATAATTAAGTATATAGCCACTTATCCAAACTTGGGGTTATGGTATCCAAAAGAAACAGATTTTACTCTTCTTGGCTACTCGGATGCAGATTTAGCAGGATGCAAAATAGACGAAAAGAGTACTTCGGTACATGCCAACTTCGGGAAAAATGCTAGTTTCATGGTTCTCCAAAAGCGAGAATCACGTGACTCATCAACAAAGGCGAAGCGAAATATGTAGCACTTGGA
Source organism: Corymbia calophylla (assembly GCA_014182845.1). Classification (NCBI taxonomy): domain Eukaryota; kingdom Viridiplantae; phylum Streptophyta; class Magnoliopsida; order Myrtales; family Myrtaceae; genus Corymbia; species Corymbia calophylla. The sequence continues at coordinate 29,035,774 of CM024694.1, forward strand.
ACCGTTGTTCACGATTCTTTGGATGAGACAAAGAAAAACGAAAAGGTAAAGAATCGCCCTGGCCGAGCCAAGTTCTAAAAGGAGAAGACAACTCCTACTTGGTAGATGAAGAAGATGAAGAAGAAAGTATCTCCGCGATTCGGCAAATATGCGTCAAACTTCTCGAGAGAATGTCCGAACCGGAAGCGAAAAACACATGCGAAAAAACATTCTCGGCACGAGAACATGAGAAGAATGATGAATCTGAATCAGAGGAAGATCCAGAAGAAGAAGAAACAGAAGAAGAAGAAGAAGGAGATGAGGATGGGGAAAAAGAAGGGACACAATGACAGAATGAAGCATCAATTCAGGGGGAGCATTCTTCTGAACATATTGAAAATTAAGTACCTGCAGCTTCATCTGAGAATGCCGATTATCAGAAGATCTTAGTACTTCTAACTGAGATCAAGGATCGGCAGATAGAAATGGAAACCTCCTTCACTAACAGACTGGAGACTCTCGAGAAAACGGTTAATAAGTGTATTGACAGGATTGAGAAGTCTGCATCAGATATGGAGGATTTTACCCTTGTTAGGACCCCAAACAAGAAAACTTCTTAAAAACATCTTCTGCTTTAGAAACTGGTTTGTTTTTAACTGACTCTTTTTGAAGTTGACAAAAAGGGGGAGAAAAGATATGGCTATTTCTGAGATATGGCTAATTCTAACATTTCTGAGCTTTTGCATGACATAGTTGGCTTTATTATTGCGTTTATGCATGATACTATGATATGAAAGTTCTGATTATGCATGATACTATGATATGAAAGTTCTGATTATGCATGGCCTATGATATTTTTTTATATGCTGATTACACTAAATCGTGTTGAGCTGTGATATGAAGATATGTTGCTGCTGGATTGTCTATACAGGGTTGATATAAGCTTTTCTTATGAGTTGAGCAGAATAGTTGGAAGCAGGCTCTATTTAACCATACTTTGCAGGGATATTAAGCCATATGTATGAAATGTTTTGTCACCATCAAAAAGGGGGAGATTGTTGAGAAAACTCCTAGTTTTGATGCTTAAAAAACATTCTATGAATGATATTTATTTCAATCTCTCTTGAAGGAAAAGTACTCGAAAGACATAGGCTTTAAAGTCTCGCCGTAGCGAAGATAAAGCATGAGATGTCTTAGAGTCGACCGTCTGCAGGATTGAAAGACTCATCCGAACTAAGATTTAAGTCGACCGTACTGGATCGAGATTTAAGTCGACCGTACCCAGACCGAGATTTAAGTCGGCCGTGCATCGAGATTTTAAGTCCGAACGAACCGGATCGAAAATCTAGGCAGACTCAGGACTTAAGACCGTCAGACTTAAGATGAACTTATACGATAAGATCACCAACGGTAGAGTATTTCACTTACCTTATTTATGTTAATTCTGTTATACTAATCTGATTGACAGGATCAATTAGTGGGCAACTTCCAAAGAAGAATAGAGCACTTATGGAAGCCCAGATTCTGATTGTATGGGCGAACAGAATCTAAGGAGATTTGATCTACCCTCAACGGTAAAAAGACTTGCCTTATAAAGTCTGTCCAAGAAAGGAAGACAAAAACTCTCAAGGAAAGAGCCAACGGTCGAGTGTGGCTTGGAGAGTATTTAAGGATAGGTTGAGACTTAGGGGTAGACAAGATGAACATTATTCCAAAGCTGATTTCGTTCTTCAATTGTTGTTCATAGTGCGCATTTGAGTGATCTCAGTGTATTACCAAAAGAGAGTGACTTAGTGAGACAGATCATCACCGAGTACAAACACTCGAGACTGTGTAATCACCGTTGATCATATAGTGAAATACTGACCCGATTGGCTGGTCGCCGGAGAGTGGACGTAGGCTTGTCTAAAAAAGCCGAACCACTATAAACGTGTTTGCAATCTTCTCTCACTCTCTATATTTGATTTCAAGTTGTTGATTGCAAAAGTTATATATTTACAAAGTGAATAATCTCTCTACACCTATTCACCCCCCCTCTAGGTGTTTATACTAGTAATATCACCTTCAAGAACTTCCCTTTCCCTTCCTCATCCCTCTCCGCCTCTAATTTCCCTCAAACTCTCCAAGAGAAAATCGCTTTCGTGAACACAAGGATTGATTGGAAGGAGACCCTCGAAGCCCACGTGTTCAAGGTGAATCTCCCTAGGCTCAAAAAGGAGGAAGTCAAAGTGGAGATCAAAGACGATCGGGTGCTGCAGATAAGCGGCAAGAGGAATGTGGAGAAGGAGGACAACAGTTAACAACACATTATAACATATACACTCGCTACAAACAGACAGATAAACAGAAAGCCTCAAGCAAAATGCATAAATCGCCTCCATCATCATGGATCTGTTCTTTCAAAAGTTTAACCTAAAGAAAGAAGGGGTGAGGGTTCGATTCTTACCTGGTCCTCTAAGATCTCCATGGCAAACCTATTAACGATGACAAGGGAGGCTATTGTATGAGCGGTGGATAGCTCGGTGAGGAGCCACAAGCGTCAAGGGCAACGAGCGGTGGGCGGTGAGGAGCTAATAGCGTGGTGGGCGACAACCAATGAGCAGCAGGCCGGGAGGAGCCAGAAGTGTCGAGGGCAACGACCAACGAGCGGTGGGCAAGGAGGATCCATGAGCGTCAAGGGCAATGACTAACGAGCAGCAGGGAGCCACGAGCATCCAAGGTGACAAGCAACGGGCGACAAGGAGCTCGGAGCATCGACAACGATGACCGATGAGCATCAAGGGCGATGAGCGGCAAGGAGCCATGAGCATCCAGGGTGACTAGTGGTGGGCGGCAATAAGCCAAGAGCATCGAGGGCGACAACCAACGAGCAGTGAGTGGCGAGTGGATTGAGGGCAGCGAGAAGCAAGACGCGTCAAGAAGAGAGGGAAGAGAGAAACATGAGAACCGAGAAGTAGGAAGAAAAATTAAGATTAGAAATTGGGGATTTTTTGGGAAGGAGGCTAGAATGTCTAGTCCGGTTTCGGTTCCGGTTCCAATTCTATTAGGAACCGGGAACTGAAACTGGAACCGCCGGTTCCATAAAATGAGGAACCAGAACCGGACTCCCTAAAACCGGGAACCAAATCCGATTCTCTAGTTCCCAGTTCTACCCGGGAATCGTGCTCACCCCTAAGGAAGTCCAGTTGCTGAAACCGCGAAATGGGAAGGTGGGCTCGATACATCTTGCGGGGTGATTGTTGTAGTTTAGATGCATTAGACAGCATAATGCATGACTTTGCATCTAGATAATGATGGTCGTGCATAGCTCATTGAAATCCTGCAGGGTTTGTGATGGGCTCGAAATTTAGTCAACCGGTATTCTGAAATGCTACTCAGGAGGAAACCGTACTATTTAACTCTATACCAGTGCATCTATTCATTGAAAAAATATTAAAGAGAGAATTTGAGACAAAATATGGGGCTCTCGTATATTTAATTGAGAGAGCATAGGACTCTTTTGAAACTCCCATCTTGAGTCTGCAATAAGTTCAGGATAGATTTAAGATTGATTGGGTTCGAGTTTGAGAGGAGATCAACCATCGTAAACCCATCATAACTAGTTCCCTAATTAAGCAAAACAAATGATAGTGGAGAATGTTAGGTGTAATATAGGGCCATTAATTCAGCCCACCTATTTTGTTAACAAAGCCCCTCAGCCCAGTCCATGTCTCCTATAAACCAAGCTCAGCCCATCTTCATTTTTGCCTTCAACAGATGGAGTGTAAGAGGAAGAAGCCCAGCAACATTACCAAAGAAGGGAGCTCGTCCGAGAGAGAGAATTTTTGCACTCTCATGATCCAGACAACTCGTTAAGCCGAATCAACACCATTTTGTAATCCTAAATAAATAATCAAAGCCTCTATTCGTCTAATTGAAGAAATTGTTGAAGTTTAAGCATAAAATTCAGAGTTATGTCAATTCGGAGTTGATGTGTCCAATGGAGGAGTTTTCGGTCTGTGTATATATACGAAAGTGATACTTTATGGTGTTGTGAAGTTATAACATTTTATGAATCTCGATTTAAGATTACGATTTGTCCGAACGAAATTTAGAAGTTATTTGCACATGCTGAATAGATTACAAAAAGTAATTTTAGGGTTGAATTTCATCCGTTTCTAACTAGAATTTAGGTAAGCCAAGTTGGAGTTATTGTAATATGTTGAAAGGGCTCTCTATTCACCATAGATGATGGTAGGCATTGAGCCTAGGAATCGGCAGTTCTATTGACTATAAGTTCGTTTGAAACGGAGTTCCACGGAGGAAGTTATGGCGTGAACAAATTAAGCATGTGAGCTACACATAGCAGATAGCAGTGGGTTTTCACTATGGGTGAGCTTCTTGTTAATGTGTAAGTGTTTTTTTTATCGACAAATAGGTGTAATTTAGTTGGTTCGTTCATTAGAAAATTGTTTTACTTAGTTTTTAATATCGTTTTTTCATTAATTGTTAGGAATTCAAGTGCGTCGGCTTGAGTAACCACTATCGGTTGGTTTTCAACTTCCCTAGATGAGTATTACTATTTTTTCTATAAATTGATAAAGCCATGTCTTGAAAATGGTAGAGATTACATATAATATGAGTTATGAATGACCACATTTCTTGCATAAATTGGATCAAACTTTTATTATCTTTTTAGTTAGTTCAAAAGGCCTTTGAAAGCCTTGTTTGAAAGTAGTTGGAAATGCCTATTTGATATGATTAAATGCTTGTAAAAGAAATTGCCAAAAGCTGAATGTATTAATTGGGAAATGCTTTATCAAATGCATTTGATTTGATGATGGAATTGTGAATGGTTATGTGATTTGGTTTGTAAAACTAGTTTACGAGATGTCTTTCTGATGTTGATTGTGGGTTGTTGAGAAAAGATGTTAGTTGAAATTGCTCATATCACTATGATGAGAACCCATTGAGGGGTAGTAGGCATATTGTTTCAAGACGTCATTTAGGCCGAATCACCAACTGATGTAAGTGGTAGACCTAGTCAAGAAGTATACTTGATCGCCTTTGTCACGACGTTAAATGTGACCATAATTTAATAATGAACATTAGATTAGCTAATGAAATGGACCATGGATAAGTGATTTGATGAGATTAGTCAATGGACTAGACCATTAATGGTTATTTGTTATTCTTAAGTAGGTTTGTTGACCAATTTTGTACATATAAAATTTTAACGTAAAGTTATTATAAATTTTCGGTATTTTACATATATCATATATTGAATTTTAGACGATGAGTTATGATATATTTTATATTATATAATGATTGTTCGATCCGCTTAAAAGAAATGTATTACTTAATAAGTCGTGGTAGCTCATTTCTTTCATCTACTTACTTTACGGATTTTTTAGCAAGTCGCAAATAAATCTTGAGAGTTATCGTTAGCAAGATGAAAACTTTTAGATAGTAAGAACTTTTAGGTACAGATTATATGTAACTAATGAACTTATGAATTAGTTTTGTTAGATATTTATATATCGTATTGGTGGATTATAAAAATTATAATATTATATATATTGATATCATGTCGAATTTTGTTTATATTACAGATACGTCATTTGGAGAAAGGACGGCCATGTTATGTCTCTATTCTTGTGGAATTGGGGTGCAACACCAAGTGCATCTTCCACTCACACATCTTGTCTATTCAATCAAAAGAGTTGAATTTCTTATTTCAAGATCCTCCCGGGAACGGATCTAGTGGAGATAGTGCGGTATTATCCTAAACTAAAGGAGCTTTCTGAATTTCCAATCTCCGAACGACCCCTTTTTACGTCAGAGCTCATGCAGGCAGGAACAGAGGGTTTCTAGGAATCTAGCCAGGCAGATGAAAAGGGAGCAGGTGGTGGGGTTTCGTGAGCAGCAAATTGCCTTTGGGCCACTAACAAAATTAGCCGAAGTGATTGCAATTGGATTGCATTCGAAAATTGGAGATCCAGCACCAGCCGCCACACAAGCCAGCAGCGAGAAAAGGACCGCATGAAACTACTCTTATTCTGCATATTATATTCCTTTTTAAGATTCAACTCGGCCTAATAGTTAGGTCGCCTAAAAGTTCATTCACTGTCATATTTGTCCACGCCTCGCATGCGTTTTATCTTTGAAAAACTCAACAAGAGGAGGATACTTTGTTTTTTTTCTTCGCAAGACTGATTGAGATTGAAGAAGACCTCACAGTTCTCTTTCCATTTTTTCATGTTCTTATTCAGACCGGAAACATTGAAACAATACCCAACATAATCGATCATCGTGTGACAACGTCGAAATGTCAAGGGCAGAGAAAAAATGGCCACCATGAGATGACAGCATCCTCGAAAGTCAAACCGTTCACATATTGAATGTCATCCAAATTCGTTATAGAAAATCAGACTATGTGAGAACCAATGAGGTAATGAGCAATGGCGAGTCGACCTCGGAAAGGATTGATGGAACCAAGCTCGTTTCGAAGTAAAGGTGGAGAAGGACCTTTGATTAGATCATCGGCTGCTTTTTCTGATTAGTGGCGTGCTTACCATCTTCGGGCTTCAGGTCAAGTTGCGTGGCTGATGGGGGATTTCGTGCGAGGGCGGGACCATGCGGTAACGAGGTACACACGGGTTAAGACGACCTCGTGCGTGACGAGCCTCGGATGCGGTCAACGTCGGGCTGCTTCCGCTCCCAGTCACGACCGGTCCTGCAGTGCAAGCGCCGTATTTTACCCGACCAGAGCTTTCTTCCTTCGATAACGTTCCATTCCGGTGCCTCGTCTTTGCCGTTTCCACACGGAACTGGCACATGCCTTGTCTGACTTCGCTGAGAGTTCGGAGACTCTCGTATTTATTCGAACGAACAAATGTCGCTCGGCAAAACAGTAGTCTTGAACGATCGATTTTACGGTGCACGACCCCCTTATTAATTACCTACTTGCAACCTCCGATCAATTTACAACATACAGCTTTCCAAAAATAATAAATTCAGTACATCCCTTTCGAAACATGGTATGCCATTAAGGGAAATTAGACACAAGTTTGAAATGCACCCACACACATATCGAGAGCTATAAATGATATGTATATGTGATATTGAGATGTCATTTTGAATGATTCAAAAATCAACACTTATTCCTTAACGATCACCATCTCTTTCAAATACTTATTTCGTGACCCCGAACCAAATAAAACCCATAATTTCTTCCTGATCCTTGCATAAAAGTCGGAGCTAAAAGCTCCATCGAAGTAACCATCTATCATAAATGGGCTCATCTCCTGATGTCCAAGTCTAGGCCCATCATCATAACTCTGTTAGCATAATTTTCATTGGCATCGTATAGTCATGAAGCCAAACATCTTAGTCGAGGTCGGTTCCTCACAAAATAAATGACTCTCTCAAGTTGCCAAATCCATCTTGTGGCCGGGTCCACTGTCTAGGTGTCGACTGTTTCGGAACGGATTCCTTCGTTAAGAGAGATGAAAATTCCTTTAAATCGCAGACAAAGAACACGGTCAAAGCCCGCCTGCCACTCGAGACCCGGTCACTCGGACATTCACGACAGCAGCCATTCCCGTCCAGCCCGGCCTAGTATATAAGCGACCCCCGCTCCTTCTCTTTCGTTCAACCCCCCCAGTCCCAGCACCGACCGCAATCGCCATGAAAATGGACACCGAGCGATCCGAGCAAGACGAAGCAGCACCGCCCCCACCTCCTCTGTTCGGCGACATCCTCGAGCTCACCCTGGCTCACGTGCCTCTGGCCGACCTCGTCTCCGCCTCCCGCGTGTCCCGCTCCTGGGAGCGCGCCGTCTCCTCCTCCCTCCTCCACCTGAACCCGGTCAAGCCCTGGCTCCTGGTCCACTCCCAGAGCGGCCGGCCCCCCTACTCCATCTCCACCCGCGCCTTCGACCCCCGTTCCGCCGTGTGGCTGGACATCTCCCTCCCCAGCCCGCCAAGCACGCCTCCACCCTCCGCTCCTCCTCCTCCTCCTCCTCCTCCCACTCCAACCTCCTCTTCATCCTCTCCCCCTCCAAGCTCTCCTTCTCCTCCGACCCCCTCCACCTGACCTGGCGCCACGTTGCTCCCCCGCTCGTGTGGCACGCCGACCCCATCGTCGCCCTCGTCGGCCACCGCCTCGTCGTCGCGGGCGGCGCCCTCGACTTCGACGACGACCCCCTCGCCCTCGAGACCTACGACCTCAGGGCCGACGCGTGGGACGCGCGCGGCTCCGCCATGCCCGCGCTCCTCAAGGACAGATCGGCGTCCGCGTGGCTTTCGGTCGCCGCCGACGAGGAGAAAATGTACGTGACGGAGAAGCTGTCGGGCGTGACGCACTCGTACGACCCGGAGGCCGATGCGTGGCACGGCCCGCACGATCTGCGTCCGCACAGGGACGTCTACTGCTGCGCCATCGGGTGCGCGAGCGGCCGGCTGATTCTGGTGGGCCTGCTGGGGAGCGAAGAGAATGTGAAGGGCGTGAGGGCGTGGGAAGTGGAGCGAGGGACGTGGAGGGCGAGGGAGATCGGGGAGATGCCGCCGGAAATGGTGAGGAAGATGAAGGGCGAGAGGTTCTGCGCGTCGTCGGTGAGCGTGTGCTGCGCCGGCGATTTCGTGTACTTGACCAGGGACTCGGATCCGGGCACGGCGGTGTGGTTCGAGGTGGGAAGGGACAGGGATTGTCGGTGGGGAAGGGCGGAGAGCCCGGCGGCGACTGGCGGCCGCGGGCAGGCGGAGAGAGTGGTGTTCACGTGCGCCAACGTGGGGATGAGCGAGCTGAATCGAGCTTTGGCTTCTTGTGATCCGAGGGATGTAATTAGGAGCGCATGAACCGATCCATCGGTCAAGATTTTTGCTTCTTCTTCTTTTTTTACCGACGCAAATTATTGAGCACTGTGTTGTCATTATCCTACACTTATAAAATAAATTTGTTAAATATTCTGCGAAGTCGTCCAAAGAGAAAAAAAAATTCAGCCTGGCAACCTTATTTTATTTTCGCTAAGACAAACTTTCCATTCCGACAAAAGCAGTCAAACGTCACAAGGAAAATGGGTATCTACGTAGATAAAGCAAAGAAGAATCTACTCACAATTTATTTTTAATTCTAGATCGCAAACTATTAAAAAGAAAAGACAGATGCAATTCTTATGAGATGAAAAACCCATTTTGCAAGTTCATGAGTGCCATTGTTGCATCTACGAGTCCATGTCAAACTCCAACCCAGGTTTTTGAGAAGTAGAAAGCCAAAGCGAAAGCCTGAGATGAGAGGCTGAATGCTCCAAGGACGAAAACCCTTTTATTAAATGGCATCGATTAAGATGATAAGGCCACAACAATACTCCTGTTTCACCAAATTGTCTTGTCATTGCTGGATGCGTTGTTCTGTCTCCATAAGATGACATTGAGATATAGTTAATTGAATTTTTTTATGGTTGTGAAGTTACGCTTCCTAGGACATATAAATGCATAAAAGAATGGTAATAGATTAAAGATAGAATGCTCAATGAGGGTGCCGAGCACTAAACCGGTGGCTGAGGTAGGCTTCATTTGCATTGCAAAAAATGATTATTTGAAAAATATTTTCTTACATACGATCGTTTGTATTGTTTATTAAAATGATTGAACAAAAAAGGTATATTCACCAACATAGATTATCGTTGATAAAGACAAAAAAAAAAAAATCGATTGATGGAATTCCGGCTCCTGCCAATCGGGGCACAATGTATGGGCCATTGGGCATCATTGGGTTTTCCAAGGGCCCCATTCCTGCCCGGTCCATAATCACCGAACTTGTGGACGACATGGCCATGGCCCATGACGAGTTGAAGCGGTCCATCAGCAGACACAAGGCGTACATGGGGTCAATCGGATAAGATCCGGTGCGATTTTTTGGCAAATTTAGTGATTCTCATAATTCCACTTTTTATTTATTGGGAGATATATAAAATACTATAAACGAACAACTACTCAAGTGAAAAAAAATAATTATTGAGTCCTATCATTTTCTTAAGCTATCTTTTTCTTCTTTTTCACTACGTCGGAGTGAGAGAAGTTAGCTCAAGCCCCAAAAGTCTACCGTCTTTATGGCTAGCCAGTCTTGCAAAGCCGGAAATGTCAAAAAGAAGGGATAATCTAATTTGACTTCGAGCGATGCTGGTCCGGTCCGAATGAAAAAGTTTGGATTGTGCATTTGATTTGTTGCCACCATCACAGCCATAGGCCCTCTTTTTTTATTCTGGTAGGCATGTCAATAGGGTCTTCTCATTTCAAGAATGATCACCTCCGTATTACTGCCCTATAATTGTGCCATGTTACCAACCCTTTCACCTTACAACTTATTAAATTCCCTATGGTTTGGTTTGACTTTGGAAATGGATTTTAGCTGCAATACAAATGTTGAAAGTCGAGCACTTTGAAGAAATGCAAATTACATTTGATAAATACTCCTTTTGCAAAATAACTTTGTGTGAAGTAGTGTTTGATAAAATAAAAAAAATTGCAAAGGGCTTAGAAAGTAATTTTTCTTTTTCTTTTTTATCAAAATGAAATCAAATCATTCGCCGATGACCTCGCTGATCCTCGCCGGCCGCCCTCGCAAAGAAGATGAACAATCGTAGCAAGGGGCAAAATTGGAAAACTGAAAATTTGGTGAACATTGTTTTTGAAAAAAAAAATTAATTAACCCTAGTCTTGACATTATGTTAATGCTATTTCGAAAGGCTAGTTCCTACTTATTTTAGGCTTTTAGTATTTTCAAAACCAACCTTTGGTCAAAAGCTACTTTGAAAGGCTTGTCAAACACACCAATATTTTTCAAAGAGGCTTTCGAGACTGAAGACTAGGGGTGTCAATGGGTCGGGTCGGGTCGGGTACGACCGGACCCGACCCGAAACGCATTAGACCTGAAAAAAAAAAAAAAAAAAAAAAAAAAATCGGGTCGGATCGGATCGGATCGGGCCAAAGCATGACCCTTTACAAATTTAGGAAATTTAGCTCGAAATCGAAGGCCCCCGCCAAATCCCCAACCTACCCGACTCTCCTCTTCCCTCATCTTCCCTCCATCTCTTTGACTGTTAGCTTCGCGGGATCTTTTTGCACATTTTCTCACTCCTTTCTCGACAAGTTTTCCCATGCTTTTCCCCCCTTGTTCATGAAACGCCCTCGCCACTCAACAATCTATGGACCATGGAAACCACCACGGAACCACCCTCCAATCTCCAGACCGACGACCCTGATCCCTCAACCCCCACTCCCGCCGCCGCCACAACCGATCATGACCACCTCCTCTTCGAGCTCGAGTTTGTCCGCGAATTGCTTCGGCTCCTCCGATCAAAGTCGGCGGCCATGGAGGAGGACTCGGTTCTCGTCCATCGGCAGCGAGACGAAGCGATCAGCCGAGTCGCGAGCTTGAGCGAAACCGTTGATGGCTTGTCGAGCGAGAGGGACTCGCTCCGGGGAGGATTAAGGAGCTAGAGGATTTGGCCACGAAGAGAGAAGAGGAGTCTGTGGCGAAGTTTGAAGAGGAGCTGTGGGAGAGAGAAGGGCTTAGGATCGAGATTGAAGTGTACAGAGAGAAGTTTCACGGTTTGGAGGCGGATAGGGAGAAGCAAAAGGAGTTTCTGCTGAGAATCGCGGATTTGGTGAAGGTGGCGAAGGAGGACTTGGCAAGGATAATCGTAAAGGGTCATGCTCTAACCCGACTCAACTCGACCCAGCTCTAAATGATTCCAGCTCCATATTCATATAATATTTTGACCCGACCTGAAAATACCCTAAGTTTAGGATCGGGTCGGGTCGGCGTGGGCTTTTTTGACACCCCTATTGAAGATTTGTTAGGAAAACTAAATCAAGCGCACCATTTATTTGTAGCATCTCCCCTCAACTTTGAGAATGATTAACAAAAATCCCTTTTTTTATAAAAAAAACCATGAAAAAAAAGATTATACATTATTCTGCTTATTTCTGCGCTAAAATGAGAAAATAAGGAAAATCACCACACGGTGTTTCTTTTTCAAAGAGTTACATCTTTCCTCATTTTTTGACTTAAGAAAAAAAGGGGACAATGATGGAGAGCGCTTATATATAAAATGCATTAGGTCACTGGCTTCAGAGCCGAATCTTAAGACTTGTTTATAGATTAATTTATCCCTTTTCTTGTCATTACCAAACCACCGAAAGCTACACGGGTTGTTAGCATGGCTAGGGGAAAATCTCTGCCTAATAATTGACATATTTTTCAGACATATATACATATATTTATACATTAATGTGAAATTCCGTGGAGATTGAAACTAGAATGTCGCGAGACTAAAATGGTCGTAGGGATGATTTTAATTGTCGCCATCGGCATTTGATAGCTCCCCCCACCACATAAGAAAAAGAGGTCACACGAACATCATTGTCAGCCCATCACCATGATTGCCACGTCCCGCAGCTATTGCCAGGAACCGAAGAAAAAAAAGGGTGGGGTCGCGGTTTTGGTTTATCCCATGACGTGATCCGTCATTAATAAATTAAGAAAGTTGATGGCGATTAAGTATTGTTTAGGTGAGCTTTTGGATATTATAGGGATGAACGAAAACGTCCTTTTGTAAGACTCAGCTTGATCCTGTGCGGGATAAGTGTCCGATGCTCAAGGGGAAAATTACAAAAAGAGGTCATAAATATATTATAAATTTGCCAATTCGATTTTAAAATTTAAAATTTGATAAATTTAATCTTAAATATATTTGTGATTTGTCAATTTACATCATTTCCACAAATTTTAGGTGGAAATCGCCAACATAAACATCAGAAATCCTACTAACAAGACCGATGTCGATATGAATAATTTTTACAACGTTTTTGTGGGCCAACAACCCTCGCCTATACTTGGCAAGGGCATTGTGGCCCTTATCAGCCTTGGGACATTTATGCGAGGTTTTGTTGAAGAGTGTGGAAAAGCACTTGTTAATAGACTAATTAAGGAAACTTTGTTGTTTCAAACTTTGTTGATCATCTCATGTTATGTGTAATCATTACTTTGAAAAGTAAATTATTTCTTGTCTTGTACGTGCTTTAGCGAGTGCTCTCTAGATACTTCTTAATAAGATCTTTTTGTCCAAATTGATCCTTTTGTACAAATTACAAACGGAAATGCTCACGAGCTGTTAAGTCGCCATTAAATGCTCTCGTTATATCCTATGCGACAATAAAAAGACATAATTTAAAAATAAAAGTAAGATTGCCGGATCTATTATAAATGATAAAATTACCATTAAGGTAAAATTGATGTAATAGTTTATATAATCATTAGTCCCATCTGTCAAAAAAAAAATATGGAAAGAGATCGCTTCACAATAATTTCATGAAAGTCATAATCAAATCGTCCAAATGGATTGATAATTCAAGAGGGAAAAGGAAAAGAAATTCACCAATAATTACACAAAAAGAAAAAGAAAAAGAAAAAAAAAAAAGAAACACTTACCTAAACTTTAGTCTAAAAGCAAAGTGCCTGATGCGACTTTGACTACGTTAGATGGCCTAACGTCCACCACTAAAATGAAGTGGGATTCATGCTCACTTAGTCTATTCAGTTTATTCATATATTTATACAGTTGAATTGTCACTATAATAATGAAAATAAAATTTCATTTATTTCGTTAAAAAATGAATGATTTAAAAAATATTTTACATACTTCAATTATTGTTATCGCTCAAGATAATGAGCTAATAATTTTTTAAAACAATCAATAATAATTCATGGCTATACATTCTTCAAATTATCGATCTTTCGTGAAGGAAAGAGTTAAAAGCACTTTCGCTTTGACTTAATTAGGTAAGTGTCAGCTGGGTGGGCGGGCCACGACGTGCAAAGAACTCTGACAGAACCGCTCCTCCTACTTTGCTTTCTTGGTGCGGTAGGATGGATTTGTACAGGCCGAAAAGCCAACAGAGAGTGGCGGGCAGAGGACCAAGGACAAGACAGGCACGTGGAATCAGAGCGGGGACATGCTTCACTGTCTCCCAGCGACACAGTGCCATCCATTTTCGCACTCTTCGCTTTTCGATCAATCCCCATGCACTCTCTCTCTCTCTCTCTTTCTCCCCACTCCGTAATCGTAATCACTGAAAAGAAAAGCATCATCTTTGATTATTACTTTTGAAAGACATTAGCACGATAATTTTCGAAACCCGGGGGGCTCTTTGGTTTTTCCTTTTTTTTTTTTTTTGGGCAGCAGTAAACCGTGTCCGCCCTTTGGCATTTTCAGGGGCCTTGGCGTTTCTGCCAGCCTGGGTCTTGAATTTCTTTTAGTTTTTGTTTTTACGCTCGTCCTTTGGTTTGTCCTCGCTCACGTTTGCATGGTAAACGAAAGGGGAGGAGGAAGGAGAAGATAAGGGGAGGTGGATTTGGAAGTGGGGAGAGGAACAGGGCAAAGTTGAGGTTGCAGGGAAACCGCCGAATACAGAAAGAGAATGGAAAAAGAAGGAGGGTGAAGCTCGCGCTGAATTTCGTGGGCGTTGCCTAAATTGTATGAAATGTCGACGGGAATTCCCAGATCTCTAGGATCTCGGGACTTCGAGCTCGATTCTTGATTGTTTCTCGACAAAAGTCCCCCTCTTTTTTACCCGTTTGTTTTATCCCAGACCCTGCTTATTCCGTTGATGTTACTTAAATTGGGCCATTGGCCTGTTCTCGACTGGGAATTCGAATGACAGTGATTTGGGCACCAGATTATGCAGTTCAAGAAGCAGCCTTTAGTAGGACGGAGTTCTTGTTGGGTGATACGAGGCTTGCTTGATGGGATTCCATCCAGAGACCCTTTTCCAGGAAGTGGTCAATTAATGTGAAACATGGCTCTTTTTTGGTTTTTCATGAGTGGGGACTTGACCAGATGCTGAACACTGCTAGTGTTGTGTTCTGGTGAGGAGAATGGAAAGGATGAAATCTGTGTCGTGGGGTTTGAGCTTGCTGGTTTTGGCATGGTTGGGGAGTTCCTCTGCCACTCTTTCTCCTTCTGGTATAAACTACGAAGGTCAGTCTCTCACTCTCTCTCTCTCTCTCTCTCTCTCTCTCTCTCTCTCTTCCCCCTATTTGCAGAAAGAAAAAAGTAGTTAACTTTGTTGGAAATCTGTAGAGATGCTGCTCTAGTTCTCGGCGTACAGCATGTAAAGCTTTTCTTTGTTTTGGAACTGCCATGTGTTGAGATTCTTCTTTAATGGGGTCATTATAAATCCGATATGGAGTTCGAACTCCATTGGTCTTAGAAGTGGACGTTACTATTCCAGTTTTCATTAATTCCAGTGGTGCTGGGGCCTCAAGAACTTCTAGTCCTTCCACAGCACCCCATGAACATCGTGTAGCTTTGCTTCAGTTCAGAAGAGTCCTCTATATAACTTTATTTAATGCATGCACTAGGAAGCCGAAAAGGATAGGTCAATAACATAAATTCACAGCAATAACTCTTGATTCATGCCCATTTGAAATTGGAACAGTTGTCGCTTTAATGACCATAAAAGCTGCACTTCGTGACCCGTACAATGTTCTGGAGAGCTGGGATAGGACCTCTGTAGATCCTTGTGGATGGAGGATGGTGACATGCACGCCAGACGGTTCTGTGTCTGCTCTGTGAGTAGCTCTCTCGGTTTGTTTGATGTGCTTGCTCTA
Organism: Corymbia calophylla; assembly: GCA_014182845.1. Lineage (NCBI taxonomy): Eukaryota > Viridiplantae > Streptophyta > Magnoliopsida > Myrtales > Myrtaceae > Corymbia > Corymbia calophylla. The sequence continues at coordinate 29,051,407 of CM024694.1, forward strand.
GTTAGGCTTCTCAAATACCAAATTGAAAATCTATTACAAATCCTTCATTTTCTCAACTCAGAATGGCTTGTTCATGAGTACTGGCTCTTCTATTTCTAAACAGGGGACTACCTAGTCAGAGCTTGCGCGGGACCTTATCTCCGGCGATAGGGAATCTTACTAACTTGGAGTCTGTGTAAGCTTTTTCCTTCTCATTTTGGTGATTGCTAAATTTCCAGTGTATTTCAACTGAAGCGAACTCTTGAAACCATCCAAACGACCTACATCAACTTTGCATTGGCAGGAAAAGTCATATTTTCAACTAGCTTGGACGTAATCTTGTCATGAAGTTCACGTGTTGGGCCCATCATAATCTTTAGAATAATTAGTTGAAACTACAAATTTCTCGTGCATTTGAAGTTGACGTAATTTGTTTGTACAGTTTTTGAAAGCTATGCATGTTAGTTGATAGATCTTTCTGCTTATAGGTAATCTCAAATTTTGTTATGAACTGTGTTTCCCATCACAAGTTGTGCTTGATTACAGATGTCCCATGCAGTAACAAAGAAAACTTATCTGATCTCTCTTATTTGGAGCTTCCATGCTTCTGGCTTTTGTATCTGATTATTTGTGAAGAAAGCATTTCAATCTTATCTCACCAAGCTCATGCTTAGATATATTCACAGGTTGCTGCAGAATAACGATATTTCAGGTCTGATTCCTGCTTCTGTTGGGATGCTGGAGAAGCTACAAACACTTGATCTCTCCAACAATATGTTCATTGGAGAAATACCAAGTTCTCTGGGTTCCCTGACCCAACTGAATTATCTGTAATCTTTTAATACTTCATTTTCCCAATTGCAACTTTCAACTATTTTTGCATGTTCAGATAGCTAAAATCCCTTCTAAATGAAAGATGAAAAATGGGAAGATTTGACCCTAACTACTCTATTTCATTGTTTGCCTGAAGCAGGCGCTTGAACAATAACAGTCTCAGTGGACCCTGCCCTGAATCATTGTCCAACATCAAAGGCCTTACCCTATTGTATGTCCTTCCTCTACATCACTATACAATAGACATCTCATTTCCGTTACCTCATTTGTGAAAATGAAATTCATTCTAAAATTGGCTTGTAGAGACCTCTCATTCAACAATTTAAGTGGGCCTCTGCCAAACATATCAGCGAGGACTTTCATGTAAGCTGCACTTCCCTAGGAAAGTGCATATTCTCTCTATAAAAATTGTGAGTTTGTCAATCACTATGCCACTTGAACTTTCTGTTTCTAGCAGAATCACTGGTAACCCTTTGATCTGTGGACACAAGGGTGATGTTAATTGCAATACAGTCCTTCCTGAACCACTTTCTCTTCCTCCAGATGCTCTGAAAGGTAGCAAATTCCTGTATTCCTGCTATTTTTCCTCAATTTCGTAATAGAACTGAAAATCATATGCCTTGATGAGGTTACAAGTTACTGATTTTTGCTGTTTGCTAGATCGACCAGCCTCTGGAATAAGAAGTCATCGTGTGGCAATTGCTTTTGGAACAAGCTTTGGAAGTGCCTTTTTTGTCATCATCTTCGTTGGGATTTTTGTACGGCGGTGGTATAAACACAGACAACAAAGTTTCTTTGATGCAAATGGTTTGTCCCCCGCCCCCCCCCTTCTCCCTCCCTCCCTCCCTCCCACCCTCTCTCTCTCTCTCTCTCTCTCTCTCTCTCTCATAGTTTGCAGTAGTGTAAACTCAAGAAGTAGGCAATGTTTCTGTGGTTGTATGGTATCTTTGTTATGCTTGTATGTCAAGTCACTGTTGGACATATGTTGTTGGATATGTAAACCCAACAATTGGCAGCATATTTATAAGATATAGAGGAAACATAAATCTGGATCCTCTGTGTTGTGAAATAATATGATACGGTGTTTTGAAACAAGTGTTATGTTAGTTTTTATTATAACAAAATAAAAATGGCCACTGAGTTCTTAAACTCCCATCTGTCTCCATCTGTCTTCGGACATTTCTTTGCAGTGTTTCGCATTGTATCCAAGATTAAACTTGACAAACTTTCTTCTTTTATAGCTGTAATTGGCCTTCAAATTACCTCGCTTCCCTAATTTTCATGTATAAGCAAGGTCTGCAAGTCCTAAGTTCTTTATTTAGCTAAACTCTTGGAAACTTGTCAACCAATGATTGTGTGTTCCCTGCATTCTCAGCTTTAAAATTCTATCTTGCAGATCAATGTGACCCAGAGATATTCCTGGGCCACTTGAGAAGATACCCTTTTAAGGAGCTTTGGGCTGCAACTGATCATTTCAACTCAAAGAATATATTAGGCAGAGGTGGATTTGGAATCGTATACAAGGGACGCTTAAAGGATGGGACTCTGGTGGCTGTCAAAAGGCTGAAGGACCACTATACATCTGGTGGTGAAATCCAGTTTCAAACGGAAGTTGAGATGATAAGCTTGGCTGTACACCGCAATCTTCTCAGGCTTTCCGGCTTCTGTTCTACTGAACATGAACGTCTCCTTGTCTACCCTTATATGCCGAATGGAAGTGTGGCATCTCGCTTAAGGGGTCAGCTAACTTTATTTTGTGCTTATATTACTTTTTTTTTGCCCCCTTCAAAGCTGAAAACATTAACACTTCCACTCGCATCAAAACCATCCTTAAGATATAGGTTTTTGACATCACATTTTTATGATTTCTGTGGAATGACTCACGCAGAAGCTCACTCCATGAAATTTTGTAGGGCGCCAAACCATTTAATGGTGATTGATGAGCCTACATTGTTAGTAGGCCAAACATATTTTTGCATTGTTAAAGTGCCTCCAGTCCCCTATGTGGTGCTTGAAGTACTAGAGTTGCACACATAGACTACAACAGTTGACCGCTTCTTTTTCATACTTATAAACTGTTCCTGAATCCTGCCAATTGCAATCCATGCATTATGATGTCATCGAGACATTAAGAACTAAAATTACATGAGTCAGTAGCTCCCTTGAGGACGAGAATTTATTTTTTACTTCATGGACACTATTTTAAATTATCAATTTTTTTATCCATGACTGGTGTTCGCAGCTGTAGCTTCAGTTTCTTTTATGTCTGTAAGTCCCATCTCCTTCAAATGTAAAAGTTCTCCAAAATGGCACCATTCTGGAATAATTTGGCAAGTTTGTGCTGGCCTATTTAGATCACATTCATGGGAAGCCGGCTCTTGACTGGTCGAGGCGAAGGAGGATAGCTTTAGGTACAGCAAGGGGGCTGCTATATTTGCATGAGCAATGTGAGCCCAAAATTATCCACAGGGATGTAAAAGCAGCAAACATCTTGCTGGATGAAGATTTTGAGGCTGTTGTGGGGGATTTTGGGCTGGCGAAACTTTTGGATCACAAAGAATCCCACGTCACCACCGCAGTGCGAGGTACAGTCGGCCACATTGCGCCAGAGTACTTATCAACCGGTCAGTCATCAGAAAAAACAGATGTATTTGGGTATGGAATTTTGCTCCTCGAACTGATTACTGGTCAGAGAGCCCTGGATTTTGGACGCATACCCAATCAAAAAGGCGTAATGCTTGATTGGGTATTCTCTCTCTCTCTCTCTCTCTGTGGTGATTCATCATCTTCTTGTTTCTTGTACTTTGTATCCTATGTTTCATGAAGCAGTTGCCTTACTGCTCTTGCATCTTTCTGATACTTATTTGCAGGTAATTAAGCTTTATGAGGATGGAAAGCTGAACCAAATGGTAGATAAGAATTTGCGGGATAATTTCAACAGGCTCGAGTTAGAAGTAATGGTTAAAGTTGCTTTGTTATGTACAAAAATCAATCCCCTGCAGCGCCCAAAAATGTCTGAGGTACTAAAGATGTTCGAGGATGATGGCTTGGCTGATAACCAAGATGCCTCCCAAAGGGCTGAGACACCACGGATAGGTACCGGTTCAAGTCCTCCTCATAGATATGCAGATTTCGTGGAAGAATATTCACTTGTAGAAGCGATGGAGCTTTCGGGTCCTAGATGACATCATTTTGTATGATATGCTATTCCATTGCCAAGTTGTAGCCTGTGAAGTGCAAATAATGCTGTTAATATCTCTTTGCTTGCATAATGTAAAAAAGGTGAGAGAAACTGAGCGTGTGACCTCTTCTTGCTCGAGAAAAAAGGAAATCAAGATGAATGAATTCCCTGCTTGTTCCTCGCACATGTTTTCTGCTTGTTCTGCTGATAGTGATGAGCGAAGAGCTGCCAGAGCCATGGATCTGCATGTTTACCTTGATGAATCTTGGTGACGTTTTGTGTTGATAACACCATTTTTATTTCAAAGATATGATAGCTTAATACGTAGAAAAAAACCTTGAAAACAAAGATGCCAATGAAGAATCCTAACTGAGCCATTTGTTGTCCTTCAGCTTGCTGGCTTGTGAGGCGTCAGCTGGTGTAAGGCATAGCCTCTTTCTCTGTCTGTGCTTATTAAGAACCATAAAAGGAATACTGGCCAGAAGCTTTCCATGCCCATCTGACTCGAGTACACGATAGGCAAGGCCGTCTATGAATTTCTATGAGTTGCACAAAGGAGATAGTGAAGAAGCTTATATTGATTACTACTTACGAGCCTTGTATAGCCAATGGCTTACATATACCACATCCATTCTTCATCAGCAAAAGCCAAAAAGTTTAAATGATCTTTCTATTATATTACACTTAGTTCCGATCGATGACAACACCACACACCCCCCCCCCCCCCCCGGCGGAATGTACTTCCAACAACAAACAATAAACGTGGAGAGAGCGGCGATAATTCGTAGATTCCTCTTGGCAGGTCACGTTTATATAAGTAGGGACTTTTCTGAGCCTTTTCAAGCTTAGTAAAGGTTGAGGGTTATTTGATGTCAAAGCCAAATGTTACCAACAAATGCAGCATACATTCTGTGTCCTTAACGTTGTACTTTTCGCCCTTTCCCCTTGCATCAGTGGATCAACTCGGACATCCTCGTCGCAGGCCTCTTTTCTCCCAAACCGTAATCCTCATGTTTCCTGATCACGAAACTATATAATCGGATCTTGGCATCCGAAGAAAGTAACAGAAATTCCCATTCCAGTGGCTACTTGTTTAAGACTTTCATGATGGCAGATTCAGGTATCGATCTTGAGTTCTAGGTATGGACGAATCAATCCCATCACGCTCTGTAATTATCACCTCTCCTCTTGTTTTCATCTTGCTCAACTCTCATTTTCACTCTCCTCCTTTTAGAAGATCAGTAACAAAGCATTTCGACATCAAGCAGCGACTATTCTGAAATGGAAGGGACTCGATCTCTTTTGTCAAGATCTTTAAAAGTCACTAAATTTCTCGATTCCCATTTTCCATTTTTGTCCCAAGATTGTTGGGTGCAACACCAAAAAAAAACATTAAGTATAATCAGAAACGCACCCATTAGCAGAAGTAGGCTAGCCACCCCATGAGTTCTCTTCATCTTCTTAGCGGATTAAAGAAAGAAGAATCCACGACCTGCTAATTAGTTTAGACAATCTCTCCTTTGCTCGGCCGTTCTTGGGTCTAATCATATGTCGTTGGCTCGTCAATTGTAGTTGGGTATGAACCAAACTTTTACGGGTGGAAATTGCAGATGTTGCTGCTATGGTAGTTGTCCATTCTACCATCATCATCAGCAAAGAAACAAGCCACTTCAGGAAAGTGGTGGTCAAACTTTTCGTGCTGGGAAAACTTTCGATGCCAGTAGAGACAATGGCCCCGAAGGCCTATTGGATGATGGCTAAGGTCTGGACAGAGAAGGCATTTTTCAATCTTTACCGGGGCGTTACAACTCTGGTAATCGTCATCGCTCAAGTCGTCATCACTCAGAAATCGTCATCGCGTAGGTCATCATCACCCAAATTATGACAAAATAATATACAACAGCATCGCTTGAGATTGCTTCCAAGTTTAGGCTTTCTGAATCTTAATGGAAAAGCAAAGTTGAAAGGAGGCTGATTTTGTGACCTTTTGCAGATAGAAACGAGATTCACAATGCCGAAACTTCTTCTCTGAGGGCTCCATCAAATAGTGCAGATTTTGAGAATTCAGAATCATATTTGGCATCAGCATTAGATACAATAGGAATGCAACACAAAGGACCGTGTCATGTACATGTATCTTTAATTATAACGAGAATGAGTTATTAAGAATTGTTGTGAGAGCTAAATATATGTAATAACTCTTTACAGGTGATGATAATAATAACCCTTTTACAAGTGATGATAATAAACAAGTGACTCACTGAACATATATAATCTGCTCGTGAAGTCCCACTCATCAATGCTGAGGCATCAAGACTCCGAATGATTATACGAGGCTTGGGAATTTCAGAATGTGTATGGTGAAATCCTCGAACTGCTAGTGGCTTCCGAATTAATCAGGGAATGTGACAAGAAGCTCATATATTGCGTCGCCAGAACCTCCATAAGTTAATTATCCATTTCATAACTTGAGTCGGCATGCAACCACTAGGAGAAGCTTCGCCAACATAAGTTGGACAGAGCCAGCGATGCTCCGAAACGAAATGTTACCTAGGCTCAACCCAGCTCTCGGTCATGGTTGCATTGCCAGTAGACCGGGTGTCTGAACCGTGGGGAGAACTATAAGGTCCACTAGACACGCGCCCACTGCATTCCGTGCTTCGACTAGAATTGAGGAACGGCGGTTGTGTTGGCGTAGCTATTTCAGAGGTTTTGTTCAGCATCTTCACGACCACCGACATTGATGGCCGCAATTCTGCAGAGGCTTGCACGCACAGTAGACCAATTTGAAGTAACCTAGATGCTTCCTCCTCTTGAAATTGCCCCTCTAGAATTGGATCTATGGCTTCCCACAGCCTACCCGATCCATACAGATTCCACACCTACAAGACAGAGGGTCGGGTTCTCACAGAAGTTTCTAAACCAATAATAGGAATTTGTTTCAGTGTTTGTTGAAAAGATAATTTTACCATTTGTAACATGGAAAAGGAACTCCGGGAGAACGTATAATTCTTCTTTCCACTGAATAATTCCATCATGAGAACGCCGTAGCTGTAGACATCTGCCTTTTCAGTCAATTTGCCACGAACAACATACTCTGGAGCCATGTAACCCCTACAAAAATCAAATTAGATTTACAGTAAGGGTTAAAGTAAATCAGAAATATGTATCCATCATGAGTAAGCACCTCAACAAACTGGGGTTCACCAACTTCCAAAATCAGTAAATGCTACCATATCACCTCAGGAATTTCTCTGTGGTTTTAATTGTTTCCCTCTTCACTTTCTCATCATCACACAGCAGAAACATGACAGAGTTAAACTAAACTCACCTTATTCACAGTCTAAAGACAGCGTTTGGAATTAGATGCACATAAATGTCCAATTAGGCACTACCCAAATGCAAGTGAAATTGGGATGATGGAAATGTGACGTACAATGTACCAGCGACAGCGGTGCTGATATGAGTCGCATCTTCTGGAAATAACCTAGCTAGTCCAAAATCAGCAATCTTGGGCGTAAAGTCTTCGTCCAGCAAAACATTGGTTAATTTAATGTCTCTATGTATGATTCTTAAGCTCGATTCTTCATGAAGATAGGCTAGGCCCTCCGCCGTACCCAAAATGATCTTACACCTCATCTTCCAACTTAGTGGTGAAACATTCTTTTTCGCTGCATCGAATTGGGTGTTCATCATTTCAATTAATTAGGAATAAGAAAAAGAAAGTTCTATTTCAAATATTCAGAGACAAGGCCACAAACCAAAAAGGTGATCATGAAGACTTAGGTTGGGGATGTATTCATAAACAAGAAGGCTCTCAGGGCCAGTGATGCTGCACCCCAACAATTTGACCAGATTTTTATGTTCAATGTCGCTGATCAAGTTTACTTCATTGAAGAAATGCTCGACCCACTGCGTGGTGTTAAATACCAGTCTTTTGATGGCAACAGGCTTCCCATCAGGCAAAATTCCCTATGCATAGAAAAAAAAAATTATCTGTTAGCATGATGAGTGACATACCTACTCTGAACAGGAAATGAGGAAGGCTAACCCTATAAACTGAGCCCGACCCTCCTTGTCCGAGCTTACTGGATTGGTGAAAATAATTAGTGGCCTTCTCGAGCAGTTCATAGGAAAAGTTCAGCTTGGATTTGTTCACTACATCCACCAGAAGTCCCAACTGCTTCTTTTCTGAAGCAGAAGACAGAGCAGGGTAAGACAACGTATCCTGCTGAGAAGATCGTTCTATTCGTAACAGCTACATCAAGTGGCGTTTACCTCTAGTCTTCCTGACAAGTTTCATCCTTATGAGGAAAGCGGCTACTGCAACAATTAGTAGCAGAGCCAATGTAGAAGATGCCGTAGCCACAATAATCAAGCGTTGCCGTCCTGGCAATCATCACAGGCAACTCACTCAAATCGATATCTCAAGCAAATTCAAGGGAAGATATATTTCCAACCAAGGATTATGATAATTCAGTCAACAATCTAGAAATCATCGGGCAGAAAGATCAACTATGCCACATGAATTTCAAACTCTGTACTCTTGATAAGAAGTACAATTCGGATCCTTTCTAATTTCTTTATACTTGATATCTTATACCAGAACTCACCTTCATTTCTTCGAAAAGGTTTGGTGCGGTTGTAGAAAAACCTCTCGGTCGAATACATGAAGAAACATCCCGCATTCAAGCCCCTCCCTTCATCTTTGGGGGGACACGAGCCAATCCTGACAGCCGTATCGTTGAGACAGTTCTGGCATTCGCTCCTGTTCACAAACTGCCAGCACTGAGCCAACCCGTAAACCGACACATTCCCACGAATCACAGACCCCACCGAGAATCCGCCATTGCTGGGCGCTTGCAAACTCAAATTCCTCCCCAACTCCACAACATTGCTCCTGAACATCGTCTCGTTCCCTCCAAAATCTTCCTTACCACACACTGTCGTATCTTGGTAACTTAAACTCTCGTTGAAGAAATTGTAATCATCGTACCTATCGAATCATCCAGAGAAAAACTTAAGCTATTAGCACTATCAGCTCACCGTAAATATTAGTTACTGTTTACCAAAAAAAAAAAAAAGGTAGTACCTGAGATAACAGCCGTCATCGAAGAGGCGACCACCGCGAGTGCTTAGTTGGAAGGGGAAGCAACGGAGGATCTGGGTCTTCGCCTGAGCGACGCAGAGGTTGCAGTCGATCTGGTCGAGGTCCTTCATGCACTCCGCGAACGCGTACACGGAGTTGTTGTCCGTCCCGCTCACGATCGACGCCAATCGCTGGGCGTTGATCTGAGGGGTCACGGCGTCCATCGCCGCCACGAAGTTGGCGACGAAGGCCGGGCGGTCAGGCAGGGGGGTGGTCCGGTTGGTGCATATGAGGGCCGCTTGGTTGGCTCTCGGATCAGACAGAGACGGGGTCGCGAAGAAGAGCGCCGAGAAAGCAACGAAAAGAAGGGAAGCGGGAGAGGGAAGAAGAGACAGCATCGTACACCACCAGGAACGACAAACCGTCCGCGGAAACAGAAGCTCAGCTAGCGAGGGAATGCTTCTGGGCATTGGAGAAATTAATCCAGGGCCATGCAGGACGAGAGAGAGAGAGAGGGGATTTCTTGGCTGTCTTTCCCTCTGTTTTCGTGCAGCGGGGGTTAGTGGGCCAGCTTGCGGGTTGAAGATGGAGGCACCGACGAGAATCGCCCAGCAGATGTTGACTGAATGAATGCGCGTGGGAACGAGAGAAGAACCGGAGGGAAGATGCTCTGGGGGAAGGAATGATTTTTCCTTCTTCTTTCTGCCTGCTTCCTGCCTTTGTGTGAAAGTGATGAAGAAAACAGAGACGTCTGGTCGTAGCAGGTTTGACTTTGACTTTGGAGCTTCTACGCGGTCCCGCTCGGCTCGCCAGTGGCCGAAACTGCAGAGACAGATACAAAAGGCGGGCGGAACATAAACTGACTAACGAGCACTAGGGTGGGACCCGCGACAATGGGATGGGATGGTGGGGAAAGACTGCCCCCCCCATCCCGAGTTAGCGACTGTTCAGATAATAATATTTTCCTATGTGAATAAGAAAATTGTCGCACGACTCGAGTTGGGTAGGAATGGCGAAAGCATCGACGGCCCAAATTCATTCTTGAATACACAAGGGACACGCGACGACTTCTTGTTGCTTTCATGTACGAATCGGATCGAGTGACGACGCGTGAAATGAGTGAACGGAGGAGGGCCTCGCACGCTACGTAAATCCGAGGTTGGATCTGATTACGATACTGGAATTCGAACGTGAAAAAAATATAAATTAACCGGGTGGAGGGATGTGCCGTGAATGTAAGCCCGTTGAAACAACGGTAATATATTACCGGGAGGTATTTTGACAATTACGAGGTAGAATCTCAATAGTCCGCCTATTCGCCATCGCCGAATGGTTCTCGGGTCCATAGTCATTGTTAATGAGGTGAGCTGCTGATATTTCTTGTTGAGAAGTTGAACCCAGAATTTATCACTTCACGAGTTGATCTTACATTGGGTTACTTTTATTTTCAAGAAAAATGAGTAATTTGTAACCCATTTTATTAAAAATGATCACCCACATCGCTTAAAATAATTAATATATAAAAAATATTTTTATTGCCGATAATAATTTACGTCTAATTGTTTTTGTGGGTGGTAAAAATATTTTTCATTTGTTCATTTTTCATAAGCAACAAAAATGATCATTTTTAAGAAACAATTTTCACGAAAACAAACACAATGTACTTACTCAAGTTTTACTTGAGTTTTCCAAATCAAAGTTTTTGTTGAAAACTTATGTTTATTAAACATCGTTCTATACTTCGACAATATCACCGAATAGGAAATTACAGTATTACTGAAAAATAACTATAACAATAACCATAAAATTCAATTCAAGGAATTATTGCACTAAAATTTATAAATCATTTTGACTAATGATTCAATATGGTAGACTCTCTATACTCGTCAAACGTCTTATGGTTTAAGTTTCACCATAATTGAGTCTGCCGAGGCCTTTTTTTTATAAATCTTTTTACATTTATACAATTGACTAGTCATTTTCTTTGAAGTAATCATCACTTTCCAATCTTGAAATTTCCCACCCGTTGCATGAATGGAATCAAAGCAATTTTACTATTTATGTACTGATAATTGTTAGTAGTTTCTCTATCGCATAACAAAATATGTATAATGCAATCAATTTATAGGTATACTTTTTTTTTATTATTGTCGTTATGCATAGCGTCAGTTCATTATTTTACATTACATTACAAAGGAGAAACTCATATTTTTCTGTCTAAAGGATCATGTAAATGTATATATAGGTTTTTCGTCTCTACCACATAACACGTGTCATGCATAATAGAATCGATTTTAGTCAATTTTATATGTGAACGAGTATTTTTCATTTTTGTAGAGCGGAATTAATAACTTATTGTCTTTACCAAAAAAAAATTAATAAATTATTGCTTGAGATATTACTAGATTATACATACATATATATATAGAGTCATAATAAATTTAAATATATCAAATTTCAATTTCTACCAAAAATGATATTATGAAAAATCTCAATTTTTTTGTTCCATCGTGCATCTTTCAATGGCAAAAGTCAATGATATGGTATATAACAAAAGTCAACTATAGCATATGTAGATAAAAATCTTAGCACATGCTTATATATTTAATTAATTTGAAAAGGGTTTGCATTATGACATGATCTAATTTAATGTACTTTGGATTATTCTCTTCTGGCTCTGATGAATAATAGATTATTCGTTTAGGCCTTCGTTCCTGTCTTGGGCCTATGAAAGGCCCAAAACGGGAACAAAGGCCGAAACCTAGAATGTTCTGGGCCTATTCGGCCTTGCGTTTCCATGAGCTTTCGGCTCATGTAGTGTTGCCATTATGAATATAATCTTTATAAACCTAGAAAAAACAATTTACATCATCTTCAATCGTCAAAAGTCGCAAATTTTGCCGTGGGTGGGCCCAGTCTTTATTTCTAGAATGGTGCTGATGGGTTAGGCAATACCAATTTCCTTTCAACTGGATGATTTTAATTTGCGAAAAATCAACAATTAAAAAAAAAAAGAAAAAGAAAATTTCCTAACGTGGACCGTTTAAACGTTTTGGGATAAGTAGTTGTTATCAATTAAAAAAATCATCATTGACTCATTCTCTCCAGCGATATAAAAGATCCAAATTAAAATATTCCTTTTTAAAATATTTATCTTTTGCAAAACAAACGCAATTGATATTAGGGTGTGTACCTTGAACCGTAACTAGTCTATTCTCCTTCTCACCAAACCCCCAACACCTTTTTTTGACGCGTTCTTCATTTCCAATATTGATGGAAAACCATTCACGATCATAATGATGTGTCAACAAAAGAAAATGTTGATGTAAGTTTAGCCAATTGATGTCGGCATCGATCAACTAACCTCACTACTGGGTACATAGAGATGTTATAAGAATTTCCAAATTTGCTTCAAGTTCATGCCATTCAATTAGGAGATTGATTTAGACAAGATATATCACCAAGAATAATGTCCTGAAAATCTATGTAACAACGCTAAAGCTAGATGTGCAGTGACGAGGGTGACTTCCTCGAGAGATTTACTTGAGACGTACTAGCATTAGCTACCCATAAAACTCAACTTAGACCTGCACAGGGGGATGGCTCTCGGCATCTGGGCTCGAAGCAGCGGAGGCCACCGCTCTCCGGCCCCTTTCCCTCCGGCTGTTGTCGGCAAACTTGGCGCTCGCCTGATGGAAGCCGCTCTCCCGCTCCTTGGCGCTCCACTCCGACAAGTAGTAGTCCTCCTCAGTCTCGCCCTTCCCCGCCGACGGGCCGCAGAACATGCCGCCCCACTGTGGGAAGTATATCAAGGCGATCGGGAGGGTGCAGCAGATGATCATGATGCCCATCAGGGTTATTCCCGTCTCCTTTGAGTACCTCGATCCCTTAAAGAATATGAGTTGGGTCAGGACGGCTCCGATGTTGCCCCCTCCTCCGGTCATTCCGTTGATCAACCCTAGTGACCTAAGATTATGTACGCGCAAAAGATTAAGGAACTCTTTCCGATGAATTAACGAAGAAGATGAATAGGGTTAGCAATGTTGGACGAGACCCATTTGCACAACATGAGATAAAACATGACTTACAGAAAGAAAATTTTGGATACGACATAATATGATTTACCTAACTTTATATGCTAACATGAGTTAACATAAATTACAAACAAGGTCATAATACGTCAACACCAATTGCCAGTCCTAAGAAGAAGTTCTGCCATTAAAGTTATATGGCCAGGGAAATAGGTCTATTTGGTATTGTAACGAGAAACATGTTTCAATTATACACGAAACTCATAGCGAACTGAACATGGGTTCTTAAACTAAACCCTATTCCCGTATCCTGCTTGAGTTCACTGGAATCCAAAATGTTGTATACTTCTCTCTATGTTTTGTATTGGATAGATACGGTTATGCAAAACTCACTCCAAAATTTTATGTGCTACCATCTTCATCCAAGATTAGTTGAGCGGGGGATACCATTAGTCCAGATATTATATTATAGCTTCTTCCATTTGCAGCAATCGGGATCTCATCCACCTGTCACGTGAGTGATGTGTTCTTGCCCTTTGAACATGAATAAATGTAGGGGTACAATGCGGTTGGACACCAACCTCGTGATCTTAATCAAACTCAGATTTTTGGTGTTCAAAATTTGACTTGAGCTCAATGGAAACACTAAATTTCCTAACTATTCAACTTATGTAGATTGTCATGATTAACCGAACCAGACTCAAATGGTCGATACTCGAGTTCAAGTTCATGGAGATGAGGCTATATATGCAGCCTGAAGCATGCCAGTATAGCCTAAAAAACCATGTTATTCTTAAGATAGAAAAAAGGCGAAAAATGAGGAAAAACTCTTTTTACCTCCGGGAGACGAAGGGAACCACACCAAAAGTGAGCCCGCAAGCCGCCTGGCAGAAGATGGAGAAGGCGATCAAGACCCCAATGGAGCCACCCAACGACCCGACCCGACCCAGGACCACGCACAGTACGCCTCCCACCGTCTGCACCGCCCACAGCGTCCACAGCCGCCCCCTCATCCCGAACCTCTTCCCCACCATGTCCGAGATCACGCCGCCCATCGGCCTCGAGAACAGGTTCGCCAGCCCGGAGCTCGCCGCGATCATCCCCGCTGTGTGCAGGTTCAGGTCGAACCTGTCGTAGAAGTACTCGGCGATGATGTTGTCGGTGGTCAACTCCACCCCGAAGCAGTACCCGTAGGTCAACATCAGTAACCACCCTCTGTAGTTGGTGACGCCATGGTAGAGCACCTTCGAGAACTCGTCCTTGGGCTTGTCCCCTTCCTTTTCGAGCTCCTTGAAGTTGCCGTCCGGCATGTCCTGGCCGAAGAGGATGACGGCGAAGGCTGTCAGGGTCTGGAACAGGGCGGGGATGAAGAAGGCGATCCTCCACGCGGTGAACTTGATGGCGCCGGCGTCACGGATGAGGGCGAACACGAAGGGCATGATGAGCTGCGTGGCGCCGCCGCCGAGGTTGCCCCACCCGCCGGCCACGCCGTTGGCGGAGCCAACGACGTTGGGGGAGAACATGGAGCTCATCCAGAACTGGGTGGAGACGAAGGTGGCAAGGGAGAAGCCAGTGAGGAAACGGAGGACGAGGAAGGAGGCGGGAGAGGAGGCGAGGGAGGTGCAGAAGACGGCGGGGGCGGTGAGGAGTATGAGGGAACCGGAGGCGAGGCGGGGGCCGAAGAGGTCGCAGGCGGAGCCCATGGCGACGCGGGCGAAGACGGCGCCGGAGACGGAGGCGATGCCGGCGTTGCCAATATCGGTGGCGGTGAGGTTGAGGTTGTCACGGATGATGGGAATGAGGGGCGGGGCGGCGAAGGAGGAGACGAAGCAGGCGAAGAAGGAGACCCAGGAGAGGTGGAAGGCGCGCATGTGGGGCTTCGCAGCGGAGAAGAGGCGGAACTCGGTGGCCTTGTGATCCGAGTCCACCGGGAGTGCGAACTTCTGGGGCGGAGGAGATCCCATCTCTACCGTCGATACTCTCTCTCTCTCTCTCTCTCTCTCTCTCTCTCTCTCTGTGTGGAGAGACTTCGGAAGAATTTATAACGCTATTAGCAAATAAAGAAAGTAGACATGGTGTGAAGCTGCCTTGGCAATTGAATGGAGCCCAAGATATTACAGCTATAGCAAGAGAGTTGACTGAACAAGTGGGGAGAGAGCTCGCATGAGATACTTAGATTTTGAAGAAGAAAGATACACGCAGGCAGTCGCCGTCGTGCTTGGATATGGTGGAGGCATCCACACGAGAACTCGAGTTCCTCACGCTCGGGGGAATCATAGCGTGCGGGACTCAGCTCGGCGAGCTGAGGCCGAGATCGATCGAGACCGATGGATGCCTAGGGCCAAGCTCGTACTGTTTCTTCCGGGCTGCGCAATGGACCAACTTTTGAGGGATTTTTGCGTTCTCAAACGAGTCATTAACGGGAAGCGCGATCAGGAAGAGTGGCGAAGCGAGCGTGGATGGATTTTGAGAAAGGCCGAGGCGCCGTGAAAGTACGGATCCTGCGCACCTCCGAGGGAGGGGGAAGGGGGGATGGATGCTTAGGCTTGGGTGGACAGCAACGCAAGTGGCGCATATCCACTCGTTGACTTTTCAGGATTCGATCGGGTGGGCCAATCCTCCTGAAACCCCGGGCTCCGTTTCTTCTGTTCTTCTTCTTCTTTTTTTAATTTAAAAAAATTGGTACGAGACCCATTGAATTCCAAAAGGACCATCGTGTCCTCCTGCTGCACCGTTATCTTGATGAGATGAGGTTGGATTGGATCGACCCGGAATACATGCTCACTTCATCCATTTGCACATTTTACATCTGGAGAGATCATGACAATGAAATTATACTTGGAGGAGGAGTTGTCTTCCTTTTCTATAGATCCCAGTGCCGTCAAGGACTTAACCGTCGATGGCAACAAGAGGGAACTCAATGCCTCATTGAGCTTTCATCGGGAACAATGAGATCGATGACGGCGCCAGAGCAAGGAGAAAGAGAGAGAGAGAGAGAGAGAGAGAGAGAGAGAGGGGCGGTTTAGAATTAGGTATGGCCAAACATTTAGTAAAACAAGCGATAAACAAATAAATAGAGAGTTTAAGGAAACCTTATATTGTAATAAAGGCAATGGGGTAGGGCAATCCGGTCATTTGACATGGAGAGTGGTGGTGGACCACCACTGGCGGTAGCTCCTCGTTGACGGATCTGACCGAAGAATTTTTTTTTTTTTTGGGTCGGTCACCGAAGAATATGCAACGCCCGCCGATGGAGAAAAGGAATCTGTTTCTCCGGTTCAAAGGGAATATCCATCGCCACCTGTCGCATTCAAGAAAGACAAATATCTAAACCTCTAATCCATATTTTAGTGTTCCGACCATTGACTTTGTGCACAATTTATCATATAATTTCGCCCCTCCCTCCAAATTTTGCAAACCGATCAATTCTTTTTCCTGAATTCTATTTGCCATAATTTATAGGTCAAGTTTCTCTTTGGATCTTGAGATGATCGGACCATACTATGTGAACGTGCTCAAATCTGCAGTTTAAAGAACGTGAGGGGCTGAAAGTTTATAAGATAGGGAAATTTAACTTAAAATACAATGGGAAAATCATAGGTTTTGCTAAATTTTTTTTTTTTTGAAAGTTTATGGGGAGCAAAAAGAACCCACTAAATGTCCAATTTTCAGATTGCTTTGAATGCAACTCTGACTTTTGCTCCGTTTCGTCGTCTTCCCAATAGGGGCCAATTACGAGGGACAAAGACGTGAATTTCTGCCGAACCTTTGTTGCAGAAGTCAAGGGTTTTCGCTTTCCGATTCATTTGACCGGAATCAAGCGTACAATTCTGTAAGAGTGAGGCAACTTTTTAAGGATTTTTTGGGTGCACCGTCACCTTTCCATTACATCAGAATTGCCGACCCCCAAGGCACTCCCCGCTCCCATTAGCTCTCTCGGAGAAAAGGGGATTTATGCTAAAATAGGATTAGGCTGACCTTATCCCGCCCCTCCATTTTCTCGCTCGCTTCCGTATGTGATCATACTCGGTCTGCTGATGGGATGGACCTATTGACTCGTTGTCGTCCGACAAAATTTCAATCCGTGGTTTTGAAGATGGGAAGATGTCGCTGTTCATCGACCACGTCTGGACCACCCTAGTCCTCGTGTCCAATCAGAAATCCACCGAATACAGTTTGCCCCCGATCATCGTGCATGGGGACTCGGAGATCATCCCAACCCACGACTTGAAATCGACGCCTCGCACGAAACTTCCGTAGCCAGGATTGGCTTCGGCTTCATTAAAGCTAATGACTCCCGTTCGAGACGCGCATTCGGGAAGTAAATATGATGAATCAACCAATTACGCGACTGATTAAAGCGCGGATGTCATGATTACGAGGGTGGACCACGGCCATTATAACCGTGTAGAGTTAGTGGGGCGGAGGCTTTATTATTCTTCTCGCTGCCAAACTTCCGGACGTCGGAACCATGATGAGGGCGAGAGAAATCGGACAGCTCTCGGCCGAACGAAAAATGTAAAGGAAGTACGTGTAGGACCGAGGCGAGCAGGGAACATGGAAAAGCCGATCATGCCTTTCAGACAACATCATGGGTTCAACGGCAGACATTCCCATTTACACCCCATGCTCGCCAAAGCTTTTCTCTCCCCAATCTTTTCCGGACGGTAGTCCCCTCCCCTGACGTTTAAATTAACGCGACGCGATACATAAGCGTATAGCTTTCTGTACATGAGCCTCCGTTGTTACATCGCTGCATGCATTGAAGTCAGATTCTAGGCGGCACCACCTTCCTTTTTTTTCCTCAGTTCTGATCGAGTGTAGTGTAGTAGTGTAGTTCGTTACTTCGGAGCAGACAACACGCCAAGCTGTGGTAGAGAATGAACATGCGCAGACGGATTTAGCCGAAGGGAACTTTCTTAAGCATGATCGCTTCAAACCAGCATCGTAAGATCTTCCCAGCCCTCCCCGTTTTGGTCGTGTTTCTTCTCCTCTCCGGCATCTGCCCATTCCGACTGTCGGGGTTCGACGATGATCGTCGTCGCTCGGCTGACTATCAGAATCTCTGGCCACGGAAGGAGCTGCACAGGCTGAACAAGATCAAGACCCATCTCAGGAAAATCAACAAGCCTTCGGTCAAGACAATTCAGGCATGCATCGCCGTCCTTTATTAGCTCTAGTACTCTCCCTTTCCCTTTCGTTTCCCTTTTCGGGCATTTGCTAATTCGTGTGTGCATGCTCCGACATCAATCTGTTCTCGGCCTTGTCTCAGACTCTTCATGGTGAAGTTATAGATTGCGTTTTGCTGCATCAACAGCCGGCTTTTGATCATCCACTGTTGAGAGGACAGAAACCACTGGTAATTTTCATCCCTGACGCTAAATAACATGGCGTGATCAGCCACCGTAGTAGACTCAAATTTTGTGTTCTTTGGTTTATTTGCTCAGGATCCGCCCGAGAGACCGACAAGTCGTGATCTGACAGGGATGATGTCTGTGGAGGATTTTCAGTTATGGAGGAACACAGGGGAATCGTGCCCGGGAGGGACGATCCCGATACGGAGAACGAGTGAAGAGGACATATTAAGAGCTAGCTCTCTACAAAGGTTTGGAAGGAAAGCAGGAAGATGCGTCAAAAGAGATTTTCTCAGCTATGACGGTCACGAGGTAAGTGCTGTATGCCATTCATTTCCCACAGCCAAAAATTGGTTGACACGTTCAGCCAGGAAAACCAAATTGAATCTCAGAAAAGCGAGTGAAATGAGATACAATACTAGTCTATGTACAGTGAACACGATGCTCGACCAGATATCAGATGATGCGAATCAAGCCTGTTCATTAGAAAATAAATTTCATTTGAAGTAAGAGTGATCAGAAAGTATCCACTCTATAGATAGGTTCACATATACAATGTACATGTACAGCATGCGGTCGGGTATGTGACTGGAGATCAATACTATGGAGCGAAAGCAAGCATCAATGTTTGGGCACCTCAAGTCGCCAATCAATCCGAATTCAGTTTGTCCCAGATCTGGGTCATCTCCGGCTCGTTCGGCAATGATCTCAACACCATCGAAGCTGGTTGGCAGGTGACTTAATTATTCTTTTTTTCTATATCGAGCTCGCTAATAATTGTCCTCAACTTTTTCCTGAATTTGTGCAACAATGTTAATGTACCAATGCATCGATGAGATGGGAAATTCCTGAGTTTCCACTCTTTTAACTCGCATGTATATTGATAAACCGAAACATGAATATGCATTTTTGAATTTCGACAGGTTAGTCCAGAGTTGTACGGAGACAACTTCCCGAGGTTCTTTACATATTGGACAGTAAGAATAAAACCGACACCCTCCAAAAAATTTTCGCATTTTTCAACAATTGACATCAATGTTTGGGCTGCTTGATGATTGATGTGTATTTATGACTTGGTACGAGCAGACCGATGCATACCAGACAACAGGATGCTATAACTTGCTGTGTTCAGGCTTCGTCCAAACGGACAGCAGGGTTGCACTCGGAGCTGCCATATCTCCCACTTCTTCATTCAATGGCGGCCAATTTGACATCAGCTTGCTGATATGGAAGGTATATCTATTGTTCTTGCGATGCGTGCATTGTATTCTCCTATATCACCACATCAATCTCGATTCGTACACGTTGAACTCGACAAGCAATACGTTGGAAAACGGGGGGAAGACATTAACTAGATTCGCGTCTGTGCCTGTGTACTTAATTCTTTGGAATTTCACATCAGGTGTGCACGCTTGTGCGCGCCACGTTCCACACGCTCCGCCTGCATGCTCCACCGACATGAGAGCCTTAGTCAGCCCCAGTCAGCCCCAATACCTTTTTTTTTCAAATGGGGTGACCACCACGGGGCTTTTTATCAAGAAATTGACTTTAGTTTCATCAGTAGTAATCTTTATTCAGCAGTCCCCATTAAAAGCATAGAAAACGTATAGAGAAAAGAAGGGAAGAGGAGAGTAAGTGGAAAGGTTATGAAAGACAATGATAGAAGGGAGGGGAACATCATCAGATCTTTAAGCATGATGCACTGGCGTGTGCTGGAAAAGCTAGGCAGATGGCATGACTTTCCTCAGCCTTGAAGCGAAAGCTTTCTCGATTGAAGATTGCACACTGGGACAAAGCCTAAGCATGAAGCATGCCCCCTTGTTCTCATTGCATGGCTACAATTATTGACTTTGATTATCTTGTGTTTGTGCATAGAAGTCTCCTCTTTTGTTAATATACCTCGCCTTTTCCCTTTACAAAGCAATCCTCAATTCGAGATGGTTTGACTGACTCGTATTATTCCCCTCAATCATACGCATGTTTTACGGATGTCTGTTGTTTTCATTTGTTCACATTCATTCACTGTCTAATGGTGCCCCATCGACCGATACCTTCTCTTTGATTTTGCAGGATCCGAAGCACGGGAACTGGTGGCTGGAATTCGGGCCGGGCATCCTGGTCGGGTACTGGCCGTCGTTCCTGTTCACCCATCTGATGGACCACGCGACCATGGTCCAATTCGGCGGGGAGATCGTCAACTCCATGCCCTCCGGGTCGCACACCACGACCCAGATGGGAAGCGGGCAGTTCGCCGAGGAGGGCTTCGCCAAGGCCTCCTACTTCCGCAACCTGCAGGTCGTCGACTGGGACAACAACCTTGCCCCGCCGCCGAACCTCCAGGTCGTCGCCGACCACCCGAACTGCTACGACATCCAGAAGGAGTACAACGACGCGTGGGGGAACTACTTCTACTACGGAGGACCCGGGAGAAACGTGAAGTGCCCCTAAGAAAGAGACACGGGGGGGTTGAATGAGAATCAACTTGTGTTCTTCTCTTTTTTATCCAACTTATTCACTTAAATGTACGAGTGTGCGTTGGATGTGTTACATTCTCTTCTATAGAAATCAAGCCTTTTGACTAAACTGGGGGTGGTTGACCATTTTCCTTACGGAGGTGGAGCCTTTCTTTTTAACCAAGAGTCCTAATTTTCTCCCACTTGCGTGTTGGGACCATAATTAATGAAGCATATAATGTCGATATACCATATACAGCGATGGAAATGGTCATATCTAATCGCATTAAATGGTTAGTCAGACTAGATAAGGATTGGGAAAAAATTAATGTAAATGAAAAAGGAAAAAACTAGAATTATCAAAGAGCTAGAGCACTTTTTTTTTTGGAAAATTTTAAATAAGGCTAAAATACTCTTATTTTTTTCAAATAAAATGGATTTTATTTCAAATAAGGACATAAAGCAGCTAAATCATCTTAAATAAGAGTTTAAAGTGAAACTTATTTAGTAAAGAGCATGAAGTGTTGATAAAAAAGAGAGCATGAAGTGGTTATATTAATTTCAAAAAAAGGCCTAAGCTCTCTAGCCCAAGGGTTTTTTTGTTTTTCACTTTTTAAAAATTATTCTTTTTATTCTTTTTTACTTTTTTCACTCTTCCCTTTATTGACCATGGTGAAGGTTGTCAGATTCCCTTCGCTTGGGTTGGCGAGGGTGTGGGTTGCCCTCATAGGATTTGGCGAGGGTCACTCCTGCCCTCGTTAGACCAAGCAAGGGTGACCCTTGCCAGCCCTCACTTGAGGCGATCAACCTCTGTCAGCCATTGATAGTGATGGCCTGTGAAGGGAAGAGGAAAGGAGAAAAAAAAAATATATATATATATATATATAGTTACATTTTTTTAATAAAATATCATTCTTTTGATGGTCAGAATAGTCACTGATCGACCAAAGGCTCTTATTTGAGATGATTTGGCTACTTCAGACTTTTATTTAAAATAATATTAACTTCGAATCCTTATTTGAGAAAACGATGGCATTGTAGACTTTTATTTGAAATTTCCCTCTTTTTTTGGCAAGAAAAAGGGGTTGAGCTTGGAAGTTGCATTGTTATTCGTTTAATGAAATATTATTCAGTCTTATTCCATTACAATAAAGGAAACAAACTTATTGGTGGCCTATCTAATAAGTGATTGTCATCTGTATTATTAGGTTATATAATCCAATTTGTTAGCCAATTTTCACATGCACTTTCCTCCCTAAAATTATGGAGAATCTTGATTTGTTGAAAATACTTTGAACATACTTCCAATTTGAGAAATAAGTGTGTAACCATAATGAAGCAATGAGGTTGGCTTCCGAAGTAGAGAAGTGACTGCTTGCAAGTCTGCTTCTACAATAAGTTTGGTAATATCCAAAAAAATTGCCAATCTAAGGCCCAAGAAAATGTTTAACAATTATGCTTTGAGCAAAAAACACTCTTATTTTTTACGCGAATCCAACGAGTCAATTTCATGAATCATTATAAATAAGTCCACCTTTAAAAATTGGACTTGGGTTACCTTTAGGGGCATCATTGGAATTGAGTTTGACTCAACCAGAAGGAGAGGGGTCTAACCCACAAACTTAACTCTTTTCTCCTTTTGGTGGATGATCTATTCTAACTAATCGAGCAAATAGAATATTGTCGGCATATCTTAAGATTAGATTCACAGGTGTTCTCAGAAAAAAAAAGAAGCCTGAAAATAATCTTTGATTCCTCTAATTCCACAAATGCCAACAAGTTACACTAAATACTAATGGACAATCATATTCTTTTACCAAGACTATTGCTGCAGATAGGTTTGCTAACAATTGTCATTACGCAATCGCATTTGTGGTGGTGGTCCCAAATCGATTCCAAATATATATCGAGAGAACAAGAAAGAGAAATGGAGAGGGATTGGCGACTCAGGCGACCGCCACGCAATAATTGTAGCCATATCTAGCAGCCACCTGGTAGTGGTCACCATGGAACTAAAATAGACACGTGACGGTATCCCTCGTGATATCGATTTGCAAAAAGAGCAAATCAAAAAAAAATTTTAAACAAAATTCTTATTCAATTCGGGTCTATCCTAATTTTCAGACAAGAATCAGTTAGAAGTTGTTATCCCCGCGAGAGGGCTGTCGTTGAAATCGGATAAGGAGAACTTTGTTATCCCCACGAGACCTCCTCTCTTAATCGGGCCACCAGAAAATGGGCCATGAATGATGACTGACTATTATTGCATGGAAATTGCTGGCAAATGAACAGAAGCAGCAGCAGCAGCAGCAATCTCATTACGCCTCTTATTAAAGAAAAGATTGGCTGAACTACTTTTAGGTTAGAACTTCTAACTTAGAAGCAAAGGAAAACGCTGAAACTTGGCGCAGAGAGAGAGAGAGAGAGAGAGAGAGAGAGAGACCGGGGTTGGTGAATCGCGAAGGAAACGCTGCAAATTCAGACAGTGAGGCGGCGCGCATGTGGCGTTCAATCACCCCGTTTCTGTTCAAATCCAATCCCCCGACATATACTTTAAAAAAATGAAAAAGCAGCCATCTTTACTCCTTTGTAATTAAATGTTCCGCTCTCGTTTTAAAACTTATAACTATCATCGTCACTTTTTGCGTTAGATTTCATATCACGTTTCCTATTCACGTTGAGTGATGCGATGAGAGACTTGCTTTCCTTTGAGGATTGAATTCTCACGCTTCTTTGCTACGGCGTTCCCTCGTTTGATTCATCACGCCGCGTCCTCTCTTTATCCTTTTGTAAAATCACAAGACAGGACCCGAAATGACAGAAAAAAAAGAAATTAGCCGATGAAATCACAGAGCTTGACAAAGAAATAGAGGGAAAAAGACTGCAAATTGCACATGGGGATCGAAAGCACGAAGCACTGCCGTCGCTCCCTCTAGAGATACTTGCAAGCTTCACTGGGCCCGAGGCCGAAGGTGTGGGGACCATGGCCACAGCCCTCTCGAGCTTGAGGACGACTGCAAAGGGCTCTGTGTGACCGTCTGTGTGTGCACACGTGTTCAGAGATCGCATGCTTTGCGAGGCATGATAAGAGTGTGTGGACAAGAAATTAAGGTTTTGATGAGGCCGTTCATCAATAAAATTTCTCTTTCGATATTTGCTCAAGAATAATAGTAACTGTGACAATTGATGAATTTCACCTTTTAGATAATAATCGTTTGCTGTTACTACTAGAAAAAGAGTCAATTTAATCATGAATCTGAGTGAGTCTTTAAATTATTTCATCTGAACTTCAGCATAAAATTCGACATATTCTCATATCATATGAGAAGAAAAATATTTTTTTATTAATCAGAAGTGCGAGGCGTGCAGGTACCGATACGCTAAAAATAAGAATTGTAGTTTGATTACGTGCCCATTGAAGGGACTGCTGTATATAACATTCATAAACAGTAACGCCCGTAAAGGAGGATGGGGCGGCGTAAAGACAGGGTCAATTTAATCCTCAAAAGTTTTTAGATAAAAAAGGTATTTAAAAGGCACAGCTGTATCTTAATTATTTAAGTTGCCCTATGTCTTTTGTCTTTTGCGTGAGTCGGACTGCTCGCGAAAGAACGCGTGCTGACCACGACGAGCGCAGCGCGTGTGAAAGGGGGACGCGATGTACAGTTGGGAGTTAGTTGACTGTTCTCGTTGATAAGGGGGAATTTTCCAGCCCAATCCAGCGCATCTCTCTCCCTCTTTATCCATTAAAGAAACAAATAAAAATATATACAACAGGGCCCAAATTCCAAAAAATCCACGCACACTTAGAGGCCATTTTATATTATTGAATTTCATTAACATACGAAAATTACAAAAAAAAATCGTCGAAAACGTTGTTTTTCTAATGCTATAGACTTCGATCGTTTTAAAAATGGGAAATTTGCTATATCAGATGTCCTCGCAAGTGCCCCTGCGGCACTCTTAACAAGACCCATTTTTCTTTTCATTATTCAAACGTGAATGTAATCTTTTAAATTAGCGTCCTTAGATATTTAATGCTATTTTACCATATGAAATTCGTGATTTTAAAAGGAGAAAATGGGACGAGGGGCGATGTTTTTTTGTGCTTCGCCTCATAACCCATAAGAATGAACAATAACTACTAATGAGTGAATACGTCCATAATTTGTGGTTAAAAACACACGAGATAAAAACACACGACAGTCGCGAATAATCTTTCCTAAATATGAAGATTCATACTCTATTATTAATCAATCAGTTGGGGCCGCTCTTTCTGTTATATAATCATCCTCGCGGCGGCCACGTGGCGCTGCCCGCCCCAACCTACGAATGCTGGCGGTCGGGGGTCTCAGCATGGACGGAAGGGCAAGGAGAAAGAAATTGAGCAGAGGCAGACCGCGCGCGCCTCCCGATTGGTCGAGACTTTGTGCGGTGGAGGGGAAAGAGAGGAGCGAGGAAAACAACACGGCCATTTTCAAAGTCTACATGTCGAAATCAAGACGATGAATTATAATAAATTAATAATAATAATAATAGTAATGATGCAGGCGACCGAGTCACCGTCCATTGTTAAAATCCTTCCCTCCTCTCCCTTTCGCAGAATCTTTCAAGGAAGAAACGTTTGGGAAAGAGAAGAAAAAAATCCTTCCTTTAACCCCCTTCCTCAGCTCATGATGGAGGATTATTAAAGGGGGTTTGAATTTCTGTTTTTCTTCTCCTTCTCCTTCTTGATTCTTCTCCTCTTTCCAGTTTTTGAAAGTTTTCCTCAGCCCTCCTCTTCTGTTGTTTTTCTTCCCCTTTTTTTGGGTTCGAAGGAGGCTCCTTTCTGTGTCTTTGCCGCGCCCCCTTTCTTTTTCTTTGGTCTTTGGTTGTGGAGGATGATAAGATTTGGGGTGCTGGGGCTGCAACTGTCGGAGCTGTTCGTGAGCTCGGTGGTGCATTTGCTTTATGGGTTTTACATATTCAGCTCGGCCGTCGCCGGCGATTTGTGTCAGGCGTTTCGAGAATGCCTCTTCAAGTCAAACGTGAATCTTGACGAGAACAGAGATACCACGGCGGCGGCGACGACCCATGTTGAGAATTTGCCTCCTATTGTGTTGGTTCATGGAATCTTTGGATTTGGGAAGGGGGTATGTATGTGATGGTAATCTTGTTACGATTCGAGCATTGGTTACCTTCAAATGAATTCCTCTCTTGTTCTTTTCCCCCTCTGAAAGCGGGCTTTTCTTTTTCTTTCTTTTGTTTTATTTTCATATGGTTTTCCAGAGATTGGGAGGTTTATCTTATTTTGCGGGGGCAGAGAAGAAGGATGAGAGAGTCTTGGTGCCTGATTTGGGATCTTTAACCAGTGTATACGACAGGTGTGTGCTTAAATTTTGTAACTTTCTTGAACTTAAGGTCGTATATCAGCATTTTATCTTGGTTTTTTTGGCGAATGCTGAGAGGTTTCTGCAAGTTTGAAATTCCAGGGCTCGCGAACTCTTCTATTATTTGAAAGGCGGGCAAGTCGATTATGGCGAGGAACATAGCATGTCATGTGGGCACTCGCAGTTTGGGAGGATCTACGAACAAGGTATGCAGATATTGAGGGAAAAAATTGCTCCCAAAATCTTTCACTTGAGGTTCTCTGTTCAGAAAATGGTGGCTTTTCTCAGTGAAGGTTGACTCATGTAAGTTTTTCTGAATTGATGCACTTGCCATTGCAGGGCACTATCCGGAATGGGATGAAGATCACCCAATCCACTTTGTGGGGCATTCGGCAGGAGCGCAGGTCGTTCGGGTTTTGCAACAGATGCTCGCTGATAAGGTACTTTGGATATTCCGCATTAGCGAGCATACTCTATTACATCGAAGGACAGTTAATGACAATATTTTAAATGACTGGGGTTGATGATTTTAGGCATTCAAGGGGTATGAGAACACTTCTGAGAACTGGGTGTTGAGTATCACATCCTTATCAGGGGCATTCAATGGGACCACAAGAACCTACTTAGATGGAATGCAGTAAGTTTGGGTTTTTCCTGTTATCTTGGCTTTTGAATCTCTTCCACGGGTTACCACTGCAATTTCAATTTCTTAGTGTGATTTCTATAAGCTCAACTGGCTTAGGTAGATTTCTAGCAGCGCTTCTAATCTGGCCCAAAGATTTTTTTCCTTTTTTTGTTGCTGAAGTGTTGATATGAGCTTTAATAATTCAGGCCAGAGGATGGAAAGACAATGAAGGCAGTATGTCTGCTTCAGCTTTGCCGTCTCGGAGTGATAGTATACGATTGGCTCGACATCCCGTGGCTGAAGGCCTATTACAATTTTGGTTTTGATCATTTTGGCATGTCTTGGAAGAAAGTAGGGATTTGGGGTCTTTTAAATTGCATATTGGGAAATACAGGCCCCTTTGCCTCTGGCGATTGGATTCTCCCAGACCTCACGATTCAAGGGTCGATGCGATTGAACAGCCACTTGCATACTTTCCCCGATACTTTTTATTTCAGTTACGCCACCAAGCGCACTCGAAAGATCCTTGGCATCACAGTTCCTTCAAGCATACTTGGGATCCACCCTCTGTTTTTTATAAGGGTGCTTCAGATGAGTCAATGGCGGCATCCTCCAGATGTTCCTCCTCCTTACAAAGGCTACAGGTGAAAATCTTATGGTATATGTTTCACTACCAGTACATCTACAGAAACTTAGATAGAGCTTCCTTAAGATAATGCTAAAAGTTCATTTTGACAAGATTCTATCAGCTCATCAACTTCGTTTACTAATTTGTGCATTCTGGGCATTCTGTAAATTCTCATGCACTGCTTTTATAAGATTCTTATTCTGTATTTGATTATTACTGAGAATAATCCGTCGAGAGGAGCCTAAAAAATACGACATGAATAATAGGGAAAGAAACTATAATTCTTCTCATAGTTTAAAAAATACTTGCACAGGGACGAAGATTGGCAGGATAATGATGGAGCACTCAACACTATATCCATGACCCACCCATGCCTCCCGATTGAACATCCTAGTCATTATGTCGTATTGGAGTCTGATTGCCAACCCCTGGAACCGGGCATCTGGTTAGTACTTGTTCCTTGTCTTCATTATTGCTCATTCTATGCTAAAGCCCGAGTTATATCTCATAATGATCAGCTTTGGGGAAATGTTTTTCCACCTAAATATGAACTAAAAGATTTGAGGTCTTTTCATTCGCCGTTGCTTTGAATTTTATATCAAACTCTAACAGCATGATGTTAATTCATGCCATTTGTGTGGGATCGGAACTTGGGATTCATTTTGGTAAACTTTAAGTACAAAAATCATTCTGTACTGAGCAAAAACTGAACGCAACAAAAACAGTAGCTATGAAAATTTCTCAGCGACCTGTGGGCAACAGTTTCCCTTAACAACGTGTTGATGTTTTCCTCAGCCAGAAAACTTGCATGCCATATCTAATCTTCCACATAATATCCCTTGATATACTTTACCATGATCCTCCCCATGAGAAACAGCATGCTGCATCATTAGACGGCATAAACGACACTCATTTAAGGTCAGTGGTTGATCCAGATGGGCCAGATAAAGCATCATCATCGTATATTCTGTCCTTCCTTGAGGCCTATGATTCAATCCAAACAGCATCATTTGGTGTAGTTTTATCTCCGTAGCGTCTCTTTCATACAAACTCTTTCAACATTTTGAAATATAAGGGGCCCGTCAACTTAATTTGTGGTGGGACCCAATCTTGCGCTTGATAATGGGAAGTTGGAATGCCCCGGCGATGAAGTCTGCCGTATTTTCAATGACCAACTTCCTTTTGACCGCTGAATTGTTTTTTTCTCATGCTACTCGTTGTCCTAGCAAGGACTGACTTACATAAAATGAGATGGTCAGCTTTACACGGATGAGAATTGGTGGAATGCAGGTACTACAAGATCGTGGAAGCTGATCACATACTGTTCATTGTGAACCGTGAGAGAGCTGGAGTCCAGTTCGATCTCATATATGATAGCATCTTCCAACGTTGCCGAAAGCATGTATTTAGAAAATCTCCGCCAACATTGCCAAATAATATAGTTGCTGATGATGAGTAGAAGAGGAAACTGGAAGGAAAATCTCCGCCAACATTGCCAAATAATATAGTTGCTGATGATGAGTAGAAGAGGAAACTGGAAGGAAAATCTCCGCCAACATTGCCAAATAATATAGTTGCTGATGATGAGTAGAAGAGGAAACTGGAAGGAAGCTTATAGTGCAGTATTTATAGCGTTTCTCCAACTCCATGTCATTATGTTGAGTCGATGCCGATTTTGGCACCTCATTTTGAAATTAGCAAATTTAGGGAAGCTACAGGCAGGCTCAGAATTAAGTTTGTGAAATTATTTGAAGCAAGCAGATTTTCTGGCAAGTCTACAGATATTCTGTATCTTTACAGACATTACTGGGCTCTCTCTCTCTCTCTCTCTCTCTCTCTCTCTCTCTGTGTTTTACACTGAAAAAAACTAAGCTTAACTAAGCTTACTGATTACCGTATCGTCCGTGGTATAAGACCAACCCAGGACATCTTTGTCTATAAGGGTAGCCAAACCACTGATTAGCGAACTTACTCCAGCAGGAATCCTTATGCTATGATTATGGAAGGATGGTTACGCTGGATCCTTCCAGGACGATTCAGCGGCTAAAATTTTTCCAACCATGTGTTATTTACAGCACTTATACACAGGCTGCAACCAAAGTCACCGAGTCTAAAAACTGCACGGATCCACAATATGAAACTGAAGAACCAGATTGTATTATTATACTGAAGACAAAAATAAAAGTGCTTTTAGAAGACCTACTGCACATTTAACCTGAATTGAAGATCTCGACAGCACATTCATTCACATTATCAAAATGGTAATTCTATCAAAAGTATGTGAGTACTACATATTTTGGGAACCACAAACAATTAAGCCCAACCAAAAGAATAATTATAAAGTGTTGAAAAACAAGAAAACCGATAGTATCCGCATCAAACCTTTCTTCAAAAAGCTCATATTTTCTGAAGCTTCTGCCACCATCCATCAGTCTTGGCATATCTGGTAAACCTACCTCAAATAAGCCTCAGTTCATACTCACCTGCCATTGTGATGTATCTCACCCACGGAAGAGCCTGGTAGCCGCTCTTCTCAATAATCTTCAGGTACCGCACCTAAAAAAGCATCAAGGATCAGAAATAAAACGGAATGAATATTCTGCTTTGCTTGTTGAAATAAAGGCTTCACCACAGGATATGTTCGGCAATCTAAGAAACTGATTATATATAAGCTAATTTCGAACAATGTAATGCTTGGATATTGGCAATAAAATAACTGTCCCACTTCTCATGACAAAGCTTCTGTTTCTCACTAAAATAGTTGTGAAGAGACCTCATCTGGGATTTGACATGTCCATGCCAACCATTTTTTACTTCTAAATCTTAGGGTGCGTTTGTTTCGTGGAAATCGTACCAATTTTAGAAAATGTTTTTCAAGAAAATGTTTTCAGGCATTTGAATGGCATTTGGAAAATGATTGAATAATATTTGAACTAATAAAAAAGAATAACTTAAAGACCTAATAAAAAGGGAAAGTGTTTTCCCCTTCCCATGCACAGGAATTCATTTTCCTAAAATAAAACATAATATTTCTGTTGACCGGAAAGTATTTTCTATTGACCAAATTATTTTTGGAGAAACAAATAGCGGAAAATCTGAAAAACACTTTTCAGAAAAATACTTTCATTGAAACAAACACACCTTTACACTTCTTATACATTCCTTTTTCAACAATTCAGTCAAACCAGACCAATACCATGATTATATTGGAAAATTTGAGCAATAAAATACGCCTTATAGAGAGGCACCTGTATGCCTGAGACGGTGAAATATGGTATCTCAAACTTCACACGTATTGGGGCCTTCCTCTCAGGAGTTGCTTCTTCGGCTGTTATACTGGGTAGACTGAATTCAGCCCTCAACATATACTCCTGCAAATTCAGTTCCGCAGAATGAGAATGGAATGGCTAGAGATATATGTGCAACACAATTCTTTCAAAATGCGATGGCATAGATAGTCGACCACACAAGTGAGAGATACACAGCCATACCTTGCCCCCAGGAAAGGATTTTATTTTCCAGACAAGTGCATCATTTTCTGGTGCATATGATGCAGAACCCATTGAAGTTCGAACATTTGGATTTGTAGAATCAGCAGGAACTGGTAACTCAATTTCAACGTTTGTAGCAGTACTGTTTTTCAAGTCGAACTTAGAATGCTGATGAATCACTAACAAGAAAAGCAATTATATAATCATTAAAAGAACAATCACCTGCGCTCCTTGAACTGGCTCCTAGCTTTTACCATGATCTCAATACGACTTCTTGAATGCCTTTCTACTTGGGCTTCCACCCAGATAAGTGGCTTTACCTGAAGTAGAAAAAATAAATGCATCTTTCAGAAGATTACAAATGCAATGATAAGATAATAACTAAAATCAAAGTTTGAAGCAAACCTGAGTACTGAGTCTGTATGTCATAAGGTCAAAAGACCCATCAGGTGGAATAAAGGAGATTGTCCTATCATTTTCAAAGCGGGCCAAGCGTACACACCTAATTCAACAAATAGTTCAATCCGAAATCACAGATCAAACTGAGATGGACCAAAAAAAAAGGGAAAGGAGAATCATCTTAATAGACAGTTGAGGCGATGTAGGAGCTCATGGAGTTAAGACAACTTACTGATGGAACTTTATGTCATCCAAATCAATTGCCTTTCCCTTTGTTGTTCGACCTTGGGCCTCCAATAATACTCTATCATTTAGGCCAAGCTTGCACTCTGGCATGCCACTGTTAAAAAATAAATAAATCAATCGAGTTAAGAATCTATAAGATCACACTGAAAAAATATGTCAGAAACAAAAACAACAATTAAATAGAGCAGAAACAACAGATTCCTATTCCTGCTCCTGTCTTTGTAGAGTTAAAGGGTTTCTATAGCTCATCTCCTTCTCTTTTAAGTCACAGTTCTACATCCCCAAAGAGCAATTGGAAGTCATGAATTTTCAAGATCCCCTCAGTCAAAGAGGATACAATATTCTACTCTGTTGTCCTCATCTTTGAACTTCATACTTTTTATCTGGTTTGCCTATTAGAATACTCGACATGGATGTCCAAGAAGAGAGCTCTTAAACTTGAAATGACTAGTTTCCTAGAATCTTAATGCTATACCCTTGCAACAACCTAGAGGTTTCTATTTTCACTTGCGTCCATAGTCATCCTCTAAGTAGCATCAACAACAACACGCAACGAGACACAACAAGACACCACATGCTGACACGTCATTTTTCAAAAGATAGAGAACTCTGACAAGTTGGATCACATTGTATATTAAATTTATATTTTTATATGTACATTATAAATTAGCATTTTTAAGATTATTTCAATCAAATCAATTTGATTCAAATCCACAAATAAATGAATAACAAAAAAAGAGCCTAAAATAAATTTATACTAGAAACATTAATCCATCATTTGTTAATATCATTCATTGCTTCAATTTGACAAATTTAACTACCTTCCACTCCAATAATTCATAAAACTTGGAGGAAAAAAAAAAGCAATCCACATTCTATCATTAAATTTAACATTTAACAATAAATCCAAAAAAGACTAGATTTTTCTTCTTTCTTCCTTTATTTTTAATTTTTTAAATCTTTTTTATATTTTATATTTTGACCCCTAATTTATTGAAAATTTTTAAAATTGACCCTGTGCATGTAGGAATCATGTGTCAGGATTCCGAAGTCGCCTGTCGGGAGAGTTGACAACATGTCAGATGTCCGACACATGTTGACAGTGTGTCGGACACGTGTCGGCGTGTCCGACACCGTCACAGAGGCTCTTGGAGAGTATCTATGCTTTCTAGGTCATCCATTAATTACACTATGAGTTGCAATAAATTTGTGAAGCTACTGTCCGGAAATCCTTCCACTTTCCATTCTACTTCTGAAATGATGAAGCCAGATTATTAAACTTCTTTTTCAAGTCAATGTAGAGTGTTTCACCAAACCTATAAGTTGTTATAGAGAGTTATCAATTATAGTTTGTTGTGCTGGTTCCAAAATGCGGAAGCCAAATTCGGTCTGGTTGGCAAAATTCATTCAACCAAATCCTTGCAACCAGCTTAACCATTGCAGAGAGTACGATCAAGTGAAAAGCAAGCTGAAAGGGCACAAGACATACTAATTCACATTCACGTCAATATGACAAGCTGAACTTCCGTTACCAAACTTCATGTTCTTACTTGAGTCCAAAATTAGAAAGAATTCTGGTGACGTAAATCTTGACATAATTATGATAAAATACACAGAACCAACCCTCAGACATTTCAAGCATCAGCAGAACAGGCATGGTGAATAAATGCTAGTTTTAAGATTACTGCTAATAAGGGAGAAAAGACAATAGCATTTTATAGCTTACAGACTGCACAGCACAGAAGCATTATCAACCTTCAGTAGATTTAGGATGGCAGAGAAAGTTCTGTTCTTTGACTAATCAAAATACAATAACTCAGAACAAAGTTCATGTTTACTATTTCTAATCCCAAGTAAAAATATTAAAGTGGTGCAACTTCTGTCTTCATTCTGTAAACTTCTTTGTAAATAGTTGAGAATTGGTGAATAACAGACCTCAGATACGTTCTCATTTTCAAAGCTCCAACCACATCTGATCTGATAATTTGCCCGTTGCTATTGACAAGTATATTGACACTCTCCACGACATCCAAGAATACCTAAAAAATCAGACACAATGCATTACATTCCAATTGCTGGAAAAAGATGACAATAGAAGAGAGAAAAGATCCTGGGAGGAAAATTAAAAAAGATTTACTTCATTCTTCTTATAACGTATCCCTTCACTACGCCAAGAAACTGCATTTGTTACAGCCATTGGAGGCCTTTGAGATACTTCCATCCTATAAGCATCGGTCTTGATGAACTCACTTAGAATTTTTGCTTCAGTATACTGAGGGTAACCGAAGTCCATCATTTCATCAAGTAATTCATACTGCCAGGGAAACAAAGTCACCAGTGGATTCAACAAACTATTCATCAACACTCAAATATTCACCCAGAAAAAAGAGAAGAAAGATTATTGAGCCTTAAATGATCCAGCGGACTAGAGACAGAATGGGAAATGATAGAAACAAGGTCCAAAGCATCTTACCACAACTACAAAGTTATCTCTAAGCGATTCCTCCTCTAGTTCCTCGAAATAATGCTTGAATACCTGCCGCAACACATGCACAATTCCCATTACCCACAAGCAATTTAAATGTTTATTTTCCATAACATTGTGCTAGTAAGTGTGTAAGCTACCAAAGTTTATAGTGTGAACATAAAAAAATTACCAATAGCTCTTACATCAACAACTCGGTGTAGGAAAAAAAGAAGGCTGGCAGCATTGCAGTTCTGCCGTGCCGCTAGCATCAAGTAAACATTGCTATGCTGTATAAACATATAGGTGACGCCATTATCATACACGACCGGATCCTGAGACTGTGGATCACCCTGAAATGAAAATCCAGACACCAGAATTACACAAAAGTCAGCCGAATTTCCATTGCATGGACGCGAAAGCAACATAATCGAGGTCGCAGTGGAATTCAAATATAGGTCAACTCAAGGAAACCAAGAACAGATTCGACCCAAATTACAAGCATCAGTCTCCACCTTACACAACCACGACGCATTCAAATAGCATACGATTCCAAATCACACGAAATTCCAAGGATTAAGCTTAACCGAGAAGCAAATTTCTCCTCCTAAACTCGAAAATCCACCACCAAAAACCACACGAATCGAAAGGAACGGACCTCTTTCTCGATGAGCTTGGTGAAGAAGCGCTCGGCCTGGACGGCTGAGACGTCGCCGCGGTAGTCGCGCCACACCAGGACGCGCCCCTTGATGTCCAGGAGAAACAGCGCCGACACCGCTCCGGCCATTCCCCCACCTCCTTCCTCCTCCCTCACGATCGAATCGGAGGCCGATCGGATCGGATCGGATCAGGCCGGAATCGCAGAGATCTGAGCGTCCGGTCAGCCGCGAGACCTACCCATCCGGCACGCCGACCTCAGAGGTCCCGATCCGCCATCGACTGCTCCGATCGCCCAGCTCGATACACCGCGTGGAAATGTACAGCTGGGGAAACGAGTGCGCAGGGAGCTCCTCCTCCTCCTTCTTCTTCTTCTT
Source organism: Corymbia calophylla (assembly GCA_014182845.1). Taxonomy (NCBI): domain Eukaryota; kingdom Viridiplantae; phylum Streptophyta; class Magnoliopsida; order Myrtales; family Myrtaceae; genus Corymbia; species Corymbia calophylla. The sequence continues at coordinate 29,086,584 of CM024694.1, forward strand.
CTTGTCGTGCGCCGAAATTGGGCGAGCCGGGCGTGGTAATGATGGCGGACGGAATGGAATACCCGAGTGATGGAGAGAGAGAGCTTCGAGTCTTCGAGCTTCGATCCGGATGGGGAAAAAACCAGAAAACTTGGGGTTGGGGGGTTCGAACTGAAGCGTTTTTCCTCCCCTGTTTTCGCTCCTCCTGGGTAAAGCTGGAACCGGGATGCAAATTTCACATGCACCAGTCCACAAGGCCCGCTGTGCCGGCCCAAAATAGTTCGGGCCGAGTCCAACCTTCTTTTCAATTGCAACTGGGCTGGGCTGGGCCTAGCTCGACCAGCCGTAACTTTTCTTTTTCTTTTTCACTTCATTATAAAGTTGCATCAAATGGGTTAGCAATTCATTTCGGTTATTAGCGTAATTTGCAGCGTGATTATAAATTATCTTCTTAATGGGACGGTGCGATATGTCGACTCGTGTCAATTCCCGAGTCATTTTCTTTCCGTCGAGGTTTTAGAAATTCTGGGTGCAATGCCGTCCCGAGTCCCAATCTATTGGGGCTTTGTCGGCCAGAGATGAAATTCTGGGCCGAGTTTAGTACACCGATTGTTTGTCGTGTCATATGAAAGAGTACATACAAGAGCTAGCTTGCGCTCCCAATGAAATGAAATGGTAACTTTTGATTGCACTTTCAGTAGATGTATCAACTGAAAATAGAACATATTAAAATCAGTGAACCAGAGGCTTCAAATCTAGTCATAACTACACTAATTTGCCGGAGGTGCTCTTCGAAGCCCCGAGCGCATGTTCTCACATGTGTGCTGACAACTTAGAAGAAAGAACGCACATGAAACAGGACTACACATCTAGAAGCAGTGGCAACATTACTTCAACAACGTGGCGGAGGAGGAGGTGCATATTTGGACATTTCGGCTCTCAGATCTCGCCGTGTCCTTGCTGGGGGCGGGGGAGGCAAGTTCGGTGGCGGTGGGGCACAGATGAACACGTAGCGTCCGGCCCGATTCCGGACTGGTGCTGGTGGAGGCGTTTGGTGCCTCCTTTTTGCCGGCATCAGAGAACTCTGCATCCGCACTTGGAATTCGCATCCAGGAACCATCCTTCGAGATTTATCCCGGCACCTGCTGAGCGGCTGCCACAACGGGCCTCCCTCGTCCGCCAGTTACGCGATAATGAGGAAAGTCGAAAGCAAAATAAGGTTTGGATTCTATGTTTTGAAGAACACCTGTTGGGGTGGTGGAAACATGACGAAAGTTACGTACCATGAAGAACTGGAGAGGCATGGCTGGATGATGACGATGCAAAGACGGAAAGAGATAGGACAATGGCCAGAATAGTCGCGGTTAGCATGGTTCTGATATTTCTCAGCGAGAGCGCCATGTCTGAATTACTATTGTTTTCGGCGGCAACAGGAGATTGACGAGGCTGATATCTTGAAATCTGAAGCTCCTGAAGATGAGAGATGAAGCTAAGCTAGCTTTAAAAAAGATGGAAGGCCAACACCGCGTAGTGACGCAGAGAAAAGAGAAGACGAAGGGGGTCGACTTTGACTTTCATAGTCCTCGAGATTGCACCGAATCAAGAAACTGAGCTGGAACGAGGATGAAACCGAGGTTGTCCTATTAGTACGTGGTAATGTCTGATGAGCTGTTGTGCATGTCCAGTTGACCCCCAATGCACTAAAAAAAAATGGGAGTCGAGCATGTTGGAGCTGCTTATCAGAAATAATCACGCGAGCACAGAGTAATGCGGCACAAGCTATTTGATCAAGTTGACCTAGACTGATGATCTTTCTTTCTTTCTTGCCTTCTATGTTCTCCTCTTGGATTTTCTTGATCTCAGCTTGTGGGGGGCTGCAAAGTAGTGCAATGACTACCGTTTCTTTGTTGGACCGGCTTGTTCTGTCTTCAGAAACTTCACTTTCTATTTTACATACTGTTCATCGGCTGACTGTCCGAAGGATTTGTCTCTTCAGGCGCAAGACTCAAAAGAACCGTACTCTCCCAACCTGCCAATGCTTTTTGATTGCGGATTCGGCATCATGGCTCTCAAATGATAGGGATCTTTGTATTCAGCGATTGACTCTGCCAAAAGAGAAGCGAAAGCTCCAGACAAGATTGCTCTATTCTTTTTAGTTTGCTCGTTGCGGAAATTAGTAGAGGATATTCGATGGATTTGATTTTGGACAGAGTGACAATCCATCGTCAGTACCAGCTGCCTAATCCGTCGTTCCCTCAAACTAATGGCTCCGTACCTGAGCGAGACTTCATCAAATAAAAGCATTGGCAGCGCTTTGTCTTATGCCAAGAGGATGAACCAGAGAAAGGTAGACTTTTGACTGTAAAAAAAAGGGTCGAGAAAAACAATGAAAATGAAATCCCTCGACTAGGTGCGGATTCATCTGTCTTCTCAGCCGTATCGTCTAGGACTTCAATTCTCTTGCAGCCTTTTTTGACCGAAGGCCTGTGGTCAGAGGAGATTATTAATGCCACGAAATCTTTTGTGGCCCAAAATGAAAAGCTTCTGGGCTTTCGAGCTTTTCCCCCGTGCATGTATTAGTCATTTTTCCTCTCTCTCTCTCTCTCTCTTCCTTCTTCGGTTTAACGAGAAGGAAAAGAGAGATAAATAGGAGCCTTTCATCTCTGTACACTCGTCGCCCCGCTCATTCGGCCATTGATGCTCCCTCCTTCTCTCTCTTTCCTTCGGGCCAACAAGGAGAAAAAGGAAGCTTAGAGGTGAAGGTTAGTCTGAACATGCAAATGATAACCATTCTAATTATAAATAAATTTCTATTTTTGAATGAATTTTTAATAAAAAAATATGTACAAAATTTATGTACCTAGAATAAAAATTCTCCTGATAACAACATAAAATTTCTTTTTTACATCGCATTTTTATTAACTAGATGAACTACATCCCATGACCTTTGTCCCTTAAAATATCCTATCTTGTCCTCTGTCCATCCATTACCAAATACATACTACACACATATACACTTGCACATCACTAACCAAAAACCATCATCGATACTGAAAACTGCACACAATCATATTTTTTAACATGGTATCAGAGCTATAGAAAAATCTCTGACTCGAATAGAGATTTTTCCATGACTTAGTCGGTGGAATTTGCCTATAAATAGACAAGGAGTCAATCATGTAAGAAGTGGTGAGGAGTATAGCTCATATAGCCAACATCTCTTGTGCTCCTCCACCATTACTCCTTCAACTACTTCTGTAATACCATTTTCCATAAATAATGAAACTATCTCCCATTGCCTATATCCCTTTGTGCTCTTACCCATCCTTTATGATATATGCCCAACACACACTTGCACATCAAATCAAAAACTATCATTGATCACAACATTCATTTTCAACAATAACTTCTATGAGATGACTGTGATTTCTAACGGCGAGCCTAATCCAGTTTCTTGTAAAAGTAAGAACATTGTTGTTGCTGATAATGTTGGGGGTGACTCTAATGATGAGGAGAGCAAGGAATTTGAGTCCGGTGAGAATGCAGGTGGCCGGTTCGTAAAAATTACGCTGGGATGAGGATTAAACGAGGTTGTCTTCTCTCGTATGCTTACTTAGGTATTATTAATGTGTTGTAGTGCCTGATGAGATGTTGTGGCTACCCGTTTGACCACAGTACCTTATAAAAATGGGAGTTGAGTATGTTGGAGTTGCTTATCAGAATTAACCACGCGAGCAAAGAGCAATACAGCACAAGGCATCATCCTTTAAATCACACTACTAATATACTTGAGCAATCTTTAAGGATTGCATTAGGCGATGACTCGGATCAACTCGTCTCAGAAGATCAAAGGCTAATCTCGTCTGCCTCGAGGTTGAAAGATCCAAACCAAATCACTCTTCTTTTATAATCGAGGGATACGAAATGCAGAGGTCTGACCAGCCAAAGGCCCACGAAACACAATACATGAATTTCTGTTTTTTGGTCATAATACAGAACTTTGAAAGAATTACTTTTTCATGACTCATTCTATGACTTGTCTTTGTTTCCTTTTGGTCCTTTTAAAATTGCTGAAATTTCACCTTTACTTCATGTTGATCATAATGGTTGGGGGAAGATTGCCAAAAATGTCTTAAATCTATTGTAATTTTTTCAATTCAATCTTAAACCTCTTTTTTTGCCAATTCAGTCATAAATCTTTTTATAATTATGCCAATTCAGTCAATCTACCAAATTTTGGCTAACCAACGCTAACGTGGACTTTTTCAATAATATTTTATTTTATTTCGAATTATTTATTATTTATTTTAGGTTTATAATTGAATTAGCAAAAAAAAAGGTTTAGGATTGCATTAGAAAAATTGTAATAGGTTGAGGACTTTTTGGGTAATTTTCCCAATGGTTTGCCAAAAATATACACAATGTAAGATTCATCTATAGCTCATTCACATTTTCTCAAACTCTTTTTTTTGTCTGTTATACTATAACTCTTTACTTACTTTTTGGAAGGCGTGGAAGTCAAAACTTACACCTAAAGCTAAACGTCCCCATCCCAACTCCCATAAGAAGATAGGGATTCAAACTCCTCATCTCCTCCTTCTCATGTTAGAAGGATGACTACCGGAACAAACCCCAATAATTACATTTTCTCAAACTTCAAACAGTAGTTTAGTTCTCACCATTATGGAGGACAAAGTAAATGATTTTCTAAAAATCTATAAGAAACAAAAGATTACACAAACCAATTTGTGTCGGTCGAACAAACTGTAAGGTACCTTGTCTGCACCGAAAAGATGTAAGTGCGTACACATATGTGGACTACATTTGGTTTTAATCAACAATTATTATTTTTTATTTATTAAAATTTGAATTTACAATTATAAAATAGCATATGTCCTATTGAAATAATGTGACTATTCATACTAGAGTTTTTTTTTTTTTTAATTTAATTTGGAATTTTGTTCTTCTGTCTAACAGTTATAGATGCTCTTGCAACCTTGGAAAGGTTGCATCCGTTTAAACATATTTTTTTTCGTTATTTATAACCCAATGTTTCTCTTCAATGTGTTTTAACTTTCATTTCTTTTTAAAGATATACAATCATTGTTTTCAATTGTTTCTCTTTCAGAATTTCTTGAAAAATATTATAATTATTATATGATATTCTCATTTGAGATTTTATTATATCCTACAGAAATTTTCACAATATGATGTTGTGAGGTAAATAATTTCTAAAAAAGAGTGTTATCACACCTTAAGATTTAATTCCCCCCCCCACCCAAAATTGATTTTCTCCAACATGTGGATCTCTCTCCAACTCGGGGAATATTTGTCTTATATTTTATGAAAATTCTTGCAATGAGATCTCTTGAGAGCACTCCTCCATGCCAAGATTTGATAACTTTTTTCTTTTTATCTAACCTATTCATCTAGGGCCTATTTGTTAACCAACCAAATATTATTTGATTATGTTTTGTTCCCGATAATAGATTTGGCACAAAAATCTGTTTGTTAAAATTTTTGTTCCTGAGAATAGATTTGGAACAGAATCAAGAATAAATAAAAAAATTACTATTTGTTCTCGGAATCAAATCTAAGTTTTTTTCTTCTCTTCTCTTTCTCTTTTCTTTTCTTTTTCTTCCTCCCAACCTACTACCACCTTATTGCTAACTGTCGGCTACCATCGTCAATGCTGGCGGTGACTGGCAAGGGGCTAGGCAAGGTTCGACGAGCTCACCGGAGGCTCGGTTGGCCACCGCGAGACTCGATCTTGCAGATCTGGGCAAGGCCGAACCTTGTCCCAAGTGGCGCGAGATAGGCCTCGCGTTGGCTAGCAAGGCTCTCCTCGCCTAGATCCGGCAAGGCAAGCCTCACCAAGCCATTGGCGAGGCTAAGCCTTGCTAGGCCAGGGCGAGACCAACTTTGCATTGCCTGGGCAAGGCTCGCTTGGCCATCGACAAGGCTTGGCCTCACCCACATTTGGCCAGGCGAGCTTTCGACGAGCTCACCGAACCTCGCCCTAGCCTAGCGAGGCTTCGGTGAGCTTGCCGGACCTCGTCTAGCCAATGGTGGCAACCGGCCACAAGGGAGGAAGTAGAGAAAAGGAAAAAGAAAAAGACAATTAAAATAAGAAAATTAATAAAAGTATTTAAAAATTACAAGAAACAAAAAAATTTAAGAATCTTGGGTAGTTTTACCAAAAGCATTTCTATTTTAAGAATAAAAATTTTGGGCAATTATCAAATGCTTTCAAATGCTTAGAAATTGTTCATGAGAACAAAATAAATAATAATAATTTCTGAGCAGAAATTATACTTTTGACATAGAAGCGTTACCATGCGCACCCCTAAAATCCTGCGTCAACTGTTGCAATTGCCATCCTTACCACAAGTCTCTTTTTATAATAGAATAAGTATACTAAAAATCTTAAAACTTGTTATAAAAATGCAATGAAATCCTAAAATTATAAAAAAAAATACAATCGAATTCTACAATTTGTCATGAAAGTGCAATAGAGTTCTAAAATTTATCATGATAATGCAATCAAGTCATAAAACTTTTATAAGGTACAATAAATAGAATGATTTGATTTGATTAATTTAACAAGTTTTAAAATTTGATTGCACTTTTTAAAAATTTTAAAATTTTATTACACTTTTTGAAAATTTTAGAACTTAAATATAATTTTATGATAAATTTTAAAACTTTGAATACACGCATCCCTTCTACTGTATATCATGGCTTGTGCTGCCTCTTTTATGAAGGCTGTTGGTTTTCCTCATCCCCATGAATAATTGCAGCTACTTTGCCCCCAACAGCTCCACGCACCGACCTCTGTCATTTCATGTACCTCGTTGCAAAACTCCTTAACCACCCGCAATAACACCGCGACATAACTGTGAAAGCAAATTCGGTTCCTGTGTATCGGACTCCCATCCCCCCCCGCCCATTCTAGACACAGGTCCTGTGGGTCTTGATTCTCTTTCAATGCGGTGATGAGGTTAGGCTTCGGTTTCTACTGGGTTCGCCCAAGGAGCCTTTTTCGCTTTTACTCTTTTCAATTTTTTGTCATTAGTTTGTGGCTTTTGAATCACAGCATTTTGCTCATCGTACATGTATCGATTACGCGAGTAGATGCTTGATGATGACCATAGCCTTCATCCGCATGGGAAAAAGCAAAAGTAGCATCACATCACGGTGTGAAAATTTAATTGTGGGATGATGGCAAAGTCTGATTTATAGTTAGTGCGAAAGTCAATCTTAGGCATCATGGCTGCTCCGGTATATCGATTGTACGAAAAGGCATGATGAGCTAGATTAAAGATGCTCATGATGAAGAGCTTAAACACGATAACGGTGATGAAGGCCTTGAACGGCGTACCGCTGCTTTGCGATTGAAGATACCACCAAAATCCACGTGACATAAAAGTTTGGCTCCTAACTGTCTCGTCGGGTCGATTCCTGAAGGATCCTTTCAGATCTGGACCAAGATCATCGAGTGTCGTAGGCCGTATTTTACGGCTGTCTTTTTGTTTGTATACATCCCCCAACTTCTACGGCTGGATATGACAGGCCTTCACGGGCCTACTGTGATACCACGTAGATTGCTTTCACGTGCTAAGTCGCTGCTGAGCTTTGTCCTGCGTTTTGCGTGAACATGCCCAGTCATGAGTTTCTTGATTATTGCGGGTGTCGTAGTCGCTTAAGAGGCTTTAGACAGCTCTAAAATGTAATGTTGGCGTGGGCCTATTTCAATCCAGAAGTGATGTTCCTGCCCAAAATGTCAGCTTTCCACTTTCCTTACCATACTAACTACTGACTACCCCTTTTAAACAACCCGAGACAATTAACCACCGCCCGATGCTATGAACACTTCACGATCTTCACTTTCCTGTGTAGAAAAATAAAGGGCAAACAAGTACTCTTTTTATAATGCAAAATGAACTTGGTTTGATATCAACATTAAACTTTTCCGGGTCCGTTTCGAGTTTCGAGTGGAAAAAGTACGGTGTGAAAGGTAAAATTTTCATCACCAAACACAAGAAAAGAACCACCATATTAAATCAAGTCGAATAAGAAGGGTTACTACCAGTAACGGTGAAGTCAATGTTACCTTGGGAAAAGTTACTAGAAAGAATGGAATATGAGAGGGAGCGGAAGGCGAGGGGGTCAGCCAGCTACTTAACTTAGCATTCAAAAGCGCGAATAAAATCTGGCTTTTCCAGCCAATGAGATAGATCAAGCGGATTTAGATGCTTTGACTTTTGCGGGATAAAAGAACTTTACCCCCTGTTCCAAAGGAGACTTTCGCGTCCGTTTGAAGAGCGTAAACTCAAAGCAAAGCTTCGCCAAAACCCTCCTTTTTCTATCTCTTTCATGGCATCGGATGTGGTGGCATTATTTTCCGCTCCTCTTAACTTCCCTTTGACGTTTCTCTTTGCCATGGGCTTTCTTTCACGTGGAGAAAGCGCTTTCCTGGAAGAACAAAAGTACCCTTCGGAGAGCGATAAAGGGTTTTTTGATTACAAGGTTGGAAGCGAAGTAAGGAGAAGAGATCTCAGACAGACAACAGGGACAACGAAAAAGGGTTCGATCGTGAGCACCAGCTAAGCTCGGTAAAGATGCAGATGCATCCAGTTGCTGGAACTAGATTATTGTCAGATCAAAGGATTGTTTTCTTTTGTCAAAGTGCCCTACCACATTAGTAGCATGTAATTGGTCGGTGGTGCCGGACACTGACGATGATTAGGTTTTAGTCCGCTGGCCAATAAAGAAGGGCGCTTGTGAGGGCAGTACAACCAGACAATTCACCCCCATTTTTAACTTTAGCACGTTTATCAGAAGCATCACGACTCATGAGGCCGTAACCGAGCATCCTGCAACTTGGATGTATATGTGGTTTAGGGGCCAGCACATATGACAAGGTTTCGATTCACCATGGTCGGGAGTGATTTTGTAAATTCGAGGTTTCACTTAGGTGAGGAATGAGTGAAATTTGAAGAGTAGCTAATTCCCCTATGTTAAAAAAGGGTAGAATAATGTCCGGACAAAAGATTAGCTAATGCGCCTTATATTGCTGTCACAGAGTTACCCGACCATCCGAAAATTGACAGGTTGGTGAGGTCGTCATCTTTTTCGATTGAAAGAAATTTATGCCAATTTAGTGAAACAAAAAAAAATCACTGGTTTTTGTCCTAATAGTCACCCTTCTCACGTGGAAAGGAAGAGGTAGGGGGTTCGAATTCGAATCCCCATCATATTAGGAGGAATTGGGGTGGGGACGATTTGATTTCAACTGTGAGTTTCAACTCTCATGCCTTGTAAGGAGACAGGACAAAAGTCTAAGAGTGAGAGTTAGAGTAAAAATAGAGTTGAACCGACCAAAAAAAAAAGTGAAAAAAAAAAATAGTTGGGTGATAAGTGATTTACCCTCATTGATTAATGAGTACAAGAGAAACCATTCGATAGATAAAAAAACCAAGGAATGTCGATATCTGCTATGTCTTGACATAGATGTCATTGTTGTTTTTGAAATTCGAGGTGCCTACAGCTCTACCATGATAATGTTTTGGCATCGAGCCACTTGTTCTTAGCCATCGCTATCACCGCTCTACTCACCATTCAGCCCATTCCTAAACGGACCCCAATCTATCACATTTAAAATTGGTATGACCAAGGACCCTTCCATTGCAACGTCGTCGTTCTTGAAATTGATATCGATGCCTTAAACAATCCGATTTTGATATTCACGATTCTCTTGATTCATCATAGAATGAAATCAGAACGGCGAATAATTTAATGATCGAAAAGCCTATAATATGAGCAAAGGACAATGATGAGCCCCAAATTTTTGGGCGCGGAGGGGATGGAAAGAGATTAAAGAGATAATCAGGGATTAAATTAAGGGGATAATGATGGTGGAAAAAGCAAAGGAATATTAATGGGGGGGGGGGCGGGGCGGGGAGGGGAACTGTTGATGATCCCCATATTCCCACCATCGCCATCTCCCCTCCCCCAAAAGATTTGGCGCCAAAATCCGAGTCAACCTATTTGCTGCTGCTGCTGCTGCTGCTGCCCGCTCGGGCAGCTACTTTCGCGGGCAACCCCCCCTCGCTCCTCGCTCCCTCTTTCACACATCACATGAAAGTCTTCTTTATTGTTCTTCCACCCCCTTGCTTATGTCACGAGTTTCCTCGGGTTCTATTCCCCTCCCTCCATCTCCATCTCTCTCTCTCTCTCTCTCTGTGATCTCCCTGGTATATACAGAGAGACATTGAACATATGCTCTTCCTCATTTAAAGCTCAGCTCTCTCTCTCTCTCTCTCTCTCTCTCTCGCTCGTTCGTCTGGTCTTTCAAAGTTCAAATCTTTTATAAGCTCCCCCTATCCTTTCGCCCAAACGGCCAGACACCCTTTTCATCTCCCTTCCCTTCCCTTCCCTTCCCTTCCTTCGCCTTACTTCGCCTCTCTATCTTTTGCGAGACTTTCTCTGGATTCTCCTATCGTCCCCCACAAAGGAAAAAAGATCGACCCACCTTTATTCTCCTCCTCCTCCTTCCGTTTTTTATTCTCTCCTCAAAGTCTTCCCTCTTTGCTACACCGACGTTTTCTCTTTTCTTTTCTCGTCTTTTCTTTTCTTTCGGGGGTCTCGCGACGCGCAGGTCGCAGGCGGGCGGGCAGGCAGGCGCGCATATTTATGATCATGGGGTTCCAAGAGAAGCGCCACCAAGTGGATAAAGGGCTCGATATGGAGGACAAGGCGACGTGGGTCATCGCCGGGATCTCGCTCCGGTCCCCCTTGAAGCCGATATACACCGGCTCGCCACGCGAGTGGGACGGAGACGGCGGCGGCGGGGGCGACGGCGAGGAGGAACTCTCCACGACCCCGACGGGGGAAGAAGCAAGGATCCCGTCTAAGTTCACGTGCCCGCCGCCGGCCCCGAGGAAGCGGAAGCCGGCCTTGAAGTACCGCTACAACGGAGTTAGGGAGTTCTTTAACCCTCCGGATTTGGAGAGCGTGTTCATGCGCAAGGCCGAAAGGGCTAACTGATGATTTATGGGAGATTTGTGTAGTTGTTCAAAGGTTGTAATGATGGGACTCCAGTTTCTGCTTATTTTCTTCTTTACCCCCTTTTCCTCTAACTATTATTTTCCTCTTCTCTCTCTCTCTTTTGTCCTCTTGTATGCTATTATCTGGTTAGTAGCTAGTGGAGGCTAGTGATGTGTACAGAACATTTTTCATTCAATAAAATTCGCGATTAGGCAAGTTTCCTTCTCTCTCTCTCTCTTTTAAGAAAACCACTGGGCGTTTGAATGTTTGGCTTGTTAAATTCGAACAGATTCACATAATGTTGCGCGAAGTAGCAGCAGTCATGGCTTTGCTTGGTGAAGGAGGAGGCATTGTGTTTCCAAAGAAAAATTTGCCTTTGGCTCTCTCTCTCTCTCTCTCAATTTTTTCAGGTTTCTCCAAAGGTTGGTGTGCTGAAACGGCCAACTGGGTCATCTGTACATAGGACATTCTCAGAGTTCTCGAACTGGTTCCATATTTGCCCGCTCAGAGCTGAAGAATGACGTAAACTATCGCTTTATATTGCATTATGCGCGACTATAACCTATCATCTTTATCTTTGTTCGAGTCGACATGAAACGCCCCCTCTGACAACAAGTGGGATTTCTAGAAGCAGCTCAAAATATGGGTTATTCACCAAAGAAGGAACTGGCAAAAACAAAGAAGGAAACAAAGAAAAGGGGGAAAAAGAGGAACCAAAGCTTTTGTTAATGGCTTCAAAAGAGAGGGAAAACGGATGGATCTTTTTGGCTTTTGATGCCTCAACAGTCAAAAAGGCGAAGCTTTCAACTCCTAGAGAGCTCAAACATATGTTGGGTCAAATCCACATTTTCCAACTTATAGACTTCTTCTCTCTTTTAACCCCCCTGAGAGTATTTGCGCAGCAGATGCACTCTCTCTCTCCCTCTCTGTGTCTGTGGTGATGATGCGTGAGAGAGTTGTCTTTCCCTTCCATTCAAGTCACCAAGTCAATTTTGAGCTTCATATAGAGGAGACTGCAGGAGTGTGAATGTGCCTTTTCGAAAGGAAAGAGGTAAAGGCAGATCCTTTTCAAAGGGTCACCCCTATATGGGATTCGGATTGGATGATGATAAGAGTTTGATGCTGGGTTCATCACTGATGTTGATTGGGACGAAAGCTCCACATGAGCCTCGGTCACACCCATGGAGCCCCACCACACCACTCCCACCACAACTTTTATTCTCTCTTTAACCATCATAATCACCAACCCTTTTTCTTCATACAGACTTCTTTGGCCCCTCTCTCTCTCTCTCTCTCTCTCTCTCTCTTACATGAGTCATGCCCCACATGCATGCATGTATGTACACATACTTGCGTAACCCATCTAGGACTCTTGGTGCTCAAACGGATGGCTAGTGGGGAAAGGTTCTGTGTGATGGGTTTGATTTAAACAAAAAAGTACAGCACCCATGTGGAAAGAGGACTCCTTTTTTTCTTTTCTTTTTTGGGGTCGCCCCCTTTTGAGAGATTAGAATCCTATGCTCCCGCTGAATGGACCAGCTAAGATATGCATTTTTACTCACTTTCATGCCACCATTATTATAACCCCCTTTCATTGTCAAGTGCTTCTCACCAATAATTGACTCAACCCCTCTTTTGTGTGTGTGTGTGTGTGTGTATTTAATAAACTAGAATGTTTAACACTAAAAAAACAGAGGGAGTTCTAACTTTTTAAGGGGCGAGAATGTGCATTCGCAATGAAAGCAAAAGGGGAGATGTTCCACCTTATCTCTTCGAGCTTGCATTGAACCCCCCCACCCACATTAAACAAACCCTTCTTGGGATCGGAGATATCATTGAGTCAATGGCATCGTAACACGTAGAGTACGAGCTTCTGAACATGGAGCTTGGCGGGTAGCTGTAGGCTGTGCCGGTCTCGTCGTGCTTCAGATTGATTATATCGTTTAACTAAAAGATCTTTGCTTTTGTAATCCTTTTTTTTTTTTTCTATGGGGCCATTATTGGAGACCACATGCCCAAGGGGGTTGGATCTCCGCACTCATTCGGTGGATCCCCTGATGAATTTTTACCTTTACTATAAGAGAAGATGGATTAGGATTGCAAGTTTTGACTGTATTGATGGGGACAAGAGGACCAGGAATAATAGTACTAATTTATTATAGTGACGGGGGTCGGAGATAGAAGAACACGCCAGCGTTTGGAGTTCGACTTTGAATTCTCTTTCTCGAGAGCCTCGCATGCTGCCACCTTGGACGCCGCTTCGATAGGTTTAATTCTTATAGGCTCCATTCATTTTTGCGGAGAATGTAACAATTCCAAAAAATAAATTTCTATGAAAATATAATATTTTTCAATATTCTAAAAACAAATTGAAAAATATTTTCCGTTGTTTGGTATTGAAATTTGATTTGATTTTCTTAAATAAGCATACACTATTTCAATGTTAGTAATTTATACATGAGCAATCAAGAATTAGGTATGAGAACTAGATTCTTAGATCCGACCTTGACTCGGATGCCAAGATCAGGGCATAGGCACTTGGGTTTTAGACCCTACCTTGATGAATTGGGGTGTGAGTGCTGGGATATCAAGCCCAGCCTTGATGAAATTGATCATGGGCACCGGGATCACGAGCTCGACCTTGATGGATCCAAACATCGGCACTAGGATTTTAGGCCTCAATGGACTTGGGCATGGGCACTAGGGACCCAAACCCGCTCAAGCACTAGGGACCCAAACTCGAGCACTGAAGAACCGAGCCCGGGTGTTGGTAATCCGAGTTGAGGTAATGGGATCTCGAGCTTGGCCTTTGTGGACTAAAGCCCAAATGTCGGGGTTCAAGCTTAGGTACTAGAATCCTTAACCTAGGCTTTGTGAACCTAGGTGCTAAGACATTGGGCACGAGCATCAAGGCTTTGGATCCAACCTCGATGGACAATAGTGAGGGTGCCGACGGGCTCGGGCCTTAGCGTTGGGATCCTAGGCTTGGCCTCAATGGACCCGAGTGGGGGCGTTGGTGACTCGGGCGACTCGGGCCAAGTGTTAGAGACCCTAAACACTGAGATTTTGAGAACCAATGTTAGGATTTTCATGCTCAGATGTAGAGTTTCGAATTTAACAGTCAATGCATAGTCATATTTTAGAAAATGATTTGTGATCTTTTAAAGAGGAAAGCTGAAGTCAAACATAGGCTTTCCGTTGATTTGTGATCCGAGCATGGGCACTAGGATTCGAGGCCTTGGCCTCGATAATCCCTAACTCGAGCACTAGGGACCCAAACCCAAGTGCTAAGGACCCCAGCCCAGGCCTCGCCCTTTGTGGACCTAGGCCTAACTGTTGGGGATTCAAGGTTGGATATCGAGATTTCGAACTTAGCCTTTGTGGACCCAAGTACTAAGGCACTAGGCATGAGCATCAAGACTTTGGGCCCAACCTTGATGGACCCTAGTGAGGGAGCTAGGGGCTCGAGCTCAAGTGCTGGGGTCTCAGCTCTAGCCTCAATGGACTCGAGCACGGGTGCTAGGGACTCGGGCTATGCATCGGAGACCTGATTCTGGATGTTGAGGATCTAGGAATCAATGTTAGGGTTTTTGTGCTCAAATGTAGAGTTTTGGGTCTAAGCCAATACTTAGTCATATTTTAGAAAATGATTTTCCATCTTTTAAATAGGAAAGCCAAATTCAAACATAGGTTTTTCTTTGACTAGGAAAATGTTTTTCCGCTAACTCATTTTTGTAAAAGAACTAAACACTAGAAAAATGAGGAAAATATTTTTGCGAAACAAACAGAGCCTTATAATCCTGTATATTTCCCATGTTGGGGATAAGAAGAACATAGTCACACTGGCTTCTTCACGCTTGTTAACGATTGAGTAGAAATGTTTAGTTAAGTCACATTAAGAATGTTAATAAATTAGATAGATCAATAACATTCATGTAATAACCCGGTCCTAACGCTATCGGCCTCCATAAATTTATGGGAAAATTGCAACGATCATACTTCGCTTTGCATGTCCCTGATTTACAAACGCTTCTGATCCGTTTAACTTCTTGTGATTGAGTATACAGTGGAAGACAACCCAATCGGGAAAGAAATTCACAGGGTTTATCTCTACTATACCATCAGAGCTAATGAACTTTGTATGAGTTATTTAGGATTTATGCTTATGTTTGACTTTGTATTAGGAAAATAAGCAATTCTGCGTACTTTTATTGTCATGTCATCGTAAGTTGCGAAAGAGTTCGTAGTTTCAGCTCTCAATGGTCTGTTTACTGTACAAAACCATAAATCACTATGTCCTCAGGGAAACCTCATGAACTTACCGAGATTGTAATAAAAGAATTTGGAGATAAATGCATTAATAGTGCCTGAACTAATTTTGACAGCGTTCTTGTTTAGTCACTGCACTTTTTCTTCGTGGCTTGTAAGATCTATGATCTTTAAACTTCAATGAAGTTGTGTGATTGCAAAATAAACAATTAGAATATACATCCGATCAGTCGTGCTTGGTATGAATGGTCGCCTTTGGAAAGTCGAGTGAAAGAGGTCGGGGACCGTAAAACTACACGTCTGGTTTCTTCACACTATAACATTTCGAAGAAGTGATGAGTGATGAAAAACCAGAGGGTTTTCCTCCCATTGCACAAACACATAACTGTAATGTCTAAGAACCAACATACTATTCATACAAATAGATATGCCTCAATGATTTTATAAGCAGAGTTCTGATCTCCGATGCTTAACTAGGAGAATCATTTACAACGAGAGAGACGGATTTTTTGGGGGCCCGAATATGAGAGAGATGAAAGGATGCTAGGAGAAATTGCAGCCTAATCCACTGGTTGAGTTGGAAACCATTAAGCGAGAAACGTACTGACGTGTTGATGGTAAGAGACTCCCATAAATTTGAACATATCAGAATCCTATTGCTCTCTGATGCAAATGGTCCACTGCAGAAACAGGACATTAATGAACCAAGAGGCAACGCCATCATGCCGACACCCTAAATGCTAAACAAGTAATCATGCATCTCTTGTACGTTTTACTCTCCTACTACTTGAATTCGACATCACGTAATTTTCTAATTTCGAGCAGATCTGGGAAGGATGATATAATTCAAATAACATATTACGTGCAGTTTCAGGATATGGATATGGTGAGTCTCGGTATAATACGCATAACGTCGCACGTCATCGAAGATTGGAAAAGGGACGATGATGTTAATGTATCAGTGCAGTGACATGTTACGCTCGGCAGCTGTCTCTTCTTCTTGAAAGATGCTTGGGCTTTGAGTCGTCGGCTGAACCTGGAGCGACCAGCCTCTTCTGTGGCATAGGAGGGTAGCTGGATGTTGTAGAATTGACCAAGCTGGGCCTTCCCTTTTCACCTCTCTTCGGGTGGACCCAATTCTGACTAAAACAAAGACACGGGCTAGTCCGAAGGAAGAATTTAGGGGCGAAATCCCATGGCCCCGATCACTCAAATGGCCGATGGAAACTTGTCACGATGTCTCCCGATAAAGAAGTTTTAGTTAAGTTTCAGTGAAGATTACTTGCTCCATCTGGCATTTTGATTTTATTAACGAGGGGTGTCTTTTAGGAAAATCCTTCTTGTCTTCCCCTGTCCTCAGTCGCACCCATCAGCAACCAAATCAGGTGGGAGGGCATGAATATGAGCCAACCCATTTTCTCTCCCCTATCTTTTGGCTAATTCAAATAACAAATGGCAATGAAAAGCAATGGCCAGAGTATACTCACTCTTCAACTCCTGAAGATGGCGCCTGGTGGTGGATCAAACGTATATGATTTCAGACACGATACAAAACCCGACAGGGTTCCTGTATCAACTCTTCATACTGACGAACTCATAGCTACAGAAAGGCACAATACCATAACGGACTTTCCTTCAGATCTTTTGGTTTTGGGAGCTCTCTACCGAAACCTAGATCTAGAATTCTAGGGTAAGTAGAGAGAGAAGCTAAAAAAGGCAGGATTGCAATGTAACCAACAGTAAGTAATGAGCTACTATTTTTAATAAACAGCAATCCACTAGTGTGACCATGCTAGGAAACGAACCAGAGGCAGAAGACCATCCCTCCGAGTGGCCAAAAGGTAATTCATAGCAAGAAACGATGCATAAAATGAGATCCATCGAGAAAGATATCAGGTACCAGGAGGCTCTGACTATGGGATGGTCAGATCTCCCCGTATGGACAACATCATATATTTGCCATTTACATGCATATAGAAGCACGAAAGGAAGGTGTCTCGTCTACATGTTGTAGATCTGCGTGTCCCAATCTCAAAACATAAAATAGAATAACTTGAATATGCATGCTCTCCACAAGTTTCACATCCCAAAAGAAGCGTGATAATCCACACAACCAGCTAGAGCAATCACATGTAAATCAATTGCATATTTCCAAGATTCTCCAGCTACACAAGTGAATGCAGCATAATGAAAATTTTATTTTATTCAAGGGGCATCAGGTGACACCTCATATAGATGAAAATGCAGCATAACTAATGTTCGATTCTAATTAAAATGAACAGCTGATTCGACAGATTACATCAGATTACAAGCTGCAAGTCAAATTGTTCCAAAAGATTGCTTAAACCACAGATTGCTCTATTAGAAAGTGCCCCTAAATGGAGGAAAGAAGTGATTCTTTAACTGCAATGAACTCAGAGAAGCAGGAACATGGTTATGTGCTATGCTTCTGAGCTCTGATATCACATCTCCTTTGCCAGCCTTGTATCCTGGCATAAATAATCTGAAAAGGCAAGATCAACGATGAAAAACCTGAAAAGTTCATCATGACCAAGGACTCTTTCTTATTGTGGTTGTTGGGCAGTCAAAATAGGAACAAATTGCATTTCAACCGAACAAAGAATATAATCCTGCACAGGTGATTTCTGAATGACTTCTAAAAGAAGCGCATAATGCGGCCAATCTTTTTGCCAAAGACAAAAACAGATTAATGGATGCAGGATGTCCATGGTATAAGAGTTAATTGGGACCAAAAACATTGCCAACTATTCATATGCAATACACAAATTTGAAGATCCTCCCAAAGACAGAATGCCTTAAATGGCTCCCATTCTCGCCAAACGAAGAGATAAAATGGCAAGGGCAAATAGGAAGAAAAGCAAAACCGAGTCAGAATCTCTAAGTCCAATGCCAAAGCAACTTCAAATGCTAAAGAAGAAATCAACGCAATTCTTCCCTAGATGATTATTTATCTCTTACGCATACAACTCAAATCAGTTGGAGATGAACTAAAAGTAACCGCTCAACATAGACTAAATCTTCAGGTAAACAGTATACACACAGTAGCATATTTCCATCTAAGCACCATCTGCAATCTAAGATTTCACCAAAGGAGCAATCATATCCCTAGTCCAAAGTTACACTAGCTCATGATTTAGAGTATAAACATTAACTCACCACATAACCCCAGTTAAAAGGAGATAACTTCCTTAGAATGCAACCAAAAAAGAGACAGGACAGACGGACTATACTGATTCACTAAAGAATGTTTGCGCAAACTAACATCTCTACTTTGGCAAACATATCACTACTGTCTGCAGAATTCATTGTTCACAATGAAATACCCTGAATTTTCATCATATACAAGTGAAGCTGATCCAAGTAAAACAGGCCCGAATATCACCGGCTCCAGTGGCTCATTCACATGATATGTCAACCAAGTAAGATGGCTTCTGAGGATGGCCACCCGAATGATACATCTTGAGGTGATAAATCGCATCGCCAATCAGTGCTCGCAAATCAGGATATGGGGCAGTGACTGAACGATCAGCTCCCTCCAGGGCAGTCAACACCCTAGCTTGATCCAGGGCTTCGCTATTGCCAGAACTTATTGCAAGGTAGCAGACTAGATACAACCCATGCAATAGCGTGCTTCCACTACCCTTTAGCAGTATCATCAAAGGTGGAACACCACGAGACTCGATTATTGCCCTCGCATGCTCCTTATGTAGAAAATTATCTGGACATACGAACTTCCCTAGAGAAATAGCAGCTTCAGCTGCTACATTTTGGTCCGAGTGGTCAAGTTGACTTACTAGTGGCACAATAACACGAGTCTCTCTAGCTGGAAATGTCCGAGCCAAAGAGCCAATGGATTTAATCGCAGGAACTCGCAACGATGGAGAGTCTGTCTCCTTCATCACCTTCAAGAGCTGATCCACAACAGATTTTGCAGCAGGTGAGTTGGTCTTAAAAGCTGCACGTCTAAAGTCAGCATTAGCCTCCGCGGCAGCTGTTATCTCCATAATAGTCATCAAGCAGTTATGCTGCAATTCACCCTGCTCGTCTAACAACTTTGCCAGACAAAGCAACCCCTTTGTCTCTGTAATCTTCTTACTATTCAACAAACTCCCTCTAGCGAGCATCCATAATGCCTTAGCACAGATCGTCTTCAGCTTCATTTTAACCTCAGGCTTCTCATTCTCCCGGTCTTTCTTATGACTTCCCGACCTAGTACCATCCGAATATGAGTTATGGCTGTTGAGTTTCCCTAAAGATTTACTTCCCTTTTCCTTATTAATCTGGACAATGGAGTGAATACTCTGCTTAGGCTTCCCAGCTTTAGGATCATCCACAAACATATCAAACGACAACAGTGTTACCAGGGGCCGAATAGCATTCTCTCTCGCGAAATCCTCCCGAGCAAGTGGGCAGTGTGCTGCCATACTCACCACCAAGCTCGCCACATCAATCTGCACGCGCATAGGCGCATCCCCGAGGGTGTGGACAATAGTCTGAACCCCGAGTTCGTTCACAATCGCCTGCACCCTGGCTTGATCATTGGCCAAGTAGTGGAGCGCAGTCGCAGCGGCTATTTGAGCATCAGGAGCCGACGTCTCCTTCAGAAGCTTGAGCAGGGGAGGCACGCCGCCTTCCTCCACGATAATCGTCTTGTTCCTGTCATTGTCCCGGGCGAGAGAAGCCAGCTCATTCGCAGCCTCAATTCGATCAGGCAAGGGCCCCATGTTAATCGAGGCGATGAAGGACCAAACCCAAGACAGAATCGGGTCATTACTCGCGATCGGAGGCAGCGAGAGCTCGATACCACCGCCCTTACCGTCGGAACCGAAGACGCTGAGCAGCCACTTGAGGTCCCCGATGGAGGCGTCGAGGAGGCCGGCGATTTTCCTGAAATCGGCGGCGCCGGTGATGGTGACGACGCGGCGGAGGATGCTCTGGTGCTTGCACTTGCGAGCCAGGGCAAGGGCGCGCTCCAGGTGCCGGGAGACGTCGGCCGCGACGCGGCGGATGGGGCGGTCGTAGAAGGACTGGGAGGAGGTGGTGAAGCGGACGAGGGAGCGGAGCATGTGGGAGAGGCCGTCGACCTGCTTGCTTAGCTCGGCGCACTCGGACTTGAACGACTCGGCCTCGTCCGCCGCCGAGCGCACGCGCTCCGACAGCATGATCGGGTGAGACAGCTCGTCCTCGATCCGCCTCTCCTCGGGGGCGGCCATCCTCGGACCTCGCGACGGCGATTCGGCGGAGGCGGCGCCGATCAGCAAGACCATGTACGGCGGGGTTCGGGCGGATCGACGGGAGGTTAGTCAGGGGAGGTCAGGGGAGGAGGGGGGGGACATTCGGATTCTGCTGAGGATGTCTGCGTGTGTGTCTGTCTGTGCGCGAGTGTGGAGGAGGGGTAAGAAGAAGCAGGGAATAATTGTAGATTTTGGGTGTTTCTTTTTTCGTTTTTTATAATGTTTCATGGTGTTTTGTCGTCCTTAATTGTTGTTTAAGTAAAGTGAATTTGTTCAGGGAGAGCGCGTGGAAAATGGGAAAGGGAGGATGAGTCAAAGCGGGGAGAGTCAAATGGGAGTCTCTGGGGCTTACGTTACGGAAACGGATTGTTGACTCGGGGAGCTTCGCAGGAGCGTTCGGGGGCACTCGCCTGGAAGGCGCGCGCGTTCTCACTTCCCCCGGTCCCTCCCCCACCCCCCCCAACTCAAAAATAATAAATATAAAAAATATCTCCAAAAAGCTTTAAATTAATACATCTATAATTAACGAATCAGTAAATTTATTCTGAGTTAGTTCCGGCAAACTGACATATTTATGATAAACGAAAGGCAAAACTCTAAATTAATACATCAATTAATTATCACGTGTCATTTAACTCAGTTATTTAATATAAAAATTTAATAGAAACTATGTCACAAATTTACTATTTTTGAGGTTTTTAATAGTCAAAAAATTATTTGAAATAAATTTGTTACAGATATATCGATTTGGGGTTTTGCAATGATATTAACTTTGAATCTAAGCAATGTTGTCTGATCATCTATTTGCCCCAAATTAACAAACTAGGGCAAGATCCAGTGTGAGCCCTAACCCTAATTCATCAAATTGAAGCAATTTAGCTTCTAAGTTTTTGAGGCAATCGTTGGATGAAGAGTGGAAAACAATCATTTTATTCACGATTTCTTCTTTTCCTCTTCGATTTTTCTCTTCGTGTTTTTTCAGGATAACAAATTCTAATGTTATCACAAGCAAGACTCTTTGGAATCGAATTTTGTTGTGGACCGTCTTTGACGAGACAGAGAGAGAGAGAGAGAGATTTCTTTTCTTTTTCTTTAACAACTTTGTGGGCGTCGTTGGTTGCCATAGTACTGGACGGTGGCTAAGAAAGTGATTGGAAGGGAAAAAGGAAGAAAAAAGTAATTTTCTTGGCTGAAGATGAAGATAAACACGAAGAAGAAAAAGGCGTATGGCAATTTTTAACGAGGATTTGACCCCTTCTTTTTAAATTGCCACATGCGATATGAAAAATAAATAAATGAGTCACTTAAGATGAATTGTGAAAGTTATTATCGGGGTACTTAAGTAATTAATTTTCTATTGATATAATGCTCAAGTTATTGTCTAATGAATTTTGATACCAAAATGAGCAACGAATTAAAATTATGATAATTTTAATAACATTTTCTCAAGAAATCATATCGAAATTTTAGTAAATTCCTCGGCAACGCACATGATGTGTCTTTACTTTAATGAGTGCATTAGGACATTCGTTAAGCAAGCGAATAAAAAAATATATAGCTTATGATGAGTTGTTTTATTTTTATTCTTTTGTGTAGGTGTTATGTATCGATGACACCATGGAAATTGAAATATTATTTGTTAATTATAATTGAAAAATACCATAATAATTATCGTCGAAGATCCAAAATAGAGTCCTAGACATGCGACGTCATTAGTTTGACTGGATTGGTCTTTACTTCTTGCTTTATATGAACTCCAAAAAACTCATGGCTGGTGCATTTCTAACTTGCATATAAAAGATTCATACGCGATTCTACATACAATTATTTTCTCGATATTTTAAAGTTGATACAATATTTTAACGTTCGGGCGAATAGTAAAAACAGTGCCTTTTCCCTTGGCTTCAGTGCCAAAAAAAAAACTAAAAAAAGGTCGGGGAGTTGGGTGGAAAATGGAAGACTCAAAGTCAAAAAGCCCCTTTTTGACAAAATGTAATTTGCAAATAAGGAAAAAAAAAAACATATCGAACAGCAAATATTTTCTACGTAAAAACCATAAAATATCGTTAATACTTTGATGACCTGAGGTCCGACTGCTGGTCAAGTTGAAACAATCAGCCGACTGCACAGAACCACGTACCTAGCCATCCATTCAAGCTTTCTCCCTCCTTTTACCCGCATCATGAGACTAATGGAAGAATCTAAAGGCATGGAATTTGCCGATATGAGATGAGTTTTCACGCGCGTCATGAGGTTGAAGGAAGGCCCAGCTTACATTTGTCTCTCCATATTCAAACCCAGTTGAGTTCGAGATTGTGTTGACTCAGAACATTCGTCGCCATCGTTCACGATGAATGTCGTTAGCTGTAGCACGTTGCCGATGGGATCAAACTCGTGTGAATTTACCTCGTCTGATGGAATTTGATAATCCTTGAAAGAGAACTGTCATGAGTCGGCGCTGGTCATCGAGGACAGGGAACTCGAGACTATTATTGTGTTGGTACCCAAAATTGAATAAGCCTCGCATGCCGGTCACGTGAGTGAAATTTACCTCGAAGCCTGATGAGATGATGTATAAGGCCCTATCACCGGCTGTCGATGGGCATCTAGGAGGAAACTAAGTTGTCAACAATGTGATGGCCACGTGGTTGAATATCATGACATGGATTTTGGCGGTGAATAAGATCAAAAGGCGCGAAAGAAAGGCGATGGATAGTTAAAAATTCCATTTGGAAAGTTATTCTCAACCAATGGAAGCACGATTAGAGCAATTATGGGATGAACTGACAAGAGAATAGGAAACACTCTAAAGACCAAAGGCGGTGAATTCAACTTAATAACGGCTTGACGGTTATTGGAGTATCCCTATAAATAGGGGTGTCAAAAAGGCCCGCGTTAACTCGGTCCGACCATAAACTTAGGGTATTTTCCGATACCAACTCCATGCTCGGATAAGATTTTGACCCGATCCGAAAATATCCTAAGTTTAGGGTCAGGTCAAAACGGGTCGACGCAGGCCTTTTTGACATCGATACTGCCCATGCGTTTTGGCTCTCATTCGTTGAGAGAAAATGGTAAAGTAGGATAAAATAAACAAAAGAAAAGAAACAATTCCCTCTCTCCGTGCGTTTTGGCCCTCATCAGCTGCATAACCCTCTAGAGTTTTTGAGCTAAACAGGAAATTGAAACCAAACTTGTAAATGGTCACGCTTTGGCCCGACCCGATTGATCGGGTCTAATGCGTTTCGGGTCGGGTCGGGTAACATCAAAACTCGACCCGACCCATTGACATCCCTACCTATAAATATCTAAGGTCCTCCAACGAGTAAGCCCTTGAACAACACACAAAAACTCTTTATGTTTCCTAGTAAACTTAGTCTAGCATAGTTGTAGTTGTAATTTCAGGCTCTCGTCATCGATTTAATTCCGGCGAGTGTCATATCCCAAGTAATATTGTTGATTAAATTTCAGTACTATCTGACTTTTCTCCAGTTTCGTCAATTAAATTCCAACGTTGTGCCCTTGTGTCTGCTTAGCAACAGCATCTTCTCAGTGGTGGTATTAATGTTTGGCATCGTTAATTAGATTCTAGTGTTGAATGTTCATATCCATTTAGGGATAAAGTTCTTTGGTGGTCCATCTTAGTCCAATGTCATTGATTAGATTCCAACATTATGTTAACATACCCATCTAAGGACAATGCATTTTCAATAGTATTATCTTTACCTGACGTCATCGATTAGATTCTAAAGTTACGTTTTGATATTTATTTAGGAGTAAAGTCCTTCAGTGGCCCATTTTTGTCCAATGTCGTTGATTAGATTCCAGTGCTATGTCCTCTGATCTGTATTCGAGCAACGTTTACTAATGGTATTTCATTAATCTATTGAGGTCAACTAGCCTTAGACATTGCATTTAGACCTTGATCATAAAGAAGTGTACCCCTCATTTAAGCCTTCTTATTCAACGTTGTCAATGCCAACGTAACGTTGTGCTTACATACCAATTTGAAAGTAGTGTCTCATTAGAATCGTTTGTCATATCCGACGTCATCAATTTGACCTTGATATTGTATCATCAATCACTTCTTAGATATATTCCTCAGTGTACTTAGGTACATTTGTATTGGATTATTGACGGGAATTCTATATAAGATTGTATGTAAGTAAGCTCTTGAAATAAAATATAAACAATACCGCATTTGACCATCTCTATCCAATATTAACATAGAATTCAAGTCCTTTTTCAAACTCTAAAACCGAAATGCATCGTTCAATGAACGATATTTCGTTGCGTGATAAAACTGGCGAAACATATTATAACTCAGTGCTAAAGAACGACTGAAGCTGTCAATGGTTAATAGATTTGATTTTGTGGAATGTTGTCCTCGAATAGACCATCACTGGCGAGCATTGTCCCTTGAGTAGATGGTAAGCAGTGAATGCTGAATTTTGACATGTTGAGATTAGTGGAATTACAGATAAATTATAGGACGCAAATGATAACCATTCTGACCAGAAATTGATTTCTGAAATAGAAATAGATTTTTCTATGTCAATTCCTAAATAAGTTTCCAAGTGAAAATATGCATTTAATAACAATACAAAATTTCTATTTCCAGAATAGAAATTCATTTGATTACGATACAAAATTTCTATTTTCGGAATAGAAATTCATTTGATAACGACACAATTTCTCCTCCTGAGAAGCAACGGGCAGTGGCAGATAGGTGACTGGTTGGATGATAAGAAAAGTTTTTATTTCTCATTTCTATTACAGAAATAAAGAAGTATGAGAAGTAAAAACTCTTACTTCTCATTTTTATTTCAAACTTATTTCTGGACTAAAAATCTATTTCAAAAATAAAATAATGAAATTATTTTATCAAACGAATTTCTATTCCAAAAACAAATAAAAAATAAAAAATAATTATAAAATAGAAATAGAATGATTATGGCTCCTAATTTTCAAGCCAAACTGTGCAAATCCATTCCCAGTCAAAGTCTCCTTCTACCTTATTCATTCGGAGAATAATGCAGACCCTTCCAGGAAAGAGAATGCACAAAGTTGCTGTTCTGTGCCACGTTCATCGAACCTCCTTCCACGATCTTACGATAATAAGACAACGTTAAAAGAAAGATGATGCTGATGATAGTTTTGACTCTTGCTTTTCATTTCTCTGTGGGATACTTTTTCTTCTTCTCTTTCAAACATGCCAAAACCAAATGCGCACACGCAAAGACTTTGAACGAGGCAACCTTCCAAGAGGTAACCTGAGCGCTCAACTGTGCTTATGCACACGATAATGACTTGCTGGAGCAGAAAACTGCTTCACCGGAAACCATTTTCAGCCTCTACTTGTCACGACTTAATTCTGAAGCAAGCTCAAGAACCTCAAGCCTTGTTATATAACGAGATCAGTGTGCGAAAAATACTGAGGACATCCAAATTTCCTGCCTTTGCAAAGCGCGAAGCTCCGTAGAGCACATGGCATCACAGAGCTTTAGTTTTTATTTTGGCAAAGCCATTTTATTGATAATTCACAATTCAAAAGTCACAAGCCTGAACACAAACAGTGTTTGCACAGAGTAAAAGCCACGATGCTTAAACAGAAAGTTGAAATGACCAGTTGCATAACAAATCATGACGCGGCTTCATAAAAAAAAGGGAATCTGCTTCACAGCTTAGCGAGTAGTCCGTTCTGGATGGGTTTCGCGGTCATCCCATTGTCCTTGAGCTCTGAATCGCATGAGCTTGGGGGCACATCAACCGCTGGAGAGCAATTGAAGAACCCATGTGGCTGTACCCAGAGGATAAGAAAGGGACACCGTGAGTTCGCAGCCTTTGCTCTTTGAAAAAACAAGCACTTATGGAAAAGTTGAAATCGCATGTTAATTCTATGAAACCATGATTCTCTGAAGTAAACAGTATAGTGGGATGGGTAGTAATTTCTATCTGATGGATATTACAGCAATACCAAAGATTAGTACTCAATAATAAACATAAGAACCCAAGCATGCAGAGATAACATAATCATCATTTTGTAAGTATATTCGAAGCGAGAGATTAATAAACAAGTGCTTGC
This sequence comes from Corymbia calophylla, assembly GCA_014182845.1. Lineage (NCBI taxonomy): Eukaryota > Viridiplantae > Streptophyta > Magnoliopsida > Myrtales > Myrtaceae > Corymbia > Corymbia calophylla. The sequence continues at coordinate 29,113,221 of CM024694.1, forward strand.
AATGAGAATGACTGGAGATATGACAATACAATGTTCATCATACCATGAGCATAAATCCAATGCGGTCCACCGGCATGACAGGCCAGTCTTCCAGTCTAGGAATATGTGTCACGCCGAATACATACCTACAATTCACATCCATAACAGTTAGAACACTAGAAAATCTCATTTCTAATCCTTTTTAAAACACAAACTCGACAAACTAACAAGTTATAGAATATGTCTCAATCCCATTTATTAATGCACAAGCTGAGCCAACCTGTCAATTTTTAGCGGCAAAATTGACGAGTTTACTATTGTTTATTGTCATCTTGTAAAAATTAATCAATAAGAAAAGTCCACTATAATTCTAATTCTGATGTAAAAGGACTCAATCAAGCTAGTGATAATAGTTCGCTTACAAAGAAGCTAAAGAACTAACCAGAGAACTATGTCCGTTTCTTCCAGTGATCGATTTTGCTTGACCCATGTAGCCAATCCCTCTCCAACACGTGGGTTTTGATTAGGAAACTCCCCTCCAGGATACATTTCATCGCGAGCATAAGGCGTGACCCAAAGGTTATGCTTTAAGAACGTGGCTCTTCTCAAGAATTTTGCCTCGGAACCAGCTAAAGGTAAGCAGTTCGAGCCAGGTAATAGCTTGTATCCCGTAAGCTGCCCCGTCCTATTGACTGTTCTTGTATTTCTGATCTGAATGATGTAAAAGAACATCGTTAAACTTTAGCGCCAGAACCAAATAAGAGACAGAACCAGGCAATACTATTAATATAGGAAGATGCACACATCTCAGTGAAGATAACATCTAATATAATCATTAACGTGGCTAACAAAAATTAAAAAAAAAAAACGTTGGCAACCGTATGTGCATGGGTGAGAGAGAGAGAGAGATAGAGAGAGAGGTCTCACAATCCAGTGTCGTGCAGATAAAGGATTACAGTCTCGCATTGCTTGCATTTCTGACCTGAGCAGCTCCTCTTCAGCATAGAAAGCATTATTGTGAACATTCTCTTTTCCAGGTTCCTCAACTTTGACATTGACTTCAACAACCTAGAGAGAGATGCATTTATGATTAAAAGAAAAGATTTTTCTTTGATATTCGGATCAGAAAATGTAAGGGGCGCCTGCCCCTGCTGGGGGGGGATGAACATATTCAGAATACTCAGAACCATCATATTAATGTCGATAAGGTTCAGAAACTCCAAAAGGAGAGGGCAAACAATCAACAAAAATAAAGTCAATCATTGGCAGGGAAAAGTAAAGGATCACAAAAAATTTCAAGCTTATAAACTACCTGATTGAAGGTTTCGCCAGGCCTACAATCAACGGCCATGTCCATCCGAGCCACAAAGAAATGTTGATGAACAGGGGCATAGAGCCCAGGTGCAATGGTTGTGCCGTATTTTCGAGTTTCTCCAGGCTGCAATGCCCCAAGACTGAGTATACCAGTAAGTTTAACCTCCGCTTCAATTTTCCCATCCTACAACAACAACCAAAATGAAAATCACGTCAAATTAAAGTCACTGACATGATGAATGTTACACCCTTTGACACCATGTAACTCAAAATAAGGCAAGTGGTGATCCAAGGAAATAAACACATCAATATCACTTTTGAAAAATGAACACTGTAAAGTTTTCTGTGGCAATCATAGTATAACTTGCCTGATAGAAGTGCCAGAAAAATCCATACTCATAGTTAGCCACAGTACAAATGAAAGACACCGTTAGCCTTCTGGATCTTCGGACTTCTGCTAAACCCGTTCTCCAGTCTTGATGCTTCCACAGGATCCCATGATCCTCTTCATGCAAACAAACACAGTTTTCAATTGTTTCTACACCTCCAGTAAAATTTGTAAAATGTGCGTCAAAGTACTTTATGTAGCCCAAACAGTCACAACCCTGCAACATTAAACTCAATTTGAGAAATTGAGAAAGTCATTTCGGCTTGCAATATTGCACTTGACAGATTCAGCAGAATAACTTATTCTAAATATGTGCTTAATATATAAGGTGGGAACGAAAGTTTACCCTCTTAAGAGAATGTGCATTTTTTCCCAGACCATCTTCTCCAGCATCAAATGCATTCTTTCTGTAATGAGGATCATTAGGATCTCCATAAGGCACCACCATTTCAACAAAACTTAACCTGTGGGCCACAGGTCTCCGACCTCGATTACCATCAACATATGCAACAGAATATATTACTAAGCCCTCTCTTGGCGTGAATCCAATTCTGAAGTTCCACTAAAAACCATAATACAGTGAAATATTATCAATATTTCGAAATATATATCACCAAACTGATAACTCAATTTCGTATCTCCAAATATATATTGCCAAACTGATATTCAGTTTTCGTGAAATATTTTCAACCACCTTTTGCCATTGAACGAAGTGACCATTGACACGAAAGCTTGGGCCTTCAGGCTGAATGATTTGTAAGGGCTTCACGTCACTACGATCGACGCCACCTCTTGTTTCACCAGGAGTGTAATTTCTCAATGGATCAGCTGGTGGCAGGGGAACGAGTTTACGGTCTTCAAACTCAATAACAACCATATTTTGCATATCAACAAGCACACGAATTCCTTCCACCGGACGTGCATAACCATTTTCCATAGGACAGTCACTCTCAGTTCTACAGAAAATTAGTGGTTTAGCAAGTCTGCGGTTCGGCGCATCAACTTCACTGTGATATCCAGCACACCTGGACAAAGTTACACAAAGATTATAGATAGGGCAAGAACCATCAAAATCATTCTTCAAGGAGGTAGTGGCAAGTAAAATGTCTGTGAGGAACTGACCAAGGATCCACCATCACAAGATCCATATCCTCAATACCCCTCTTCTTCATTGCCTCCCTAAACGGAGGGAATTCCTTCACAACAGCTTCACATTCAGCATATTCCTCTGCATCCTAGAATTTTCAGTTTTGGAATAGGATTAGATCAAGTACTCATCAAAGCAATTACCAAGATTGTATATCTCATAAAAGGAGTGATGAGCACTGGATAAGTGGCAGCAAAGCACTTCATTGTTTATTGGCAGAAGAGGATTGAGTGTATTAACTTTTGTTTTCACCTACTTCAGAGGCAGGTGAGGCAGTCCTAAACAGATGTCATGGCAAATGATCTCAAGAAGAATTCCGTGCTTGCATTTGCATGTTTTGTTGACCAAGAGATAAACATACTATTGCCTTGGGTTTGTCAGCCTGATATGGTCAGTCATATTACATTAACATTGAATTCCAAAGAACTGTCGTGCCCTATTAACAATGTTCAATATATCCAAGTGATCCAAGCTTTAAATCTTCTCTGCTTAAACTATTATTGCATAGTCAGCATCTTTCTTAGTATCAGACATTCTCAGGAACGGATTAAGGGTTTACCATGGGAGGCTGAACATCTGGAACAACTTTGGATGAAATCACTTTTCCCCTGTGATGCCCACCTCGAGTCACCGCATGAACCTCAGACAATTCAACAATCCAAATGCTTGTCTCGTTCGACCTCTTGTTGTACACAATGAGTCTTGCTTGCCTCGGAGGAAGCTTGCTTGTCATCATGGGTCCACCTTTTGTTCTGGGAAGCAATGATGGCTGAAAAGGAGGGAAGAAGTATGCATCCGCCAGAGCAACAACCTGCTTATCTGGTTCCAGCAAAACCACCTCCACAAACCGCATGCTGTCTCGCACCTGAAAATGGAGATAGGGATCAGCATCTTTCTTCCACGAGAAAACACGGGCAAAGGAACAAACATGGAGACAAACTTCCAGCTAAATGAATGAAGGTGTAAACTAAGTACCTCTGGTGTTGCGCCCGCAGCCCTGACAGTGGCCACTGCCACTGAGATCTCAGCAGCGGATAAAGGATCCAACGGGTGACTGGTCTGAGGCTTCACCATGACTGGGATTCCTATCCAAGCCAAGCAAACACATCTGATTACCACTAAAGCTGAACCCTCCACACAGGTTCAGAGCTTAGCAGGATGAGATGATCCCAGATAAATATCTATTCAGCAGTAGGCTTAGATCAGACAGAACAGAACATTAACACCCTTTGGTCACCCGCATTCGATGACGTTTTGTGTTCTAAAGACAAAATCTGGGAAACGAATTACCTAAACGAGAAAACCTCAGGATCAAGGAATCAAGAGACTCATTCCTAAGTTAAAACCAAAAAGAACCAAAATCAAAGACGTGGACTAGAACAGTTCAACATCTAGGACGCGGAAGTCAGAGTTTACTCGATGGGCGATGCTCAACTAAGCTGTCCCAATGGGGATTGTCACAAGTACTATAAAACAGAGAGAAGAACACAGATACACAAAAAAGCAACCTTTACCAAACTTCCTTTTCCACAACCCAATCATTGATCAGATATAAAGCCAAAGCATTATCACCTCCGTATATACACCCAACAAAAATTTGTACATACCTCTACACATACACGTACACGTAGTTCAGAGGAAAAGGAGAAAAAGAAAAAAGCACTCGCGAGAGCGGACCTTTGTTAGCCGGAGTTTTTGCAGGCGAATCGGGGAGGGGCTCCACAGGACGGACCAAGGCGGCGCCACCGACGGAGGCAGCTCTCTTACCGGTCAGATCCTCGGCCGGATCGCCCGCGGGCACGGTCCAGTCGTGGACCAACACTCCTTCGCGGGCCTTCCCGAGCACGGACGCCGCGACCGGCGGGGTCGACGGCTTTGCGCTCCCGGCGCAGCAAGGCGCCGCCTTTTCCTGAGTTGTGGCCATTGCAATGGGTTCGCTACCTCACCGTATCCACCGCAGTACTTATCGCAGTAGTACTCTGCTGACATACAGCAATGCCTCCGATCAGACCACACACACACACACACACACACACACACAGAGTCAGCGCGCGCACAGACACGCGCACGCACGCAAGCAAGCACGCACGCACGAACCCACGATAGCTCCCCCTCTCTTTTTCCTCCCCCGCTCGCTCACATTCCCGGGAAAACGATCGCCTCGAGAGAAAAAGGGAAAGTGGACCTCCGCGACGGAATCCGGATTGATGGGTGGGTTCCGTAAGCTGGGACGGATCGTGTTTGCGGGGAGGTGGGGTGGGATTTATAGAGAGTGGTGGGTGGGTGGGTGGGTTCTAGCCTCCGTCGTTTCAAGGAAGAGGAAGAAGACGACAAGGGAGGCAAAGAGGGGCGCCTGCGTGGGGAGATGGGATGATAGGCGGAGCCAATTGTCAGAGACGCAAGTGCAGCGATCAATAGCCCAAGGAAAAGGAGGAAAGGTAAAAATGGAGAAAGGAACAGCCCTTCCCTTCTTGAAGTCAGAATCCGACAGTAGTTTCCTCTCGAGCCGGTCCCAGGATTATGTGTCCGATCTTGAGGGATTGGTCGACTTTTATTCGTCCTAATCATTTCCTTTGCTTTCTTCTTTTGACATTCTCGAGTACTCGTTTTGGATCGGTTTACCTTAAATAATATGATTTATTTTACCCTTTTTTTTTAAAGGGGGAAATAATTATTGAAATTAGATAGTGTGCTCATATTTGACACATGTATATTATATATTAAAAAATTCGGAGTGTCATCGCTTTTTCAAATAAAAATCGGACTTTATTTTCAAACAATAATATAAAGTGAACCTTGTTTCAAATAAGAGCTTAAAGTGCCATATCAATATCAAAGAAAAGCCTCACCTCACCGAATGATCAAAGACACTTCCGTTCATTTTCCTTTTTCAATTTCTTTTCTTTTCATAAAAAATTCAAAAAAGAAAAATTTTAAAAAATAAGTGGTCCTCGCCAAGGCCTCGGCAACCCCATCGGCAATGGGACGGCGGCCACAGGTAATCATGCCTATTTTTATTTATTTATGTGTTTTTTTCCTTTTTGAATATTTTATGGAAATAAAAAATAGAAAAAAGGAAAGAAAACAAAAAAGAGAGTAAATGATGGAAATGCCCTCAATCATCTTGTGAGGTGACGCCCTTTTTCGAGACTGAGATGGCATTTTAAGCCTTTATTTGAAAAAGGATAGCACTTCAAGTCTTTATTTGGAATTTTCTTTTATATATATGATAAAATAAAATGAAAAATGAAAATAATAATAAGCCCAACCCATTCTTGGGTCGACCTTGCAATCAACTAGTTCAGTTTCAAGCCTTTTTCAAGTTGATGGACTAGGTTCCAATATTCACATTGGAGACAATACTTTTTGGGTATATTTCATTTTTAGAGTATTCATAATAAGTTAATTCACTAACAAGTATAATCTTTTCTTATTTGAATGCTTAACTTTTTATATATACCGTAATTGATTAAACCACAAAGATATGAAATTTATGCAATGATCACTCTAAAGTACGCACCTTTTTCCGCGAGAGAAATCCAATGACGAATCTAGCAAATCAAAAGAGAACATCGTTATCTAAAGCCAAGCATTTGAAAGTGATTATGTCGATGCGAAAAATGAAAGAAATACACTACGTTTTGCAAAAAATACGAACGCTATACTCTCATGTCGCCTCTGCTCTTCGCGTTCCAGCGTGTAGTAAATCTCATCGGTGACGTCCCCGCCATGTTCCTAACTTGACTGTAAAAGGGAAGAAGATGAGCATGAGGTTAGCTCATTCACCGTAGTAATTCACTGGAGAATAATTTATCTTTTCATGGAAACCTTATAATATTATACCCTTAAATATCGATTCTGTCGATATCACGTTCGTGTCACGGAGGTAACTGTAAAGGGTAATTTATGTGAAGTTGATAGTTCTTAAGATAAGAAGGGAAAAAAAAAGAAGTTTAAAAAAGGAATTTCTCGAGAGCAATATGGATTGCTTAACGCCATAAATCATCGTGAAAATCTATTAGGATATCCGCAATTGCATGCAAGAAAGGGAAGTGGTGTCCCCGGATTTGCGGAAGCTATTTGGATATTCCTTATATTCTTATGGAAGGAGAAAGCCGTAAAGGAAATTATTTTCAATTAGGTAATGTCCTCAAATGTCAGCACGAAGAGACTTCGAAAATGCGTGAAAGAACCGGCAAAAAGTATCACCATATTCAGAGTATATCCTTCTTCTGCTATGTCTGATTTCTAAAACGTGAAATTTGAGGGTACTTCCCTTGAGGAGAGGGAAGAAAAAAAAAATCCAATTAAGGTACGAGGCGTATAGATACCGGCATACTAAAATAAGGAATACAATATTATTGATCCGCAAGATTACCTGGCAAGTAGGGCGGCCTTTGGCGAAGATCTCAAGTTCCTAAATTTCGTGGAAAGCGTGTAACGCTTCTTCTTTGCATGGAACATGTGTATCTCGAAAATTGGAAAAAGATCGTTCAAGGAATCATAAATATTTGAATAATGAATATGGAAAAGGTTGCATATTGAGGAATTATATGCAAGTGATCTAAAATGGCGATTTTGACGCCATTTTACAACCTGATATAATCTAGATTCTTGATTACATGGACGTTTATGGAAAGTTGGGTTAGATTTTGAGGTTGAAAAACGAGAGTGAGAGAGGGGTTGGGAGGAGGATTGTGTTGCCAAAAGTACCCAATTAGTTCTCAAGCTTCTATATAAATGCTAATTCAATTCTAAACTTTTTAATTTTAATAATTTAATCTTAAAATTTTGTGAAATTCCAATATAATCATTCCGATCAATTTTTACTGAAAATCGATAACGTAGCGATCTAGTTACATTGTCAACCATCCTACGTGACACACTACCGCATCAGTGATTTTTGACAAAAATTGATCAAAATGAATGACTATATTGGAAAACCTGTATTAATAAAATTAAAAAAGTTTGAAACTAAACTAGCATCCGTATAAAAGGTTTAAGATCGATTAGACAATTTTCCCCTTTATCAAAACTTGTTGACCTGCTAAGTATCGCTTGTGAGGGCAATCTTTAAAGTGGCAGGTTTCCGGTATATAGAATTCGTTCATTGAATCAGGTCCTCTCTTCCTCTTCTAAGTTTCAAAAGAAAAGGTCAGTCCAGGCATAAAACGTTTCGGTCAACTTGATCTTTTTAAGCTTGTCATTGCGTGCACGACAACTTCGTATGAATAGATCGCGCAAAGGTGAATTTTGTGCGGCACCGCCCGACCGTCAATCGTTGGACATGTTATTGTCCATGTGAGAGACGGGCAGTTGCTCTGATGTGGACTGTCGATGCAATTTGAGGAGTTGGAAGAGGGCATGAATCACGTACGCATCTTCGTCCCCAAAGGTTTAGTCTTGCATTGGTGGATAGAACAATTTAAAATGAATTCGAAGTTAACATTGAACATTAAAGTATTTTATGTACCGGATTGACTCTATATGAATGTTGGGTTGGGTTAGGTTAGGTCAGGTCTCGCATATACTTCGTCGAAATTGACATGAAAGTGCAAGAGCATATTTCTAATCAAATAAGGTGTCGCGTCGATAAGATGTGCCTGTCGGCCAATTTGGCTTCGCAAAGCTATGGGGGACTCGCGGAAATTTCACAGCCATAGCAGAAGGTCATGGACTTCAGCACTTTGCATCTGCGATTTCCACATCCGTCGCCGTCAACTATGAATTGATGTATGGTTCTATGGTGCTCCGTCTGATCCGGAAATTGTTGAGGAAAATTTCAAGAAGGCGACACTTCCCAGGAACATCTTTCTTTGCTAAAAGTTTCATAGGCCACTGTGGCACGATGTCGCTCGTTTTCTGATCGTGACTCACTTGCACTTGCATAGCTTCGAGATGTGCTGGTTTAGTTAGCGAAAAATGACGTTAGAAGTGCTAAAATATGAATAACTCTGGTACCCAAAATTTCTATCGGATCACTGTATTGTCACTTTTTAAATAAATAAATAAATAAATAATTACTCAATGGGTGTATCATAGCCATTTCATTTCTGATCAGAACTATTTTTCTATTCCCAATAAAAATGATAACACATGTGCCGCTTTGGAACATAAATCTGTTTAGTAATGCAATTTCATTTTTCTATTTCTGAAATAAATTTTTAGTCTGGAAATATATTTGGAACAAAAATGAGAAATATGAATTTTCTACTTCTTCATTTCCGGAATAAAAATGAAAAATAAAAACTTTTATCATTGCTCTTCCTTATTACTAGCCAGCCACCCACTCGTTGTTGATGGTCGCCGTCCACCACCGCCACTTGAGAGGGAGAAATTTTGTGTTATTATCAAACAAATTTCTATTTCGGGAATATAAAATTTGTATTGTTGTCAAACATGTATTTTTGTCCAAAAATCCATCCGCTCAATAAAAATAGAAAAATCTATTTCTGGAAAACAATGGTTATCATTCACGTCCTTTAAGTGCCAATCCTTTATTAATTTCCCTGACTAACATGACTTGCTGGTGTATCCAGTCAGCATATATACTCCTTATGAGAATTAGTGGGATTATTACCAATTGTTTTAAAAACTTAAGCTGTTAGAGGAAGACGTGATTTAATATTTAATTATTCCAATACTCTCCCTTATGCCTAGGCTAGACTTTGGTCATAGCCTAAAGCATGGAAATATTTGATCTAATAGGCAAATAAAGGTATGGAATATTTGAACTCAGAATTTCCTAACTCTAATACCATAAGAAATTTTATGGGACATTTACTTAACTGTTTTAAAAACTTAAGTCGTTAAACGAAGACATGATTTAATAATTAATTATTCCAACAATCCTAAACGATACTGTCTACATGTTTTGCCCCCAAATATTAGCCTTAAATCGGACAATCAAGCATTTCCCCCAATTCAAAATCCTAATTCGGTTTTTCTCTCAAAATTAACAGTTGAATGTTGCAATGGAGAGCAGAGCCGAAGTGTAAATATTTCACATGGGTCGATAGGAAAGGTTTGCAAAGATAACGTAGACGAGGATCAGAGCTGGTGATGGTGTGCAGGGCAGGAACCCGAATCCTCAAGTATTAGGACACCAAAACAGAGTGAGGCAGGGTAGTTTGCCGCCGGGGTGGGAGGACGGGGGGTTGCCGGAGCGGCGGAGGTAGGCCGGGCTTGCTAGAGCACCTATGCTGATGGGGTGTGTTGGGGACACTGATGGGATGGCCGCCGGAGGGAAGTGGTGTTGCTGTGTGACATCAGGAAATCTAGAGTCGTTGGCGTGAAGTGCATGGCGAGTCTCGAGTGGCACAACGGCGTTGAAAGGGCGACGCCGACGCGGATGAAGATCAGAATTTGTTGCAGCGAGTGGAGGCCTGAAGAACAGGCCGTGCAAGGTGGCTGTGTGTGTAGGAGAGTGAGCGTGGGTAGAACAAAATGCAAGTCACGGAAGAACGAACTACTATCTATTTTGAGAGAAAGTTCGTCCGACGTCGTTTAGGCAAGTCAGCCACCTCATAAGTCCACGTTAAACTCGTTTTTGATATAAAAAAACCATGTCATATTAAACTTTATTTTAAAAATCACATAATATATTTTTTGTTGGAATTTGTCATAAGAGGTATTTAAGTGATCCGATGAAAACTTTAGATACTAAAGTGAGCATTGTATGAAAATTTTATCACTTTTGGTGTCCTCTTTGCCGTTTAGTTAGATATGCATAAAAACATTATATTCATAAGCCTAGTCATGAATTAATGGGGTTAGAGATGAACTTGATGCTCGGTATGTAGAAATCATAGAGTTTATATTAATTCATGTTTGCGCAACACATGGTTCTAAATAACTTAAGGAATATTGTCCAAAAAGTCTTAAATTTATCGTATCACAGTCAATTTAATCATAAATTTTTCATTTTGACAGTACTTAACCATTTGAGAATTTTCTAATGTAATTCTTTTGGTCAATTTTGAACAGAAATTGTCGATGTAGAAGTTTAGTCAACGTCGATCATCTTATCTAGTATGACCAACACTTATGTGGACGATTTTTACAATTTTCTTTTGAATTTTCTGAGTTCTTTGTCTCTATCACTCTCTCCATTGATTGTTAGGGCATCGGTGATGGCCAGCAGAGGTCCACGTCAGTGATTTCTAGCTAAAATTAGTCGGAATGGCAATATTGACAAATAATTAAAAAGTTTAAGACTAAATTCATCATATTATAAATTTAGAATTGAATTAGCCGTGGTACAATAGATCAATGTCTTTTTAGAGAATCACCTCCATAATTGATGCTATGTTCTCCATCTCCCCTCTAGTCACTTTTTCAGCTGGTTAGATGTGAATACAATACCATCCACATTTATATTTAGTTAAGGTCGAATGCATGCAACACTCCTAACCAGTAACTCATCGACCAAAGACGCATGTAAATTAGTCAAGGCTTTTGCAATCTAACATGTGTCCTACTTACCCTTCTTATCACATGGAATATGATTGTTTTTTCTTGCGTGTTTACAGGGCTTGGCCCCAGGGCGTTGCCATTTCACCATCTCCCCATCAAATGATAAGTGGCATGTTGAATTGAGATGGGAGTTGGGACCCGAGCTAGTTGTCCTTTTCGTCACCAGTCCACATTGCCGAAACGACGGTGGAGGTAGAGCCATGCAATGCACGCACGGGGTGGTAACTGGTAAGGCCTAATTTATTTCCTTGGAGAACGGAGCCGAAAGAGTCGCACGTCACCCGGTCGATTCCATCGCACTTCCAAGAAGATAAGAACAGCCCCCGCCTACCTACCTAACCAACCCCCTCCCCCACCCCAAAAAACAAAAACCTCCGATCGCACTCTCCGTGGTAGGCTCTGTCCTTTCCAAATTTCACGTGTGAATAACATCCAAAACCTAATGACAATGACGTTGTTCCAGTCATCTGTCGTGTTTCAATGCTCTTTCTTTAAACCAATTAAACATATCATCTCGCATTGTCTATAACGCATTCCACGGAACACTAATCATTGTGATTACTCTTGCGATGGCATGAATTAGGTAGGGATGAATATGGTCCGGATGAATGGTTCCCATTTTGAAATCGAAAATCACCTACCAAAGACTAGTCCCAAAAAATTTGAATCAAGACCGCCCGTTGGGTCAATGGATTTGCGAGGGTACCGAACTGCCAGTACCATGGCGATGTGCAGAGTGTTAGCTGGGTTCACTCTTATGTGGAGGAAGCCCAACGATGAGTTCTGGCCCAGAAAAGAGCGGCGTATAATAAGTTATATGGAGAAAAAGAGTTTCTCACTATCGTAGAAGTGGTAGCCTCAAAAGACATAATAACAAGAGAAAAAGAGAAAGCGGAAAATCTGAGATTTGGGGCAAAGTTTGATTTACATCAAGCTGGCATCGGAGGTCGATTCGAGATCCGATTGAGCTGAAATTTTGTCAACGTGTTCGTGGTGCAATATTCTCGAATCTGAACAGTTTGATTTTTGTTTGAAGCTCCCTACATCAGGTTTTTCGTGGATTAATCAAAACCTGCGTTTTTTGTCAGATTTATCCTTGATCTCTTGTGAAGTTTATGTGTATTGCCAAGAGTTATGTTCTTGAGATCTTTGCTGCTATGTACCTCTAGTATTTACTAGAAAAGAATATTGTTCACCCAATTTTATTGATAGTGAAGATTTTCGGGTGAACTCGCGGTCTCGTGGTTTTTGATCTCCTCATATCGAAGGGTTTTTCCACGTAAAAATCGTCTTATGTTTGCGTGCTTGGTATTTATTTTGCTCTACTATATCGGTTCTTATTAGGTTTACACAAAAGGGGAGATTATTTTATTCCACTGCGTTAATTCGATATTGTTCGAATTGTTATCGTTCTCCCATCACAGAGGGTATGGCTCTCTTATGCGTATGTGATCACCCAACCTGTTAGGTTAAGCTTGATACCATCCGCCCCAGTTTTGGATTTAAATTTCCCGGGATTTGTTATCATCTGGCCGGCGTTTACGTTGGGGTTGGGATATTCGTTAGTTTCTCTGATGTGGATACAGACATGGAACCATCCAGTAGATGGATGTGGGGCTGCGCGAGGGCATCTTTGACTCCCAGAAAACGAGTCTCGTCCATACGATGTTATGTTCCCGATTTGATATTCGCTAAGTGACAAGAGAAAGTTCGTCGAAGAACATAAGGGCAATGCGTCATAGAAGAAGTTAGCGAGCCATGCGTTGACTAAATCGCGTTGCTCGTTTTGAGTTAAATCTATGTGCCGGACTTGTTTAGGGCCGGATACTCCTGGCTAGTAAGACTCTGAGATTATATTATATAAATATACACGTATAAAGTCAATACACAACTATAATGAGGTTTGTTTTATTGAGTTTACTTATAGTTTTGCATAGTTTATCGGGATGATCTCGTGGACTCTACAAAGCACAAAAAGGATGTGTATGAAGAGTACATAATCCCCACGAATGAGCTCATATAAATCGGTCAATGCATAATCTAAGCTGGGATTTTTCTCGAAAGATGTTAGGAAGAACACCTAATTCGGAATAATTCAACTCTTGAAGCAGTGATTGCACGGAAGTTTGTTCAATTAGTGGCTCAGCAGAAGCTTCCGGGGCCCTCGTTGAAAGGAGCGGTGGTCGATGGGTCTTTTCCTCCCGAAAGCTGATGGATTCAAGCGATTACTAGTCGAATGAGCAAAGCTGGATGGAAGTCGAGGACCGTTTATGACATCCTTAAATTAACTCACTGAAGTATCGTTTCCTTTCCCAAAACCTGATGGATGTAAAAGATTTAAGTGAGTCAAACAAGTAAGCAAGAGGGAGGTCGTTGGTTGTTTATGAGATATGAGATCCCTGAATTAATTCACTGAGGTATTATTCTCTTTGGCTCATCCCATATTGAGTCTCATGATTTTGTCCTTTCGCATACAAGTGGAGACCTTCCCAAAAGGTCACCTATTCTAGGAGTATTCCCACTTGAACACACTTGCCAAAGTTAAATATTGCCGTTACGTTAAAAGACATTTGTGTGAGTTATATATATATATATTTTTCAAAATCACTCTCCACCTATCTGGTGCATAGTTCAATTCATTTTGGCCACATTTGCCATTCTAGAAGCCGTTCCTTGTCCAAATCCTCTAGCCTTGGCGACCACTCCCCATCCTCATTGGACCAGGTCTTTTTTTCTAGGAAGGTGTCCACTTGTACGCTAAGGCTACATTTGACAATCATGATAAATTTAAGATATGATATGATTTATTATATCCTGCATTTGGTGTTTGCTCAAGACAGGATAAAATTGGATATAAGGGAGATATATGCCGAATAAAATTACTATTTAATAAAATTTTATTATAGAATGATGGAAGGTGAAGAAAGAAAAGAAATTAATTAAAAAAGAGAATAAAATAAAATAAAAGTAAATAAAGAAGTAGACAAGAGCATCGTGAGAGATTTTCATCATTTTTGTGTGTAAAATTTTTTATGCATTTGCACTAGTATGTCGTTTATACCAAATAATGTACATTATATAATGTGAATATATCAAACTTTATTAATGTAATACCAAATGATGAATAGAATATAACAAAATTCTTGAATTTTATATCATATGTTATCCAATTTTATCATAATTAAAAATTCAGATGACTAAACGTAAACTAAATGACAAAATCATAAGGATTGGTATAGGACAGGTCAAAGCGAACAATACTTTAATGAGTTAATAATCCAAGATTTTCACACTGTTCATGGAAAGGATGGTTGCTGGGCCGACCGGACAACAATAAGCTTCAGATGCAGTGGAAGGTTGGGTCGGAAATGGACTGGCGATTGTATCTTGTTCGATGTAGGCCTTTATCTGGTCCAGACATGACGAGGAGGTTCATCAGTTCAGCAGGTTTCCTTCTTGGTTTTTTCATGCGGTTGTTCCTTAAAGCCCACAAAACCCAAGAGAAGAGTAGAAAGTAAAGGCAAGTGTTCTGGCCCAAGAAGGGTCGGGCCACATGATGTGTGGTAACTACGCGGTTCTGGTTACACGGGTGGGTCGAGAGTTGATTTTCAATCACGACTGGTGTCTAACCGCTGCTTCCATGAGTAGTGTGCTCTTCCTTTCTCCCGCATTTGATCTGGATTTGGCCGCTGTGCAAACCCGGATAACAGTCCTATACATTGCTCATGAGCCACGACCAGATGATCTCGCAAAATCCGTGTTTGTAATCCATCTAATCAAATGATTGGACGATGTAAGTCATAAAAAAATCATGAGATTCGCTCATCATCGATCCCCCCCCTCCCAGGGCAGGGGCGGGGGTCGAGTAGTTGCAGGCTTGATGCAATTCCAGCGCGCAACTACCCAGCAACCAAAACCAGAAAAGCTACCAAGAAAACGAAGTTAGATAAGGGTCAATTCCAAAGAAAACCCCAAATATTAGGTTTAGTCTTAAATATATCTTGAACTTTTTTTTGTCTTAAGAAAAATCTCAAACTTTAGGTTCAGTTTCAAATCTGCCCCGAACTTTTCTTTTGTCTCAAAAAAAAAACCTTAAACTTTAATTTTAGTCCCAAATCTACCCCAAATTTTGTTTGTCTAAAAAAAAGAGTCAATATCATGAAAAATCCCAAATTTGTACAAATATGATAAATTTACTCAAAATTAATTTTTTGACCACCAAAACAAATTACCATCTATTAGTTTCTATTAAATTTTATTGTCAAATTGCTAAATTAAATAACACGTCGCAATTAACGGGTATACTAATTTGGGGTTTTACCCTCCATTTCCGTTTGTACTAAAAAAATCACCAATTTTTGATCTGTTCTCAAATATACCCTATGATCCAGTCCCAACTTAACATGTCATTTCCACATAGATAATAAATACACATAAGCAAGATGTCATAGAAAATTATTTTCAAAATAAAACCATTTTAGGACAAAAAATAATACGGCTTTTGGACAGGGGCTAATAAGGACAAATTTAGGATTAGAGTAAAATTTAATGATTTTCTTTTGGACAAAAATTTGGAATAGATTTGGGAATTAACTAAGAGTTTGGGGTTTTTTCTGAAACAAAAGAAAAGTTTGAGGCAGATTTGGGATTAAACCTAAAGTTTGAAGTTTTTTTTTAGATAAAGAAAAGTTCGGGATAAATTTAAGACTAAACCTAAAGTTTGAGATTTTTCTTAAGATAAAAAAAACTTCGGGATAGATTTGAGACTAAACCAACTTGCAACTACCGAGCAACAGAAAAGATACCAAGAAAACAAAGTTAGCTAATTCCTCCAGACGAGGCCGCCAAAAATAGAGACGGGGAATCAGTCGATTGAGGAACGGGAAGAGGAGGAAGCGTACGAAAAGCCAGTGGCCCGACAACACAATGGACATTAAATAATAAATTAAAAAGAGGAGCGGCTCATGGGCAGCAGCAAAAAAAAAACAATCACGACATATCACTCTCCTTTGTCAGAACTCGAGCAGTAGCGCTCGATGGGATCCCCTCTGAACGCGCCGGGCCACGTCGAGCAAAAATCCGCTCGACTCTCTCGCAGACATTTGACACGACACTCTTGTCTAAAATTAGAATCCTTGTCATCTAACATTCTCGGGAAAGTGCGAAACTGGGGGCTGGCTGAGGAGCTGAGGTTGACTGTTAGTTTTGAAACGTAAAGGACATGCACCGTCTCACGTGCCCCCTCCCCTCCTCAGTCAATCATCGACCGGATCAAGAGGCGTTCCAAGAAAAGGACGAGGGGCTAACGTTCAAGGAAAGCCGAATTGGGTTTGTCTGTATCTGATGAGAATCGGTCCATATGCATTCCACCCACAAGATCTCAAGTGGACGAGGTTAGAAAACAGAAAAAACAAAACAAACAAAAAAAAAAAAACATGAGAGGGCCAGAGATCTCGCGGCGACCTACTCCTTGTGACCGATCAGTCCGAAATGCCTTTGCTTGTGCTCTTGCTGTGGCCGCTGCGATTAAACTGCACATTTTGTTGTCTTGTTGCCCTCGAGCGGTGTGGCAGATGGATGCTGCTTTCTTGATTGCCATGATCGTGTCGAACTCATTCCTCTTCACCATCCTGAATTCTGTTCAGCTCGAGATATCTCTAGAGCTGGTGTGAAAAAAAAACAATAGAATATTCAATCCGTGGCAGTATGACGTAACCATGAATGATGCGCCGCACTAACTTAGAAAAAAAGGGGGTTTGCTCATTCTTGTCGTGCTTTGTCCGCAAAGACACCATCTTCCCTTTGCCCGTTCTAGGGTTTTGGCGACCCGGGCAATTTCCACGTCGGTTCGTGTGCATAACTTGTATAAATCACCGACCGCGACTCTTGACCTTTCGCATAGTAGATTAAAAAGAGCCGCCTTGCTCTTTACTTGACCTTTCACGAGGACAATGATTGATGTATTTTATGTTCTCGCGGGGAGGGATGATGACCACGGGCTTCGCGTGGCTGTATCGTTGCGTTTGGCTCTTCTGTTGATTTCCATTTTCGTGTTCTGTTCTACGCCTCGAAAACTCATACTTTGCTTTTCATCCGGATGCTACGGGACGGTCACTGCACGTTCGGTAGTTGGGTTCCAGTTACCCATTGACGTATTGGTGGGAGATTTGAGCTACTCTTGGGGCATTTTCTTGCTAGGTTCCTCGTTCAAACCTTCGTTCTCCTCCCACTTGAGCAGCAGTCTGCCAATGTATCGACACAACGGGGTTTAATATATCGGCCGTCGCATAAACTATGTTATCTCCCCAGGACCATTAGCCAACAAATATCGCCCGGAATCTACATTAGTTTCCAGGGACAAATAGAAACTTTGATGTCATTTTCTAATGTCTAACCCGAAAGCTTAATTTAATAGGCGGGCCTTTCTTGCAACCGAACCATATAAGATACTCTAAATAGCTCTAGATCAGTGAACTCGATTATCTTGTTATATTAATTTTTTCAAATTAGAAGTCTCAGTGCGCCCCCCTTGGTTATTTCTCCTTTTTCTCACATGTATATATTATTAGTGGGGAAGCTGATTCCTCCCTGCAATAATATTCAAAAGTCATGTTGCAAAATCTATAGCCGGTGTCAGAGTATTTCGGAATCCGAAATCACATACCTTTCCTAGTATAAAACTACGTACTCGAGATTACTTTGATAAATATTAAACTCCTTCGAAAATCATGAAAATATTCAATGTAACTTTTCGGGAAGTGACTTCTCAAATAAGAAATTGATGTGGTCTCGTCCTTCCTTGTGCTTAGACTAGTTTTTACCAAATTGGAATCGTAGAGTTAGTAGCCGTCCTATAATCACGGAACAGTGCCCCGGGCGCTCTGACTGGGACCTGACTATATATCTCAATCGTGGCAGGTCCCGGAAAAAATTTGAGTTATGCCAAATTGGATATTCGTCCGCCCAGCTGGCTTTTCCTTTATGTTGTATTGATGGTATAGGG
Source organism: Corymbia calophylla (assembly GCA_014182845.1). Classification (NCBI taxonomy): domain Eukaryota; kingdom Viridiplantae; phylum Streptophyta; class Magnoliopsida; order Myrtales; family Myrtaceae; genus Corymbia; species Corymbia calophylla. The sequence goes on from CM024694.1 coordinate 29,131,527, forward strand.
AAGCACAACGGCGATTACTGGCATCTTTTGCACCACCCAATTATTCACCCTTTATCTTCTTATTTTTTATTAAATAATTTATGCCTGATATTCTCGATCCATAAACTAAACTTTATCAATATTTATCATTTCGCCTGCTGCCCTATACATATTTGCATTCGCGTTGATTCTTGTATGGATTGATTTTCCCCATTTCGTGTTCATGAGTCCAGTGGCACCCGATTCTATGAACTTTGAACGGTGACCTTTGGAGCCGATCGCCCAAAAAAGGAACAAAACGAAAGATGAAAACCGATGCACCCAAATATCATCTTCTAGAATATGATCCAAATGTTTAGTAAAGAAAGGAGGGCACCTAACTTTCTTGGTCATGAAGATATCGGAGGCCCTCGAACCATATTAAATCGCTTGATCGGATCTCTCATATTATTTCTATTCTTACTCGATTTACTTCCTAAACTATAACATTTTTTGTTCAAGTTGGTCATTTCATATAATAATAATAAAAACTGAGACGCTAACGTGCCTACTAAATGCCATCGTGGATCTTGCATTGCAATTAAAATAAATAAAAAAGTCTATAAGTTTAGGAAAATTAAAATCTAAAAGAAGAAAACTCAAAAGAAGAGAGTCGGGCATAGCGGACGAGTAGTTGCAGTTGAGGCCAAGGCGGCGGCCTTGCCATCCACACACTAGTGAGGGGCAACGTCCCAATCGGAACTCAGGCGAAGTCAGCGTAGCCCTTGATGCCACCTCTACTATTGAAAAGGGGAAAAAAAAACAATGCAAGGGTGTGTGCGCGCGCAAAGAGTAAAACAAGGAGAAAATTACCGAAAAGTTTTAAATTTATTACATTTGTCTTAATTCAGGCATAAACTTTTGACAATTTGTCAATATAATCATTTCCGTTAATTTTGATTGGAAAACACTAATGTAATGATCTAGTCAGTACTGATCATCTTTTGTGACTTGGCTACGCGGTATTGACATGGACAAAATTTTAAAGTTTTTATGATTTTTTTCTTTCCTTTTCGCTAGTGATTGGTCTCAGGCACTCGTCAAAGGTTGGCCACAAGCGAGGGCTACCTTCATGGGCCCTAAGTGAGGTCGGCCCTTGCCAATTATGGGCGATTCCTCATTCGAAGTTAGCGAGGGCTTGGGCAAGGACCACAACCCTCCCCAGCACTAGCGACAAGGCTTGTTGGCCACAATAAAGATAAAAAGAAAAGAAAAATATAAAAAGTACAGTAAAAATTGCAAAATTGACCACGTTAGCGATTTTTATTAAAATTGGCTAGATAGACTACATTGGTAAATTGTTACAAAAGCTTAAGACTAAATTGATTAAATTAAAATATTTATTATTGAAATGAGATAAATGTAATAATCTTATGACTTTTTTGATAATTTTCTTGTAAAACAAGTATAAGGCTCTCACCAGCCTTGCCATTATCAGTATAGTCCATGATGACCTCATGACGATCACCGAGTCTGGTGACTAGGGTCACGGCCTTGCCGAGATTTAAGGTGAGGGTCTGGTGGCCTTGGCAACCACCTGCATGTTGCAGAGGATCGAAAGAACCGACGGTGCTGGAACACCGGGCGGTGGAGGTCGCAAAGGATCGGTTCAAAAAAAAATAAAAAAAATATTCGTACATTGAAGATCTAAATGCACAAAAAAGAAAGTTAAGGAACCCGATTGAATATTTTGCTATAGTTTCTTTATTCGAAACTTTTCTTGAATTAATAAGCTGCTTCGGACTCTTCGGCCAAAAAAAACAAAAACAAAATAAATTGTTTGGATGCCCGCTATACTTTGACGTTTTCTAGGCAATGACCCCTCCACTCGATGCCAATTCGGTGAAAATAGCCCACGTACTTTCACACTTTCATGAAAGGCCCCTCATAATTCAAGTGAATCTGTTGCTTGAAAAGTCAGACAATAGACATTTCAAAACAAAATTGTACCCTAGATTTTACTGTCGCTCGCATCTGTCTGTCATGGAAGCTCGGAAGTTGCCAAGTCAGATTTTTCCATCTGAAAACGGACCCCGGTTCAATGGAATTGTAGACTTACGAACGGTACACTCCCCCGACAACGCCATTTTTGACTTTTCCGACCCCTGTATAATAAGTCATCGGGCTTATTTATCCAAGACCTAGATCGATTTCCTGCGGTCTCGATCAGCTCCCGAGTAATCTACTGCGCACCTCAGAAACCGGTGGTCCAAAGAGGACGCGCCTACAGCGACCATGAGTACGATCTCGATGCGAAGAAGGAAAAAAACGTTTTTCTCTCCCGACGTCAACACCTTCCATTCTTCTTCGGTAGATGTTCGGCATAGTAGTCGACATTATGCGTTAGCTTTCCCTAACTTCCGATGGATGCTGGGGATGGAACCCTATCCCTCTAGAGCCCACCTAATCGAATCGCATGGGCGACGACCCGGGTTCATGTCTAGGCTCCTGGTCGTTGGTGGCAACTCTTACTCCGCCCAACCACCCCTTATAAAAACACCCGTGAACCAGTGCATGGACCACATTTGCTCATTGCAGGGAGGGGGTCAGGCCGAAACGCATCCATGGAGCATTCCAAGCATTAAAAGGGTCTGATCTTTGTGAGGGGAGGGATCGATACTCAAAGCATACGCCCATTTCCCATCACGATCATTATACTTAGTCAATAAATTTACATCATTGTCTACTAACTATTTTAAAAGATTAAGCTGTTAAATAAAAACGTAATTTTTATTTAAATATTCTAACACTCTCCCTCACGTTTAGTATTAAGAGTGGAAATTTAATTGGAGAAACAAATATGACCTAAAAAAATTTGAATTCAGGACATTCAACTCTGATAACAAGTGGGGAGGGATAGATGCTCAAAGCATCCACCGCATTCCCCGACATGATCATTATACTTAGCCAATAGATTTTCTCATGAACGAGGTCAAAGGATTGCTGGGGGCGCGCATGCTCTTCCACGAATGCTTCTTAGATTTGGAATCGGGAAAGAGAGAAGTTGTTGTAGCGACTGGCGAGGGGAACTGCCGATACAAAGTACACAGCGGAGCCATGGCCCGTTTGGTTCGGCGTTCAAATGGGCTTTAAAGCCCAGGAAAATCAAACCCGTTTAGCTCAGCTTTGGGGAGGACTTTGGAGAAATGCAATTGCATCTTCAAATATCCTCAAAATCCCTTAGCTGAATGCAGGTCTAGAGGTGTATTTGTAAGTTGCATTTTCGAAATGCAACTTGGAGGGCTACTGTTCATCTTTCTCGCGTGGCCAACACCGCTGGCGACCAACGAACAACTGCCGGCCAAGGGGGCGACCGCCTGGGTCACCTCCTTAGGCGGCCGTTGCCTAGGTTGCGAACCCAGGCCACGGCCGTCACCTGGGTCGGGCAACCCAAGTGGTCCCGCGACCACTGCCTGGGTTCGCAACCCAGGTGACGGGTGACTGCCGCTTGAGGTCACCTGACCTCAGGCGAGGCGGCCTGAGGTCGCACGGCGGCCGGAGCTTGACCAGCGGCCAGATTTGGCCGCCGAAGCTTGCTTGGGTTTGCGACCCAAGTGACGGGCGACCGCCGCCTAAGGTCGCAGGCTTGACCAATCTGGCGCCGATTTGACCAACGGCCCGGGAGGGTGGGCCGGTGGCCAAAATTGGCCGTCGGAAAGTGAATTTAAAAAAAAAAAATTATTTACAATTTTTTTTAAATACAAAATTTCGCAAAAGTCCCTAAGCAAAATGTGGTATTTACCAAAGGGCACTTAGGTCAAAGTTGTTTCACAATACAAAATTTACCAAACAGTATTTACATTTCGAGAAACCCCTTTAGCCTAAAGGTATTTGCATTTTCTCAAGTGCATTCTCCCAAAGCCGAACCAAACGCACCCAGAATCTTTCCGTGGACTTCATTGGTGACTTTTTAGCGTCGTTTGGACTTTTTTTGGAGTAGTGTTGAAAAGCTTAGGCAACTTTCGTCTTTTGAGCCATGAGATCATCATCCCTTCGCGTCTTCCCTAGACAACGCGAAATGCCCCTTACGAATGTCGTCTATCTAAATTTAAAATTATAATAATAAACCAAACAAACAAACAAGAAAGAAGGATAGGGGCTCCGTTTGATTTGTTAAAAACGAATGACTTGAAAAACATTTTAACAAAAATTGATTACTCATATTATTTCAGATAATTAAGTAGTGGAATATGTTTTCATCATTTGTGACAATCTATATCAAAATATTTTCGTAGATAATGGAAATAATTATCTGAAGTAATATAAGGGATCATTTTCACGAAAATATTTTCGAAATCATTTATTTTCTACAAAACGAATGGAGCCATAATCTTAGCTATTTTCTTGGTACAACCGATATATGGACTATTGAGTTATCCGCTATTGAATCGGCTATAAGCCCCCCCCCCCACCCACCCACCCCCACGTGTCACGCTCAAATTTTGAAAAGTCTACGGAGGCCAAGTATCATCTTTTATTTTGTTTTTCCTTTTTCTCGTGGAGAATAATTTTAAATCAATTGTTAAGTCAATCTTCAAATTTCTCGGTCTTACTTTCTCAAGGGGAATGGCAAAGATATAGCGAAATCAAATACGTCACCGTGCTATTTGGCAAGATTAGACATTTATTTCAATCGCTTTATTCACGAGTCCACTTATTTAGACACTGGACCCAGTTCTATTTATTCCCTTTGTACGTATGTATTAGTAAAACGTACTTAATATTCTCAGTGATACTCAATTTTGTCAACGAGTGTCTCATTCGTGAGTTAAATATATTCCAGAACGAGCAACGCAAACTAATTACGGTGGTAGGGACAGATCTAGAAATTTCTCTTAATGGGGGGAAATATTTGGATCTTTTGTTAGCATGATAATTAATACATTATTCGTGCACCGAAAAGGTACGGACATGGATGCTGGTTGTGCAGGTAAATTGACACGTAAATACTTACTTTTGACTTAGTTGTGCATTTTGAGAAATTTGACAGGGGAGAGAGAGTTCTTTTAGGCCGAGAGTAATTTAGCAATATTTTCAAAATCCCAACTTATATCCAAGTTTTAGGCCAATAATAGTGTGTGATTCTTGTGCCCGTGAGTGGTTTTTCAAATCTCTAATGATCTTAGAATTACGTTGTGTTTGGCTCGTGAGATTATTATGATAATATTCAAATGAGTCCGTCAATATAAATTTATACAGATGCATGTACTTCTCATCATATTCATCTTATGACACTATATAGATTAACATTATTAGTACAAAACGTTACCAATAACTAATATGAAATGCCTTTGAGGACATTTCAAAAATCGGAGAAATGTGCATATTATGTGCAGAAAATTTTACATCTCCAGGTCTGACCGGCGAAAATGGTGGGAATGACCGACGGATGAACGTGGGCGACTATCGACCGCGCAATGAATGCGCAAAGGCGAGGCTCGAGCATTAATGGTGTACCAGGCATCGTCCAGCATGGATCATCATGTTTTCCAGATCCCCGTCAGCTCCGTGGAGCATCGTCCCTCTGCCAAAAAAAAAAAGCTTATGTCCCGTCAATGGAACGATCTTTATGCCTCGTGTCTTTATCAGTTTTAGCTCCAATGAGCCGACGCCGGACCCCGATTGTAATGGTGCTGGCATGACGCTCTTGCGTACGAGTTTCATAGATGCCATGTCCTTTTTCTGGGACGTCATTTTGATGAGTTTGAGGAATTCATCAACTGCTGGAACTAGAATTTAGTTTGACCTTGATAAATGCTAAGCATCTAGTGGTTGGAAGAGCCTCCATTTATTCCAACCGCATCATCGAGAGCCTTAACAAGTGCTGGAAAAGGAACAGCGAAGCCTTAAATTCTCATCAGTTTTTCCTTTTTGGGGTCGAATAATTCTCGTCTCTTGACCATGAGAGAATGTACACGAGGCTCTCGCGACAGTGGAGTACCAAAAGGGTAAAAGATGCCCTCGAGGCGCTGATCAAGCAAACTTAAATTTGAACAGTACACTTCTGAAAGCATTGATTGATTATATATAATATAAGAATACTTGGTGCATCAGTATTAAGTAGATCCCTATATCACATAACCCTAAAAGAGATGGTTGCGTGATTACACACTTGAGTTCAGTGCTCAAACACGTGGATGGGGCAACGCGTGTGTATCCATGAGGATTAATGGAGCCAAGAGGGATGAAGATGTGGGATTTGGGGTGTTTGTGTTGGGAGTAGCCCAACATGTTTAGGAGTCAATTTGAAATATCCCGATAGATGCTCATCAAGAATACCTAATATGAATGAGTTATATTATGGTAGGATGCAGAAAAGGAAGAAATCTAAATAAGAATGAACCTTATTTAGGAAAAATACCATGATAAAATCAATTATGGTGATTGTTCAAATCAGAGGAATTCTAATCAATTAGGGAGATTTCTAAGTGGGAGGCTATTGTCAATGAATTAGGTAGGATATTTGACGTGGTGGAGATCTACCACCATAAGGCTTAGATGAAGATTTCTTACTAAACTTGAGAAATACTACAAGAGTCTTCAACAATGTGGAAGAGGGCTTAGATGGAGATTTCGTTGCGGTTGATTGTGATCCGACTTAAATTTACAACAGTCTATTCGTTGAATGCAAGGAAGAGGGGGAACACATTTCTATAGGACCGATCTATATCCCTCAACATTGCCAGCTATCACTCTCTCTCTCTCTCTCTCTCTATATATATATAATATATAAAGAGAAAAATAGGTGAGGGAAGGGGAACCATTCTTATTCCCAGCTGATGATGCAGCTTCACTCAAATTTTCTCTTTTGTTGTACTATGTAATGTTTTTTTTTTCTGAATTTTACAAGCTGCAAAAATCCAATTTGGACCACCCTATCGCCCATTTAAAATCCCCATCCGTCTGTGCAGATATATAAGTCGTAATAATAATAATAATAATAATAATAATAATAATTAATATTCTATAGTCCTCTGTTTAATGCAGAAGAATACCATACAAGTCTCGCCTCCACAGTCCTTATATAAACCTCTGTCTAACCCTTTCCCATCACCTCTCTCTCTCTCTCTCTCTCTGTGCAGCAGCAACCATTTGTTGCTGCTGAGTCATGGAGAATGGGAGGCAGCCCCTCCTCTCGCCCGTCGAGAGGGCGGAACGAGCTGATCATGACGTCGGCGACCGGCAGACGATCGTCCCGAACCTGCCGCTCTCGACCACCGTCAACGATGCTTTCACCTTCAGGCCGCACATCGACGACATCGGCCCAATCAAGGGGCCCAGCGACTTCCTCCGGGAGTTCGCCAAGGAGTCCAAGAAGCTGTGGTTCCTCGCCGGCCCCGCAATCTTCACCTCCATCTGCCAGTACTCCCTCGGTGCCGTCACCCAGGTCTTCGCCGGCCACGTCGGCACCCTCGCGCTCGCCGCCGTCTCCGTCGAGAACTCCGTCATCGCCGGCTTCTCCTTCGGTGTCATGGTATATACGTGTATATATATGCGCTCCCGTGTCCCTGAAACTGACTTGAATATAGTACACAAGCACACATCTCAGTCCTGCAGGCCACTTTTTTTTTTTTTAATTTCTAACAGTATATTCATAATTTCCTAGTCTGAAATGGGGCTGATGTGAATATTCGGAATTGCGAATCGTCAATCGATGTCAAATCGCAAAGACAAGAAATCCCGATGCTAAGTTTACATTGAGAGTTTATTGACTGGTTGCTTTTTGCCCATTAATCGCGAGTGTTTGTAATTGGGAAGTGCACTAGAGAAGCGGCAGAAGACCATTCAGTTTTTTTATATAAATTTGCTCGCAATGAATCTGGCAGCTCGGGATGGGAAGCGCGCTGGAGACGCTGTGCGGGCAGGCTTACGGGGCAGGGCAGATCGACATGCTCGGCATATACATGCAGCGGTCGTGGGTCATCCTCAACACGACGGCCGTTGCGCTCTGCTTCCTGTACATCTTTGCGGCGAAGCTCCTACGGCTGATAGGGCAGACGGCGGCCATCTCGGAGGAGGCGGGGATATTCGCGGTCTGGATGATCCCGCAGCTGTTCATGTACGCGATGAACTTCCCGATCGCCAAGTTCCTGCAGGCGCAGAGCAAGATCATGGTGATGGCGGTCATCGCCGCGGTGGTGCTGGTGCTCCACACCGTGCTCAGCTGGCTGCTGATGCTGAAGCTCGGGTGGGGGCTGGTCGGGGCCGCCATCGTGCTCAACGCGTCGTGGGTGGTCATCGTGGTGGCCCAGCTGGCCTACATATTCAGCGGGACGTGCGGGAGGGCGTGGACGGGGTTCTCGTGGAAGGCGTTCGAGAACCTTTGGGGTTTCGTGCGGCTGTCCCTCGCTTCGGCCGTCATGCTCTGGTAATAAATTCTTTGCTTAACTTATCGCCATCTCTGTCACTGCCAACTCTTCTTTGATAATCCCGTAGCACTAGATCCGGAGGTCGTGCTTAGGGCCAGTTCAAGTTCTGCGCGGAAGCACGTCCTCTTTTGTGGTCAATAAAACAGTGAAGACCGATGGTTGCGACCCCGCAAGAGAGTACATCTGTGCTGCCCGATGAGAGACGTGTCAAAATTTGCTTTCTCCTCCTCCTCCTTCAAGCGCTACCAGTCTTGAAGCATGACAGGCGACTGCAAGAGAAGCTTTGACAGTGTGGACTTTCAGTTCTCCGCTCGGAGACGAGCCCCGCGAGAGCGACCGCCGGCAATTTCGTGCTTCTTGACCAATTAAACTACATAGACCAATTCCATCCGGACCATTAATTATTTGAGTCTGGCTGCGTGCCCCACATGATTGATGATGGAGATTACACTCGATCCATATGATTCCGTGCTCATTCATGTATATAAAGTTGCTTTTACCTTAAAATAATTGGGAAAAGATTATAAAAAATAAACGAAGAGGAGAGGCCAAGAGAGTACCCCGACCTTTATGATGTATGTCTTAATCATATGATTAGGTTTTGAGCGGAGTTAATGCAGCGTTTGTGAGACGATACCTTAGAAACTGAAATCACCACAATTGAATCTCACGTGCCTTTTCTTTTCTTTCTGTTCTGTCTTCTTCTTGCGGCAGCTTGGAGGTTTGGTACTTCATGGCGCTCATTCTCTTCGCGGGTTACTTGAAGAATGCGGAGATTTCGGTGGACGCCTTGTCTATCTGGTATGTAGTCCTTCCCCTTTCCTTGTTTAAGTCTCTTCTTTCTTTGGGGTTATCAGTTGAGAAATGCAATAGATAGAAAAGTTAGGGTTGTTCGACATGTCACTTTAATTTCGAGTCAGTCTTTATGTGGCCTCTTAAATTAGCTTGTTTTTTTTTCTTTAGCATTATTTAATAATTTCTTTGTTCTTTCCGAGAAAAAGCTGCTTTTGATATGACTGATGATTCAGAAGAGAGATCACAAGGTTTTGTCGTTTCCTGCAAGAGCCACGTCCGTCTAGCTAATCTCGTGGACGCCATTGTCAAACCTAGAATGGGCGTGACTGTTCGGTTCACTCCAGCCCTTTTCGATACCCAACAACCGATAATAATGTGTTCCACGCCTTGCTTCTAGTTTACAAGAAATGGTTCTGTAGTGATGATGAATCAAGGCTAGAGTTCGACAAGGTTTTCCATTGAAGATGCGTTTGAGGTTTCCGTGCGTTTTTTCCTGATTTGTCCCCTGTGAATTTAGTTGCTGGTCGCACTAGAGATTGGAAGAGTTAGCACGGGAGGTGTCCTTGAATATTATATGACACCAGATATCAAGTGATTTATTCTTGAACTGGCCACCTACCAATTTGACAGAGAGAAAGAGGGTTTGAATCAATGTGAAACGTGAGAATATGGCATGCTCTTGTCGACCGATTCGCACTGATAACCTGTTCGGCTTCTGTGACGTCACAAGCTGAGAAGCACGAGAAGGTTTCGTCTGCTGAAAAGTCTTAACTCATTTCTAGGATGTGCACTGTTCTCTTTACTTGTAGGTTCGATCGATAGGTAAGATGTGATCATCATTGGTAGTTCGTCTTTAGTCTCTAACATTTTCTTACAGCACCAAACAACCAATGATTTGATCAGATGAAATATCGACTCTCTCGCCATTTCTTCTTTGTCGGGTATTCTTTGTCTTCTTCTGCTGCACGTTTAATTTAAGGAAAACGGTAAAGTTGCAATTTTTTCTGAGACGGGGATTTGTTATGAGTTACGTATACAGGACCCACACACGACAAAGATGTTTCTATTTGGCAACTGTAGTACACAATTTTTTTGTTGTTGTTCACACTTGATAACTGTGATGTGTAAAAACGTAATTGGATGAGATTAATGGGATTGAGGGTGCAGTTCGATTCTTGGTTCTGATGTTTGATTTGATGCGCTCTTTCTGATGTTTGCAGCATGAACATACTGGGGTGGACGCTCATGGAGGCTCTTGGAATGAATGCAGCCATAAGGTTGATACTAGAATTATAGGCCTGATACTAGAATTATAGGCCCTCCGGAAAAATCTCTCTTTGCATCTGAAATGGTTTCTTGGTTATCGCAGTGTGAGGGTGTCCAATGAACTTGGAGCAGCTCATCCAAGAACGGCGAAGTTCTCGCTCATAGTGGCCGTGATTTCCTCATTCATGGTCGGCCTGGTCTTATCAGCGATCTTGCTCGCCACTCAGAACATATATCCATCCCTATTCTCGAGTGACTCATCTGTCCAGGCACTGGTCAAGGAGCTCACGCCAGTTCTGGCCTTATGCATCGTCATCAATAACGTCCAACCAGTGCTCTCCGGTAGATTTTCCCAATCTTCTTTTCCTCCTTTTACCTATCAATTTGCCAATTAAAGAAATGTTAAATGTGCAATGGTGGTCTTACTCTTCTTTTAACAGGCGTGGCCGTCGGGGCTGGATGGCAAGCTGCGGTTGCATATGTGAACATTGCCTGCTATTATCTGTTTGGAGTTCCTCTGGGTCTGATCTTTGGTTATAAGCTAAATTGGGGTGTCAGGGTAAGTTTCCTATCGTGCTCAATCATCTTGGAAGTAGGAGTTCCGCTCTTTGCAGTATTTTCATCACGAATTTGAAACCGAAAGCAATGCAAGATAGTCGAAACCGATTACTTATTGATATCATTGATATGCAGGGGATCTGGTGCGGAATGCTGACGGGTACAGTAGTGCAAACATGTGTGCTCATCTTCATGGTTTATAGGACGAACTGGAACAAAGAGGTAAAGCGTCTTCTTTATGCTTCTGAATGTTCAAAGATATGAATGCGTCAGGAATTGGCGGAAGCTCATCGCTGTTCTACGCTTTCAGGCTTCTATTGCTGAAGAAAGAATAAAAAAGTGGGGAGGTCCTTCAGAACAGCAGCAACTCGCAGCGGCCGACTTCGAGAAATGAAACAGAACCCAATTACTCACCAGGAATGGAAGAATTTTGGCGAAGATGACCCTTACTGTAGCCAGTTGCAACTTGACCAGGCAACTCATGAGATGCGAGCTTTGTCGCCGGATTCATTTGCTATTCAACAAATTCCGACGGCCACTGGGGATCTAATTGGCCCCCAAATTCGGAGAGAAACCTCAGTCACAAGAGTCACTTAGTTATGCCGAGTCAATTGCACTATTTAACGAGCCGTTTTATGTTTTTTCATCTCGCTGGCGATTGAAAACTTGGTCGATCAATCATCCGCAATTTTAAAAACTAATTCTTCATGTTCATATGCTGTCCAGAAAATCAATTCGCAACATCGTGGGAAGCCCAGAGAAGACAGAATAATATGAAAATGTGATTGTCATTACTCGGGAAGGGTAGTGACTGTGTACTAAAACGCGCATACGATCTCGTTAAGCATAACTAGGTTTATGCAAAATATATATTGCCGCATCACTTGCTCAATTCGATAACGGGAAGAATAACGACGCGAAGATGCCGTGTTTTTTGTTTTGCAATCTAGTTCTGATTCTCCAGAACAAGGTCCTCCCTCTCCCTTCCCTGTTCTGCCCAATACTCGCTAACTTCGACTACCATGTCCCAGACTCTTTACCAATTAATCTCCTCCTCCTCCAACAGCAATACTATTCGTCACGGCCAAAAGAAAAGGAAGAGAAAGAACAGCAAAAGTATATATGAGTCACCTGTGCGATTCGGCTATTGATACTTTGCTTTTGCATAAGATATACTTTGTTCTCCCACTTGAAAAAGGAGTCTGCCATGTATCCACACGAGGGGTTATATATAATATTGGCTGTCGCTTGAACAATGGTATCGCCCCAAGGTCACTGGCCAACAGATATCGCTCGAAATCTACATTAATTTACAACGATATTTTTGAGTGCTCAAACTATGTTTCTCATGTTTTGATGACATTTTTTTTTAGTATGATAAGTTATCTGTTCTAAAGTTACAAACTGTTTTATACTTAAAGCCGATAACCTCGTAAAATGTTCATTATCTTTTGAGAAAGATTTTGCATGATTATTTTGCCTATTTAAGTTATCAATTTCCATGGGGAATTTTATTTAGTTTGGCAATTCATGAATAATGTGGAATTTTTAAAAGCTAAATGAGATGTATCGGGATTAGAAGAGGCAAATCTTATCCTATATACAATCTCCTATTTATACAATGTGAGATTGGTGGAAACATTTCATATTTACAATGTATACGATTTTCTTACGAAAGGTACGTATACCAAATGATGAAGGGCATTTGTGTTTTTATATCCTAAACATTACAAGTAAATCATTGTTTAACTCACTGGGCTTGATTATTTGGAGAATTTTTTCAAATTACTCGTGTCAAGAACCACCCTGTATTGGTGGCTAAATAAAGGTTAAGTTGGTCAAGGTGAGAAAAATGGATACAACTTTATTGTTATTACTTGCGTCAATTTTCAAACCTCTAATACATATGAACTCATATAAGAATTTAATTGTCTTAAAATGATGAACATTTCCTTCTCTATCGTATACACTTTTTATCCATTGCATTGTCTAATTGAGCTTGCAACTTCATTTCCGAAAAGTCGGTTGATGATCATCTTCACGCCAGGGTAAGACAGATGAGTTACCGCATTAAAATAATATGGTCCGGGGCGTCGCTTGAAGGTGAAGATCCCGAGGGTTCAAAAATGCCAAACTGATCGCGAGCTTCTGACACCGTAAAAACCAAAGTTTGGCAGGTTCATGAATGCATTGCAATAAATGCATCGAAAGAAAAAACACAAAAAAAAAAAAGTACAAGAAAAAAGAGTTAAAAAAAAGAGAGTGTTAAAAAAAGAAAGGAAAATGAAGGGATGATGCATTGGAAATATTAAATAATGCAATTGAATTTTAAAATTCACAAAAAAATATAATTAAATCTTAAAACTAGTTAAATTGATATATTTAAGTCTTTCCATTAATTACGTTCAATTTGGTTGGAAAATGCTAATATGATTTTTTTTCTATCTTTACGTGATGAAGACATGGTTAAACGACGTCACTTTAATCCAAATCTGATTTTCAATATAGATTTTATTTAAATTCAATTGAAAAATTATCTAAATTGAGAGAGAGGGGGAGGGGAGAAAGAGAGACAAAGCCCTCACCGCCAAATTTCACTCTCAAAGCCAAATTTCTCACCTTTTCAAAATTTTAATTTAGCTTATTTTTAAATTTAATTTAAATAATTTTCGTATTAAAATTAGATTTGGACCAAAACAACGTTGTTTTAACCTTATATATCATTTTTCAACCACATCATCATCACTTAGAAAAGGAGAATATTAAAAAAAAGTCATGTTAGCATTTTTCATTGGCCAAGTTAAACAATGTTAGTTGAAGGACTCGATTGTACTAATTTGATAAGTTTGATGAATTAATTATATCTATTAATTTTCATGACTTAATTGTAATTCGTGATAAATTTCAAAACTTCAACTACACTTATCTCAAAAATAAAAGAAAAAGTAAAATAGTGAGGAAAAAAAATCATCCCCGATGATCTCTCAAGTCTTTGAAAGACCGGTATTGCTGACCAAAAAAAATAAAGATCGGTATTGGATTCTTGTGGTCGATAAAGCATCTAAACGAGAAGTCAATCACTAGTGAAAAAGAAGATTGGCAATGATGCCGATGTAATCACCAACTACAAACCCTTCAATGAATTTTTTTTTTAGCCTAATTAATCTTTTTATTTCTCAACCCCACGTTAGGTCTCTTATAAAATCTCTTCAAATTAGGTCACCTAAATCAATGTAAGAGCTTTGAATGTTAAAATCTTTGCCCTGAGAAGTTCAGGAAAAATTGTTTCCCTCTCATTTTGCATGATTCTTTAACTTGTAAACCTAGCAAATATGATGGATAAAGAATATTTCTTTCAAAATCATGATTGAAATAATTATTTTTTGATAAGTTGTTGACCAAGTCAACTTCATGGTCTTGATGAAAGAATTCTAAAGATTGGTAATGTTGTACCGCTTGCAAAAAAAACTCAAAGCCTTATCAAGTTTATCTCCTTCTCCCGCATCAATAATTAGGACAAAATAACCTTTTAAATGAGAGTGAGCAAAATATATTTTCAAACCAAAACCCTTTCATTTAGCATTTCAAGAAATCCACATTATGAGTGAAAATCAACTAAATAATAATCATCCTAATAGAAATTAGGTGATACATACATGGTGAAATCCTTGTGCATAAACCTCAATTAAGTTGATAAGCCCCAATGAATCTTGAAACGTGCATTCCAAAATAGCATTGACTATTTATTTCTTTGATGAATGCATATATACTTACTTTAATCGTGTTTGATAGGTAATGTTTCCTCGAAAATCAAAGAGTTCCCCTTTTGCCTGAGAAGTACATCATTACGGGTAAGTACATTGTTACTCGAACCTACTTCAAAATCAATGACTCTATAGAAATTTTTAAATTCTTGTGGTTATCGAGGTATATCAATGCTTTAAGTAGTTGTGGTTACTGCTTCCCTTTCAATCGTTGTCGCTTGTAGGGGCCTTGTTTACAAAAATTTTCAAATGCTTGTGGTTATCCGAGTGTTTTGACTATTTTAAGTGCTTGTGGTTATCCAGGTGCTTCCATTTTAAGCCCCGTCGCTTGTGCAAAAGCTTGTTTTCAGAAATCTCCAAATACTTGTGGTTATCTAGGTGTTTGAATGTTTTAACTGCTTGTAGTTATGCAAGTGCTTTTTTTTTTTCAAGCTTCATCACTTGTATGGACATTTGTTTCTTGAAATTTTCAAATACGTGTCGTTATGTAGGTGTTTGAATGTTTTAAGTACTTGTGCTTATCCGGGTGCTTCTCTTTCAAGCCCTGTCGCTTGTGCGAGTGCTTGTATCCTCATATTTTCAAATACTTGTGGTTATCTAGAAGTTTAAATGTTTTAAGTTCCTGTGGTTGTCCAAGTGTTTCCTTTTCAAATCTCGTCGCTTGTACGGGTGTGTTTAAAGAAATTTCTAAATACTTGTGGTTATCCATGTGTTTGAATATTTTGAGTACTCATGATTATCCAAGTGCTTCTTTTTCAAGCCCCATCGGCTTGTATGAGGGCTTTTATTTTTTTTGAAATTTTCAAATAATTATGTTTATCCAGTTATTTAAATGTTTTGAGTACTTGTGGCTATGCAGGTACTTTCTCTTCAAGGCTTATAGCATGTGCGGGCACTTGTTTCCTGAATTTTTTTAATAATTGTGGTTATTCAAGTATTTGAATATTTGTAGTAGTCATTGTTACCCAGGTGCCTCCTCTTCAAACCTTGTCATTTGTGCGGGCACTTGTTTCTTGAAATTTTCAAGTACTTGTGGTTATTTAAGTGTTCTGAATGTTTTAAGCACTTGTGGTTATCCGGGTGCTTCCTCTTCAAGTTCCATTGCTTGAACAGGCGATTGTTCTTAAAATTTTAAAAAATGGTTGTGGTTAGCCAGGTGTATAAATGTTTTAAGTACTTGTGGTATTCCGGGTGCTTCCTTTTCAAGCTTCATCACTTGTACATGCATCCAAGTGTGTGAATGTTTTAAGTATTTGCGGTTGTGGTCGCTTGTTTTCAAGAACTCTTAATTATCTGTAGGTCATCCATTTGATTGATTGAACTAGCCTTTTCTAGTGTCTATGATTCCAAAGAAATTTTCATATCCAAGTATCTTTTCCCAGATTTCCACTTAAGTAGGTATGTATTCTTTCTTTGCATCAGCATCAGCATTTCGTGAACTCCTTTTTAAAGAGGGACACAATTGGCACTTAAATTTTGACAACTTTTTAAAGCCATTCATAGCATGAAAAATCAGGAATCGATATTGGCCCCTAATAATAAATATTATTAATTAGCATTTGCATAGTATTAAACCCATATGAATTGCACTTTAGTTGGACTGGTGCAGAGAGGCTTTGAGTTTAATTTTATCATCTAGATTAAGCCCGCAAGAAAGTGAAAATCGGAACAAGCCCATTGAAGATTTACAGTGACCGAAAATCACATGTGAAATCACATGGGGTGCCAAACTAGGGAAGTGGGTTCCTTCATAAAAACTTGAAAGGCGACAAACCTCATCCTGTGAAAATCTTTTCCGTCCATGAAAGGAAAGACGTGGCGAATACGGGCACATGATATACAGTCAAGAATATGATGTCGAAGCATGCACATATATAGAAGGAGGAAATGACGATTGCCGATGATTTTCAAATCAAAAAAAAAAAAAAAAAAAAAAAAGCACTTGCCGATTATGCTCTGGTCTGAAAAAGGGCTATATTTCAAGCGATGAAAGGTCACCACCGTCCGGCCATTTTGGGAAATGTGATCTCGGAGAAGACGCGCTAAAGCAAAAGAAGCTTGTCGGAGATTTTATGGTGAAAACCGTGAGTTTCGTTCAGGAGGAGAGGACAAGAAGAATCTGCAGTAGTGATTGACGAAGGTGGGGCGGTGCAGCGTCCGCTGAAAAGTAGAAAAGTTGGAGTTCATTCCTTCTCAGTCTTTGCTCGCGCGGCTTACGTAATCGTGCTGCATCTCACGTTACGGTTGTCAGCGTCGCCATCGCCCACGTGATGCGGCGTTGCTGATTTGTCAGGCTCCTTCCGACGCTCCCCAGCCAGGCAACACCGACGTAGTAGCAAGCTTCTCAGCCACGTCGACGAGCTTCGGTGAGTTCTTGACGCTAACAGGCCACGCGACGTGCTTGCCCGACGCCATAGCCACGGTCCAGCAAAGACTCACCGACGCAGCGGCGCCAATAAGGCTTGGAGTCTCCCCCTCGCGAAGCCAGTAACGCTGGTGGGACAGCCCCAACTTCAATGTCACTCCACCTTCCCTCGCTAATCCGAGCCTCTCCTCTTTGAATGTGGCAAATATCTGATTATTTGGGCTTGAATACAGCATCTTATCAGATTTAAGAAACTAACTTTTTTATAAAAAAAATTGCATTCCATTTAGGATAGATTGCATTCATATTAATTTCCAAATTTAGAATTGCATATCTGGGAACCATGTGGTAATTAGGAAATTACCTAATTTAGAATATGATTAAATATAAATCATTTCCTAGTTAAAATTAGGTAATCATATATTTTAGGTAATTTTCTATTTTATTTTAAAAGAAAATAAATCAATAACATGCATAAATATCATATAGAATTAGTTGTTTTATTGCCAAATCCTCACATCGCCATGTCATCATTGACTTGTCATCATAATATCCTTGTCATTATACTTCCATGCCATAAGATTCATGTCATTGCTTGGCATATTAAATTAATTCTCAATTCTTTTGGCCATCATTAGAATTGGATTGCACATAGATTGTATGCCACATGTCATTAGTTAAATCAGGATCACATAAACATAATTTAGATTAGAATTGCATCTCGCGTATTGCAAATAGTTTCATTTTCATTAAAGCGAAAAACCCAATAAGAATTAATTGATATTGCAACTATAAATCATAATTAGGTCAACCATATATTGTTTAGTTAACATTTTGCAGAACACTTGGTTTGTTGGACTTAATGGAGCTTTTGCTTTGCTTGAGACGTTGAGACGTTGAGGTTTTTGCCCCGTTTCTAGCAATTTATTTATTATTTTGATTTAGTGAGTGTTACATTATTGATTGCGAACCCGCATAAACTCTTATCACATGTTAGTGACTTAGGATTAAAATTAATCAAGAAGTCTTTAAAATATCTTTTAAAATAAAGAGAAAATGTATCGAAATAGCGTTAAATTAAACTAACGTAACAAAGTCCCAGTATCTGGTTCTGATTCACGAAGTGAAGTGTTCTCCCACACTTTACTCAATTTTCTAATCGATCGATAATAAATCAAAAGCGACTCTTAATTAAATTGAATTGCATGTTAATTGATTAAGTTATGACTCCTAACTTGCGATTAGTATGGGCTTGGACTCTAAGTCTTTTGTTTAGTAATCCATTAGCTTTCTTTTGATAGTTCACCTTTGGAAAGATCGCAACAATATTCATATACTACATGAGTTATATTAGTATGAGCAACGCAAGCCAATTGCGATGACAAGGACAAATCTAGAAAATTTTCTTAGTAGGGGAAAAATTCGATCCTTTATTAGTTTGATAATTGGTACATTATTCGTACAATTAAAAAGTATAAACGAATATATTGATTTCGTATTACTATACATCACAACGTCTATACTTTCATGATTTTAGAATTCTTTTTAATGCTTTATCAGTTTGTGTGGGCAAATTGAAATATAAATACCCGCTTTTGCCTTAGTTGTGCATTTTGAGAAATTTAATGGGGGCGAGAGAGTTTTTAAGCCAAGGGTGATTTAGCAATAATTTAAAGATCTCAACTTATTTCCAAATTTTGTGAAAAACGTGGGGGCTCTCTGCCCCTACCACACTAAAGCCAGGCCCGTCCCTGGCTGGCGGTAGCTTAGTGGCATCGACACACAGACTAATGTTCTTGTTCACAAGAGCACAAGTTCGAATCCACTTGTGATGATTGCGCATGATTCTTGTGCCGGCGAATAGGTCCCGGGACATCTGGCGCTCTGATAGTCCTGTGGTGATGAGCTCCTAAAACATCTATGAGCGAATCGACTAACTATAACTCAATTCAAACATTTCGCAATAAGTGTGACATTATTATGAAAACATCTGAACGGTTTGCTGAGCCAGTTGCCTTCTATTAACCCTTACCATGCTCTATAGTTCAGCAACAATAGTAGATATTTTGAAAATTTACCTCATCCAAGAATATTTTTTGATAAGAGAAAAGGGTCGCCGGGCAACCTCCCTAAACATTATCACAGAAGGTCCATACCCGCAATGAAATATTTAGCTTTTATCATTATTGTTGCTTCGTTTTAAACGAGCCCGTCACCGTCCACCAAACGGGACCCAGGGGGAGCAAAAGAAAGCATCTTGAACGAGCAAAAGAAGCATGTTGACCCAAGAATTGCCATACAGCCAAAAAGGGGCCTAATCTTGAGCGCAATCAATGCATGATTGGGCTCGAAAAACTAATAGGGAAAACCTTCCAGAATTCATCATGTGTCATTAATTTGTCTGCCGTGGCTCATGTGGAGCATCGTCCCTTTGCCAGAAGAAAGCTTCTGTCCCATCAATGAAGCGAGGCTATGATGAGGACTCGTGTCCTGTCGTTTTAGCTCCTATGAACCAACTGCAGACCCTATTGCTGTGCTGCTGCATGATGCGCTTTCCGGAAGAGTTAAAAGTTGCCCATGGACCTTTCTCTTGGACATCATATGTTTTAAGCTAAGGAATCGATCGACCGCTAGAATTAGATTGTAACTTGACCTTGATAAATGCTAAGCTTCAAGTTGTTGGAAGAGCCTCCTTTGATTCTAACTGCATCATCGACAGCCTCAAGACGTGGTGGGAAGAATGGCGACGTGTCAAATTCACATTGCTTTAAGAGGTGGATTAGGGTTTCACAGCAGAACCAGCTACTGCATTTAGTTCGCTTTTTGGGAAAAGTTTCTGGGGAAACGTAAATTACTCTATCCTAAAAGGTTTTCGTGAAAAGTAAAGACAGTATGGTAAACTAGCCAATTTGGAGCCAAACAACTTGGGTCAAAAATTATGAAAAGAGAAAAACCCCTCCAAGAAAAATAGTTCCCAAATCATTTTTAAAACCCTAACTGAGAAAGCGAAAAAATGGCACCTCCTTATCTGTGCAAAGAAAATGACGAGCAAGAGAGATTCGAGCGACTGGTTTTGAGGAGACGCGAGTGTCTCGTCTCAGCAAAGAGGGTGAACGACTGGTGGTGAGCTCGAACGACTTGAGGAGAGAGAGAGCGAGCGAACTAAGCCGGAAACTGAAGAAGGCAAGCTAGCGAACGAAGTGTGGAGTCGAGTGAGCGAGCGAGCGAACGAGGCACGGAGTCGAACAAGGGTAATTGAGTGAAGAGGCGGAGGCAAATTTGCAAAACTTGAAGGAGGGGCAAATTAGACTTTTAGTAAGCTTTCGATAGCCAAAAAGGGCAATCGACAAAAATTCATTAATTAATGGAAGTCGCCTTTCGAAAAGGCTTAAAAGCAGCTTTGCAAAGGAAAATGTTTAAAAGCTTATCAAAAATTCTCAATTTTTTCTGATGGACTTTGGCGAACTCAAAGACACAAACTAATTCATGAATTTTGATTTAATATATAATGTGATTTCCCTCTTTAACTTAATATGTAATGTCGTTTCTAAGCTTTTAATTTGTTCAATATACATGTTCAATTTAGTCTTTGAACTACATGAAATGTTCAATATTATTCATGAACTTAAATTTATTTAACTTTCATAGTTCAAAGAATGTAGCAAAAGTCTATAAAACATATTGAACAAATTAAAAATTTAAAAATAAAATTGTATATTGAGTTAAAGTTTAGGAACCGCATTAAACAAATTTCAAATTCAGAGCTAATATTACATATTTGATCAAAATTTAATGACCATTTATATAATCATCCCCCGACTCCATATGACAACCAATTGGTGCGTTCCTCGGCATTGCCAGCGATGTTTTTCCCTTTGTTGCCCAACTTGGACCATCCTAACTACCGTAGAAAATTCTCAACCACTTCGAATCCATGTAGTAATAGTCTATAGTCCCCCGTATCATGCAGACGACTACCATGCCGATCTCTCCTTTACAGTCCTTATATAGTAATATCTCTCTCGGCAGCAGCAGCAACAACAGTGAGATTGCTACTGTTGTAGCTGCCGAGTCATGGAGAACGGTAAGCAGCCTCTCCTCTCGCCCGCTGAGACGGCCGACCGAGCTGATCCTGGTGTCGGCAGCGGCGGCGGTGACCATGCCCGTGACCAGCAGGTGATCAACGTAAACCTGCCGCTCCCGACCACCGTCAATGACACCTTCACCTTCACACCCCACGCCGACGACATCCCCCCAATCAACGGGCCCCGCGACTTCCTCCGGGAGTTCGCCAAGGAGTCCAAGAAGCTGTGGTTCCTCGCCGGCCCCGCCATCTTCACCTCCATCTGCCGGTACTCCCTCGGAGCCATCACCCAGGTCTTCGCCGGCCATGTCGGCACCCTCGAGCTCGCTGCAGTCTCCGTTGAAAACTCTGTCATCGCCGGCTTCTCCTTCGGTGTCATGGTAAATACGTATATATATGAGTTCGCGTGCTCCTGAAACTGACTTGAGTATAGTACAGATGCCCACATGGACTGATTGCTTTTTGCCCATTAATCACGAGCGTCTGTAATTGGGAAGTACACTAGAGAAGCAGAAGATAAATCAGTTTTTGATATGTAAATTTCGGGAATCCTCACATATAGCTTAAGCCGAATTGTCAGTTTGAGTTCACGTGTCGAATTCAGGATGATAAATTTGCTTGCAATGAATCTGGCAGCTCGGGATGGGAAGCGCTCTGGAGACGCTGTGCGGGCAGGCTTACGGGGCGGGGCAGCTCGACATGCTGGGCATATACCTGCAGCGCTCGTGGGTGATCCTCAGCACGACGGCCGTCGCGCTCTGCTTCCTGTACATCTTCGCAGCGAAGCTCCTGCGGCTGATCGGGCAGACGGAGGCGATCTCGGAGGAGGCGGGGATGTTCGCTATCTGGATGATCCCGCAGCTGTTCATGTACGCGCTGAACTTCCCGATCGCCAAGTTCCTGCAGGCGCAGAGCAAGATCATGGTGATGGCGGTGATCGCCGGGGTGGTGCTGGTGCTCCACACCCTGTTCAGCTGGCTGCTGATGCTGAAGCTCGGGTGGGGGCTGGTCGGGGCGGCCGTCGTGCTCGACACGTCGTGGGTGGTCATCGTGGTGGCCCAGCTGGCGTACATATTCAGCGGGACGTGCGGGAGGGCGTGGACGGGGTTCTCCTGGAAGGCGTTCGAGAACCTTTGGGGGTTCGTGCGGCTGTCCCTCGCTTCGGCCGTCATGCTCTGGTAAACGTCTCCACCATCTCTCTCTGTGTCGCTGCCAACTCGTCTTTAACATCACCCTAGCATTAGGGTTGAAGTTGCTGGCTAGAGAATAAGCTACAGTTGCTTTCTTCCCCGTCTTCGACGTGCCGGAATTTGCTTTCCTTCACCTTCTCCGACAGCTACCAGTCTTGAGCATGGACCAGCGAGACCGACCGGGCATATTCGTACTTTTCGACGGCGGTCAATGCTCGAGAGTTTTAAACCGCTTTGACCCATTAATTACTCGAATGTCGCAGGCGATGGAGATGCGCTCCATCCGCACCGCATGGTCAATAACGTCCGCGGTGGATTAAAAAAATAAAAAATCCTCTTGTCGTGTTCCGTGCTCCTTTCTTCAATATAAAGATGCTTTTTTACCTTGGAAATGGTCAGAAAATATTAATTAAAAAAAGTGTCTTAATCATATGATTAGGTTTTGGGTGGAGTTAATGCACAGCATTTATGAGACTGTACCTTCAAAAAATTGAATTCTCTATCTTTTCCTGTTTTGTCTTCTTTCTTGCGGCAGCTTGGAGGTTTGGTATTTCATGGCGCTCATCCTCTTCGCGGGCTACCTGAAGAATGCGGAGATCTCGGTGGACGCCTTGTCCATCTGGTACGGTTCTTCCCCCTTTCCTCGTTTCTGAGTCTTCTTCTCTCTCCAGGGTTTTACCGATTCTTGAGATCCGGAAAAGGGCCCAAACCAGTTGTGAAAACGTAATACATAAGGAAAAGAAAATGGAGTGGGGACGTGTCGATTTCATTTCGAACCAATTTCCACGCGAGCCTGCTTCTCTCTTTGGCAGCATTTTTCAATTTTCTTAGTTCTTTTCGTAGAAGGAAAAAAAAGCCATTTTTCGATATGACTGGTGACTCCAAAGTGAGAAAATGGAGAAAATATGTGGAGTATGAAACTCAACCAATATTTTCACGAGGAAACCAGTTCCCCGACAATCCGTACGTCGCTTCCTGCAAGAACGAAGCGCAATTGACTGACGGTGGGGATGCATGGACACCATTGTCAAAGCTCGGAGAATTTTCTCCGAACCTAGTGTGGCTGTGACCGTTCGGTTCACTGCAGCTCTTCTCGATACCTAACAGGCGATATCAACGTGTCCCACGTTTCGCTTCTAGAACTGGGTTTTCTAGGAATGGTTCTGTAGTGTGATGAATCAAGGCTAAAAGTTCAAAAGGTTTTCCGTTGAAGATGTAGAGTTTGAGAACTTCTTTAGAGGCGTTCGAGGTTTTCGTGCGTTTTTACCCGATTTGTCTCCCGTGGATTTAGATACCTCGGCTAAATAAGCACAAGAGGTGTCCTTGAATATATATTAAGATATCAAGTAATCTTGAACTGCCTACCTACCAGTTTGAGAGAGAGGGGGATTGAATCACGTGGAACATGAGAATATGGCATGCTCTTGTCGTACGATTCACACTGATAACCTATTCGGCTTCTGAAAACGACACATGCTGAGAAGCACGAGAAGGCTTCATCTGCTGAAAAGTCTTAAAACTTATTTCTAGGATGTGCACTGTTTTCTTCACTTGTAGGTTCGATCGATAGGTAAAGGTCTCATCGTCATTGGTAGTTCGTCATTCCTCTCTAATTTTACTTATCGCACCAAACAACCAACGACTCTCTCGTCTTTTCTTCTTTGTCGCGTATTCTTTGTTTTCTTCTGTTGCTGGTTCAATGGAACAAAAACGGTGAAGTTGCATTTTTTTTTTGTAGGACGTGGATTTGTTGTAAGTTAGGTACATAGGACCCACACACATGACACGGATTTTTGTATATGGTAAATGGGTGAAATCGTAATTGGATAAGATTAATGTGATTGAGGGCGCAGTTCGATTCTTTGTTCTGATGTTTGATTTGATGCACTGTATCCGATGTTGCAGCATGAACATACTGGGGTGGACGCTCATGGAGGCTCTTGGAATGAATGCAGCCATAAGGTTGATACTAGAATTATAGGCCCTCCGGAAAAATCTCTCTTTTCATCTGAAATGGTTTCTTGGTTATCGCAGTGTGAGGGTGTCCAATGAACTCGGAGCAGCTCATCCAAGAACGGCGAAGTTCTCACTCATAGTGGCTGTGATTTCCTCGTTCATGGTCGGCCTGGTCTTATCAGCGATCTTGCTCGCCACTCAGAACATATATCCATCCCTATTCTCGAGCGACTCATCTGTCCAGGCACTGGTCAAGGAGCTCACGCCAGTTCTGGCCTTGTGCATCGTCATCAATAATGTCCAGCCAGTGCTCTCCGGTAGATTTTCCCAGTCTTCTTTTCCTCCTTTTACCTATCAATTTGCCAATTAAAGAAATGTTAAATGTGCAATGGTGGTCTTACTCTTATTTTAACAGGCGTGGCCGTCGGGGCTGGATGGCAAGCTGCGGTTGCATATGTGAACATTGCCTGCTATTATCTGTTTGGAGTTCCTCTGGGTCTGATCTTTGGTTATAAGCTAAATTGGGGGGTCAAGGTTAGTTTCCTTTCGTGCTCAATCATCTTGGAAGTAAAAGTTCGACTCTGTACAGTAATTTTCCCGCTGATTTGATAAACCAAAAGCAATGCGAGATAGTCAAAACCGATCACTTATTGATATGCAGGGGATCTGGTGCGGAATGCTGACCGGTACAGTAGTGCAAACGTGTGTGCTCATCTTCATGGTTTATAGGACGAACTGGAACAAAGAGGTAAAACGTCTTCTTTAATACGCCTCTCTATGTTCAAAGATATGAACGCTTCAGGAATAGGTGGAAGCTCATCGCTGCCTCTGTGCTTCCAGGCTTCCATTGCTGAAGAAAGAATAAGAAGTTGGGCAGATCCTTCAAAAAAGCAGCAAATCGCGGCAGACGACTTAGAGAAATGAAACAGGACCCAATAAATCCTCCAGGAACGAAAGAATTTTGGCGAAGATGACCCTCACTGGTGCCGGTTGCAACTCACGAGATGTCAGCGTTCGTCGCTGGATTTCGTTTGTTGTTCAACAGATTGCATCGGCCATTGGAGATCTAATTAGGCCCCTAATTCCGAGAAAAACCTCGGTTACGTGAGTCATTTAGTTATACCGAATCAATTGCACTGTTTAAACAAGCCATTTTATGTTTTTTTCATCGACTGGCGATTCAAAATCTTGGTCGATCAGATCATGCTCAATTTTAAATACCGATTCTTCTCGTCCATACTCTGTCCTGAAAATCAATTCGTAGCATCATGGGAAGCCCAGAGAAGCCAGAATGATATGAGAATGTGAATGTCATTACTCGAGAACAGTAGTAACCGTACTAAAACGCGCATATGATCCTCGTTAAGCATACCTAAGTTTATGCAAAATATATGTCGCCGCATCACTTGCCCAATTTGATAACGGGAAGAATGACGCAGTGAAGATGCCGTGTTTTATCGTTTTGCAATCTCGTTCTGATTATCCAGAACTGAGTCGCCCCTCTCACTTCCCTGCTCTTACCCAACACTCACTAACTTCGACTATCGAGTCCCAGACTCTTACCAACTAATCTCCTCCTCCTCCGGCGATATATTCGTCACGGCCAAAAGAAAGGAAAAGAAAGAACAGCACTAGTATATATGAGCCATCTTTGCAATTCCGCCATTGATACTTTGCTTTTGCACAAGAAATAGCTGGACGTGGCATGAAGGAAGAAGGGTGGTGAGTTCCCAGATGGCTAGAAGCGTTCTTGTGGCAGAGGAACTTCAATTGCCGATCACACTTGTCAAACAGGTGAGTTGGGATTGGGTCGGATCATAAATGATCCAATCCAAATCGACCTATTTAACCAATTTATAACCTATTTATTGTAATGCAATTTTCTCGATTCATATCCAACCCATATCCGACACAAGGATTGACAATCAACAATTAGCAAGGATTGGCGAGGCTCAATCCTTGCCAACGCCATATGTCAACAAGGTCTTGGTCTTGCCAAATCAGTGAACTCGAGCTTCGCTAGCCTCCAATGAGCTTATCCCTCGCTTGACCAATCAATGGCCATCGCTGTGGCTGGCCACCGACGAGGAAGATGGAAGATGGAAGAAGGAAGAAAAAAGAAAAAAATTATAATTACAATTTTAATTTTGTAAAGATAGTTTTATAAGGCTAAAGATGGAGAGAATGTGTGAGCCTACTGGGTTGAAAATGGTGCTAAACCCATTTAGATCCAATTATTTTAGCCTCTAAGGCAAGCTCTTGAAAATTAAAATCAACCCATATACAACCCATTTATGTATTAAATGGATTATTTGAGTTTGAGCCATTTTGACAGACTCACCACCGATGAAGCCCTGTCAAAGAACCCATAACCAAACATACTAATCGATAATCTGCTTCATATTTCCATGCATTCGAAACAGAGCCTCCCAAAACTGATCGACTTTACCGTCTCAAACGCCAAATCGAGGGCCAGCAAACTGAGAAGGCGATGCGAAGTCAGCAGCATATCAAAACGGACCAGTTGGACCTCTCGGCTGGAAGATACTTGCAAGTTGAATACTGAATGGGCAACCAATGAACGAACCTAAATCGGCCGGAGCTTGAGGCATATCGAGATAGACGGGGCAGAGTATAGACCGGCACTCTGGATACACTTCGCCTGCTATCCGTGAGCGGTGCCCGCTACTGGATGATCTTGGAATGGCTAAAGGAAATTGGGGTGACCAAAGTCCAAGCGGAAATGGTGTGGAAGATGAAACATGTCACAAAATCTATCTGTCAAATAATTTTCTCGTGTAAAATCCTTTTCGAGCCTTTTTTTTTTTTTTTTGGTCAGAAAAATTCTTTCCGACTTAAAAAGTTCTTAATTAAGACTCAAAAGGTTCTTAATTGCGGACATTTCCCTGGCACCATACTCACTCGAAAACCAGATTCTTTTGAGGATGTTTTGGCGAAGTCCAGCAGCAAGAGTAGTTTCAAAATTTTGCTGGTCCAGAGACATTTTATAGTAGAAATCGACAACTCGCACTTCGCATCATTGTAGAAACTAGAAATCCATGTCTGGCTGCGATTTTAGTAACGCATAGTACCCTGCCTAACCGGCACTTGGCCCAAGCACAGGATTACAAGGAGCTATGATCAAGGAAAGAACATCCGAGGTTAATCAGAACAAAGCCACTACTTTGGATTGAAGGAAAAGGAGAGCAGTGAGAGGACATAGTCATACAGGGGGATATCTCTACTCTTTGAAGCAAGCAAATAACAGGGATAGAGAAATTATTCCCATAGGCGACACTGTTCCTTCCAATACAAGGACGGCAATGAGATCGCATGCACAAGCATATCTATAAGGAGCCAGTCTGTTGGACCCGGGACATCTTGGCTAGACAGATATAAGACACAACAAACTGCAAACATCATCAAGAATTTGATAAAGACCAAGTGCTCAAGCAAGGCTCTCAAGCAAGTAACACCTCAAACCAATGCATTTCATTCGGGGATTTCATAATCTACCAGCAGAGATTGCAATTCCAAGAAACTAACTAACAAGCATGATTTACATCTCAAAAAACTGTTGGCATGATAACTTGAGATGCCAATGATAATAGCTCCTACTATATTCACCAGATAATATATATCGCAGCTGTCATGAAGTTCAATGGCCTAAGCCTCCTAGTTGCAGGTCAAGATAATTAGCCAAAGTTTCATGCCGAATATGTCTAACCTTCAAAAGCAAAGTCTCCACAAGATTGGATAGAAAGCGGCCCAACCAAGTCCGCATTGGACCTCTGAAGGTCTCAAAAGATGGCAATATGCATAAAAGATAAAACTTGCACCATCCTTAGGCAACTCAAGACTTGAAAGAGATCAAAATGGCAGGAAAAGCAGGCTTCAACCAGAGGTTGAATATCAGACTTCCATCCCCAGCTACATGCTATCCATTGCCATGTGGCACGCAGAAGCAGATACAAAAACATACAGAAAATCAATCCCTGGTATAAACTCATGGCTGCCACAATCAAAATCCACATACCAAGCTTCGGCACTTAAATAAACCAGCGACCCATGAACAATATGTAAATATAGTCGCCCTCGCTTGCTCCCGGAGCAGTGAAGAGGGCTGAGGGAGACTGATTATCACGAGAGCGACACAGATTCTATTGCTTCAAGGGAACGAGTCATGTGAAATTGGATCTTCACTGACTAGATAGTGAAGCTAGACACCAGACACGAAGCAGTTTTCAGATGCCATCAATATCACAGACATTCACCCAGAAATGAATAACATGACAATGGAAAAAGCGAAATCATCCTAAGCAAAATCGAACGGATCGCCAAATAAGCACATGAGCAAGCAAGCATAGAGAATTACCCAAAAATTAAGCTCCCGGTCTACATAAAGTAAACAGATCCAGATCCAATTACAACCAAACGTCAAAATCATAATGGAAAGCGCATCAATTGTATATAACCGTAAACGGAAACCCTAAAAGCTACCGAATGGGCACCCCTAAGCGGTGAGCACGACGGCGCCGCCGGCCTCCTTGATCTTCTTCTCGGCGATCTTCGACACCAGCTTGGCCTTCACCACGATCGGCTGCTTCTCCGGCAGGACGCCCTTCCCGAGGACCTTGAAGAACCCGAACTGGGTGACATCGAGCACCGGGGCGGCGGCGGCGCCAGAGGCCTTGTCCTTCGCGTCCTGGGGGACCAGCGACCAGAGCTTCTCCACGTTGACGATGGGGCAGTAGAACTTGTTGCGGAGCTTGTGAAAGTACCGCATGCCGACCTTGCCAAAGTACCCGGGATGGTACTTGTCGAAGAGGATGCGGTGGTGGTGCATGCCACCGGCGTTACCGCGGCCTCCAGGGTGCTTGCGGTGCTTGCCAATGCGACCGTGGCCGGCGCTCACGTGGCCGCGCTTCTTGCGGTTCTTCTTGAAGCGAGTCGTCATTTCTGGTCGACGGCGGAGGGACCTCTCTCTCTCGGCGAGTAGGGTTTGTGGGTGGAGCGCGGCCGAGACCCTTAAGAAGGCCAAGATTAGGGTTTGGCGGATACTTATATGGAGGGAAGGGAGGGGCCGGGGGGAGGGGCTCATTTTGATTACCGTTTTGTCCTCTAGGTTTTTGGATATTTACGATCTAAGATTGGGCCAAGGCCACATTGGGCTGGACGGGCTGGTTAAATTTGTCCACTTGTTTCCGAGTCCCTGGGCTTAATCCTTTTCAGCCCACTACTTCATTTTCTTTTTTTCGGGGGTCGAAAGCCTAATACTTATTTTTGCACAATATTCAGCTCGTTTCCTAAGCGAATCTTTTTTCTATTAGGATGAGCATATCGGGCCGTTTCAATTAGGATGAGCATATCGGGCCGACCAAGCTAAAAATCGTCCCGGATCGGCTGGTTTGGTTCAATCCCCAAGGGCGTTAATCCGATTCTCATTTTTTCAATCCCCAAGGGCGTTAATCTGATTCTCATTTCTATAAAAATAGAACCAACAATTTTCGATCCGATTCTCGAGTTTAGAGGGAACTAGATCGAACCGGACGGACAAACTAGACTGACTTTTTTTTAAAATATTTTTTAAAATTTTTAAAAATAACAATAAATCCTAAAATAGTAATGATCATAATATTTTTTAATTGTTAAGTGACTGGTTTTATTAAACAAAACCAGACCAAAACCGACGACCCCTATTTTCATCCCTATTTTCTATAGACTCACATATAAATGAAATTTAAAATTTTCTTTCGATATATTCAGACATTAATTGCGTCACTGAAGGTAATATCCATTTCACATGATGGTGTTCTTACAAAACCGATTTACCATTTGCCAAGGGGAAAGCGCGCGCAAAAGTTAGGTTGCAGCGTTACACTGCCGCAGTGCCGGCCAACAAATGGGTATACATAAACACAAGATCTACCCGTACGCTACCATTGCAACTAGGCTAAGAATTTGAGTCATTGATCCGATTTTGCCCCGCATTTAGCTGACGGAGAGCGAGGAGAGAAGTGAAGAGATATAAAAGTATTCATCTTTTAAGGTGATGCAATACGACAATCTTCACAACATCGGACAGCATCCGCTAACGCCCCAATAATTTCGAGGGCACCGGTCGATAACAAATTCAAGAATTGCATTTGGACGTGAAGGGCACAGTTCTTCACGAACTGGAAACTATATATCATCTGAATTTTACACCGCTCGACCACAAAATAATTAAATAAATACATATGGCGAGCCCCAGAGAAAACATGTAATTGTCTGTAACTAGAGAGCTGTACCACTGCTTGCTTCATCTCTGAAGGACGATAGCTGCTCCAACTAAGCCCAACCACACCGTCAAAGCTACCCAAAAAGCCCTGTTTTTCTCAAGTCCTACCGGAGGCCGCCACACCAGAAAGTCCCCCAGAAAATCTCTGGATGAAGGAAGTTGGTTGGTCGGGGGATAACTTCTATTTTGATCCTGGTCTTTGTACTTATCACTCCAAGTTGCTGCATAACTGCAATAGCCCACAAAGCACTCGCGTCATCAATATTTACATAGAGATGAGAATACCAGCAATTCCCAGTTCTACTTCACTGATAAATTTAGGGTATAATATCACAAAAAAGCAGTAGATAGAGAGCTTCAAACAATCAATTTGTCTTCATCAGTGCTATAGGAACCAACACAAGCAAAATGTAGACCCCCTCCATAACAACATGATAAAGGCAAACTCGACAGTATTAAGTTGCAAATTAGGACAGGATAAATTTGGGACCTCCACTGAACCAGTCAAGCCAACATTTGCTTGCTCAGCTTGATTTTTGTGTCCTGTCAGAAGCTATGAGTTCAGATTTCCTCAGTTAGATATCTCAATTAATTCATTCAGATATGGTGCAGGTTAAGCCAACATAAGATCCATCAATAAGGCATTACATATGATGACTGCATAGACACCCCAATACCATACATAAATAAGAGGCAGCCACACCATCCTCCACAGAAAGCATATACAAAGTACAGCCTCGCATAAGGGAATGTTAATTCTGGCTAAAGAAGATTTCATCAAGGTTTTCAAGAGAATTCAAATAACATCAAGAGGAACACTTGTTGCTGAGGCTCCCTCGGGTGCCTTTCAGAGAGTTGAGCATCAGCCACTGAGTCTAGTCCCCAATATTGCCGGTAGAGTTGGCTCGAATCAGCAAAAACTTACAAGAGAGAAGGATCTCTTGTACAAGTAATTTTGGGAAATGGGTTAAGGTAAAGATGGCTAAGATTAAACGATCAAAGTTCAGGCAAGCAACCCACCATACAAAACAACTAATGACTGAACACTTTATTGATTTTTCGTTTTAGTGCCTACTTTTGAAATGTTCTTCTGCAGCCTAAACCAGCGGAATTTGGTTACATGACGTCAAAAGTAAAATGGGTTGAGAGGTTGTCATCTTGCAGTTGGAGAAATAAAAGACAGCAAACTAGTGGAAGACTTCGTCAGAGCCACAGGAGAAGACAGAAAGGAAGAAGAACTTATTAGGAGTTAGAGTACATGCTGGAGGTTATTTAAAATAATAGGAGCAACTGAGATAAAGATACACACGATCAAATAAACGGGGGAATGCTTATCACAAGGAATCAAATCAGCAGGAGAATGGTATTAAAAAAGATACTCAAAACAGAGGGGAGACACACAGACATCACAAATCGAGCACTTATCTTTTGCCTCTACATCTTCAGTAAATTTAAAATTGCGGCAATGTGGTCCGTTTTTTACATGTCTAGAAATTCATTTCGAGTAATCATACTTAGTAAATCCAATTCCTTCATGCAATTTATTAACTTTATAAGCACCTCATCTCATCTCTTCAACTTATTTGTCCATCCACTATGTAGATTGTGCGTTGTTAAATTAGCCAAACATCCATCCAAGCCCAATTCGTGCACTTTACGCATCAATGCGAATCTGGGAGCAAATGCAGCTGCACCTCCTTCATCTAAAGTTCAAATTGAATTAGCACAAAGTCGTTCCACGAAACACTTGCAACCAAAACCATGATGCCTATTTTGTATCTCCAGTAACATGTAATGAGTACTTTCCCTTCCTATTGTCGTTAGTTACAGCTCAGGTGAGACGGTGAGAGGTCTGACATTGCAAGTAGAAGGGGCAATCGGCTGAAACTCAAGATAACATGGTGGTGTGAAGAGATGGAAATTTACCTGTCATAGCTGGATCCTATCAGCGGAATGGTAACCATCTCCTCCTGTGAAATTTTCAACTTAGGTGCTTGAAGGATATACTTGAGCTCCGCAGCTTGTCGTCGAATGCTAATGATAGGGTGCTTCTTCTCCAGCTGTTGATAAAGTGCAATACAATCTGCATGACGATTGTTAGCCTCATATGCCATCGCAAGCCATATCTGAATCTGGAAGCAAAAATGAACAAACGTCTCCATCAGTTCCCACCAACATGGTATTAAGGATGTAGCATCGTGACATCTCAGGAAGAGAGCACCAGAACATGCAGACTCTAGGGTACTAAACCAACCTCACCGCCAAACAATGTAGGCCTAGGAATGATCGTAAGTGCACCCTCTAGGAACTCGATCGCCCTTCCATACATTCCTCTTCCGTAAGCTTTTTGACCCAATTCAAACATCAGCTGGGCTGTGGCTCTCCTTTCCGCCTGCTCTTTAGCCACCTGACCTCCGACCGAAGAAACAGCAACCACATCATTACCACATTCGACGGGGCGCCAGCATCAAACAAAGCAGAGCTCATGAAATAGACATAAACGTGCAAACACATTAAGATCCTCAAATCACCGCGAAGTCTAAATAGAAAACAAATTTCTGAACTATCCACTAAAGACATACTCGACAGAGCATCATTTCTCATCTTTATCTCCTTCAAGACTAAAAGTATCGTCAGCATCAGACAATCACACGAAGAATGAAAAATCCTCAAGCAGCGAGACGATCGTCTCCGGCTTGCTCGAGCAAGCGAACGCGTACGTAAATTAATAACATCAAGCAAAAGCACCCTGCCCTTCTGAACGTAACAAACGACGACAGGCTTCAGCATCAGCAGCAATAGCTTAAACAAAATCACGTGCAAACGATCTAATCCAACCTTTTCAAGCTCTTTCCTGACTCTCATCTTTTTCTCCTCCTCCGTCTCCTCCCCGCCCTCCCCCTCCCCACTCTCCTCCTCCGCCCGGGTCTGCAGCTCCTCCGCCTTCCGCTCCAGTTCCTTCATCTCCTCCATCTCCTTCACTCGCCTCCTCATCTCCTTCTCCCAGTCGAACTCCTCCTCGTCCTCGCTGCCGTTCCCGTTGCCGTTCCCATTGCCGTCCTCGTCGCTGGACCCGGCGTCGAAATCGACCCCGTTCACCTTCGAATTAGCCTTGCCCCGAGCCACCACGCCCGCCCGGTGGCCACGGGCGTCTCCGTCGACCTCCAAGCTCTTGGGACCCGGGGCGGCGTAGTAGGAGGTGAAGTGGGGCTCCCTCTTGGTCAAGCTCGAGACGACGTCGAGCAAAGAGGGGCGCGACTTGCGGTCGGGAATCGAAGCTCGAGGCGAATTCAGGTCCAACAACAGAGCTATGTTGCCGAGCACCGTAGCCATGGCAGCAGTGACCCCAGAGAGAGAGAGAGAGAGAGAGAAGTGAGATATGGTTAGTCGCAGGAGCTGACCGAGCGAGTGATGAAGAAGAAGCAAGGATATTTCAGGCGGTTGGGATGGAAAGACGATAGTACCCTCGCGGCGGCTCGGACGATCAGGGAGAATTCCAGTTTTGGAGGAGGGCAATACGGTATAGGAAGCATGCAAGACGTGGCGCTTTGCGGGCGAGAGTCGTGCCGTGAACGAAAATTTATCAGGAGAGTAGCGTATGTATATGGGAAATCAAATCTGGACCGTCGAGGTCGATGGGTCCCGCGTGAAGTCTTTGAGATCGGACGGTTCATGGGGATACTTGGGTCTGCCGTGAACTGTTGCTGCTTCGTCGCGAGAAGCGTGATGAGGTGGTTTAACTGCACGCGGACACGTCACCCAGGATAATCTTGGGCGGAAAGAGAATTTAATTTAAAGGGCCCTCGATTCGTGCAAATGAAGTTGAGTAATAAAAAAAATGGTATAATTATTATCAATTCTCATAAAAGCAAAAAAAAAAAAGGGGAGATTTATGAAATGATGGGCTATTTCCACCCTTGTTGATATTTTATATTTACAAGATAATGGATTCATTGATTACTTGCCCATCAATCATATGTGGCTAGTTCCGATAAGAAAAAAAAATTCATATGTAGCTAGCCGTGTGTAGTCTCATTGTCACTCAAATAATGTATGCATGTTTTTCAAGAAAAATAAATATTTATTTTTTTGTAATGGCTTGAGGTTGAAGTAACCAACAAGAGTCTCTTCAAAATAATTTTTAACACTAGAATCACTAAATTATACTCATTGTGATACATTTATCTCGAATTTATTTCACGATATCCAGAAAAAACCAAATTTGTAAATTTCTTCTTCTTATACAAAAATATAATTTAGGATAGATGCGTCATATAGGTATAAATTTTGGGTTTTTTGATGTCAAAAAAAGTTTATGGTAAATATGCCATATGTGCATAAATTTGGAGTTTTTGTTGCCAAATAAAATATGTTAATATAAATGCATCACAGTAGATAAAGTTGAGGGATTTTGGTGTTGCAAAAATAAATTTAAAGTAAATGTGTCACGTAAGTCAGGGTAAGCATTTTCAAGTTCTATTTATAACTTAAAACCTACTTATTGGAATAAGTTCCTTAATTTTTAGAACGTGGAGCCTACTTGTAGGGAAACTTGAAACCTACCATATCATAAGTTCTAAAGTATATCCAAATTCCATCTATATTTTTAATTGAACGATTACAATGAATTATTACCTTTAATGACTATTATTTACTATAATGCACTATGGCAACCCATATTTAGACTCCCAAAAGTTATGAAATATTAATAAATTAAAAGTTTCAGTTATGGATATCGCTAAAATGAAAACTCGGATTAATAGTTTTGGATTACACACTTATCATTTAATGCAATAGAATGTTGTGGAGTTTGTGCAAATACATAGAACAAGAAAAATAGAAAGACTTCTTCCAAATTTTAGGTTTTCGATTCCATCATAAATTTGGAACCCACTCATCAGAACAAATTCCTCAATTTTAAGAACCTGGAACATTCCCTGCGTATCATGAAACCTAAAGCCGGATCGGTTCTCGAGTTCCCAATTTTACCCTAAAATCATACTCATCCATACATGCAGAGATATAAATTTTGATTTTTTTGTGTCAAGAAAATATTTTGGGCAAATGTATCACGTAAATATAAATTTGAGATTTTTGGTATTATAAAAAAATATTTTAGAGTAAATGTACTACAATATGCAAAATTTAAGGGTTTTTTGTGTTGTTTTCCCTTAATTTTATAGTTTTTATTTGATTTAATTCTCGTAACTTGCTTGATTTTTATTTTTCATTTAATCGAGACTCATGAAACTCTCACAACATTTACCAGAGTCTTAATCGAGACTTTCATAATATTGTTGTTAACCATTGGTAGGAACTATAAATATTAGGATTGTAATTCAAGTAAGGGGTCGCTAATCAATCAATGAATAGTACTTGTTCTATTTCATATTTATGTTATTTTTTTCTATTCGGTATCTTTTTATATGACTGGTCATGATTACCTCTCGCCTTATACCTGCTTCCTGTCCAAAAATCAATAATGGACCATTCACATCTCTTATCGATTTCCATATCAATCCATATTTTGAATGGTACTCTATTCAATGCTTTTCGAGGAAACACTTTCCTTATCCAAAACCAACAAATGACCCTTCCCAATCTTATTATGATTTCATTGCCATGTGAAGTGAATGTGAACTTTTTCATTGTGATTAGTAACTCTTTATATGTAAAATAAAGTAGATATTTAGTTTGGAATTTTAGTTTTAGTTATAACTCTTTTATTATTCTCAAGAGTAGATAAAAGTTTCATTTATTTTTCATTTTTTTATTTTTGCAATAAATTGTTAGCCTACAAATATATTTGGAATAGAAATGAAAAGTAAAAGTTTCATACTTCTTTATTTATGGAATATGAATGAAAATAAAAAAATTTCTCATCATTCATTCCCGTTACTAGTCTATTGCCCGCCTATTGCCGTCGGTCACTGGCCGCCACCCACCAGCTGTCGTCGGTTGCCATTCCTCATCACAGCCAAATGGGGAGAAATGTTGTATCATTATTAAACGAATTTTTATTTAGAATCATAAATTTTATATTATTATTAAACACATATTTTTCTTAAAAACTTATCTAGATAATAGAAAAATATATTTTGAAACAGAAATTAATTTTTAAAATGAAATGATTATCATTCACAACCCTGGTAAAATTGATTCATTAAGTAGTTTTTTTTTCACTAAGAAAGAAGAAAATACTTTTCCAATATAATATTCTTTCATGGAAGTTCAACGGTCTGACTGCGACCCACCCCGGTTTCCATGTTCGGTAAACGACTTTGAAATCAAGAGCCCAGCTCAGCTCACATGCTTCGCGCCGGTCGGCGTCTTCCTTCCTCGTGAGTCGGCATGGCGCAACCGGAGGAAGTGGGGAGTTGTCTGAATCCCTGCCTCCTCCTCCTCCTCTTTCTTATGGGGTTTTTGTCCTTTGCTTATTGTTTCAGTTATAGTTCCACTTCCTTTCCCTTGGTTCACACACATCCCGATCCAGTCAATGAAGCCAAAACCCAACGCCGCAGCTCCCCTCCCTCATTTCTTCTTCGTCCATCTTCTCAGCCATTCGACGAGGATGAAGTCGAAGGTCCCTTCTTTCCCTCTCTCTCTCTCTGTCTCTCGATCTTTATCAGCTTCTTTTCTTTGCTTTCCTTTCGTTTTCTTTCTCTTTCTGGGCTCAGACGTTTCTTGATTTGACCAGGTATTGGAAGCGGGTCTCTGGTCGATTTGGCTATCTGGGTTGATGCTCATTGGCCTCTCCCTTTACGCCACTCACAAGTTGCCGTCGGCGCAGGATCGGATCAAGAACCCCTCCCTCAATCGCAAGGTGTTCGCCGACGAGGCCGAGCCGAGCATCGCCATATTCGCCGCGCCCGAACCCTTTACCGGCTCGGTCGGAGCTGCGCAGAGCGTCGCGATCCGCTCGTGGCTTGGGCTGCCCTCGCGGGTCACGGTGGTGCTATTCAGCCGACACGAGTCCGTCGTCTCTTTCGCGGCCGAACTTGGGCCGCGGGTATTGGTCGAGCCCAATATCGATTTTACGTAAGTGGGGCTTTGCTTTTCGCGGTTGATGGTTTAGCTTGTGTTGGAATGACACTGCTTTTGCTGTCTTTTTCAGCTTCTAGATATGGATTAGCTGATGAATTTAACTTGCGCTTGTGTCGACCGTTTCTACTGTAATTTTCTGCTGCTAGGGCTGTGTTAGCTGATCTGATTGGCTGAAATGATATTTCTATCTGGAATATCCATACTGGTTGCCGTGCTTAATTAGACGACAGATGAAATGCCATCCTGGCCCTATTTGTTCTAAAGATTTTGTCGTGGCTTAATGATCACCATGTAGTATTAGTCTACTTTTTCCTCTGTAATGGAACAATGTCTCTGTAAAATTTTCGATTAAGAGGCGAACGTTAGGTGGTTGGTTCCTGATTATACCATCTTGCGCACTTCCTATGACCTGCCTCCTGATTAGGGGACTTTTGGTAGTATGAATAAAAGGTCTGATACGTGTTTG
The DNA here is from genome assembly GCA_014182845.1 of Corymbia calophylla. Taxonomy (NCBI): domain Eukaryota; kingdom Viridiplantae; phylum Streptophyta; class Magnoliopsida; order Myrtales; family Myrtaceae; genus Corymbia; species Corymbia calophylla. The sequence goes on from CM024694.1 coordinate 29,169,682, forward strand.
TATCGCAGTTTCGGATAGCCTGATATGTGTTTGTATCTTTCTAGGTTCCTGGGTACCCCATTCTTTCATTCCATGGTGGCAAGGTCACAGAAATTCGCATTTGACATATGTGCATTTGTCCATTCCGAAACCATCCTACTTGCTGACTTTGTTTCAGCTCTGAATTTTGTCCATAAACTTGATCACGACTGGTTCCTTTTCGCTTCCCCACGTAACCTCTCTTATTTCCCATTTATCTTGGACAAAGATGGGAAACATTGGCTGAGGGAGGATGGCAAGCAAGTGAAAATGAAGGAGGTATGACGAAGCCTAACTTAGATTGGAAATTGCTGGCTCATGCTGCTCATGTGAGACATCTAAGCTGAGATTATGCTCTATTTCATTAGTTGCAGGAGGCCATGACTCAGAATTCGCAACCTAATAACAATGAGGGAAGATTGATCACGGCATGGAACAGAAGGGATTTGCCCTTGCATACTGGAATACTTCCCCCTTTCTTATATGGGAAGGGAATACACAACCATTGGGTCATCAATGAGGTTGCATCATCTGAACTGAGGTTCGTGCTTGATGCTAGTTGGAGTATTTCAAGTTTCTATATGACTGATCCTGCACCTCGGTCTATTAAGTGCATGGGGTGTTCTGGTAATCCAATCATTGAGGAAAGAAGTTGGGAATATGCTGGCAATTCTCTTCTAGGGGCACTCTATGGATCATCACTATTCCATGAAGCTAAGCATTCCAGTCTGGTGAAACTACTGAGATGCAATGGCACATATCTATTTTCTGACACATCTGACAACATTGTCCACATATTTGGGAATGTAAAAGCATTCGGCTTGTTTGAAAGGAGGATCTTGAATTTTTGGAGAAAGAAGAAGCTAGAAGCCTGTGCTAAGGATGTTGAATCATCACATGGTGCATTCAATTGGTCCCTAAAAGATCAGTTGAAGCCATCGATGGGATTGGATTATCCATTCACGCTGGAGTCACTCCTCTCGATCATTGCAGACAAGAATAGGACAATTGTTCTCGGTGTTGCTGGATTTAGTTATAAGGACATGTTGATGAGTTGGGCTTGCAGACTGCGGGGCCTCAAGATGACGAATTTCATTGTCTGTGCTCTTGACGATGAAACTTATGAATTTTCTGTCTTACAAGTATGGCAGTTCCAGTTTTTGTCCCTTCCTGTGCCCTTGCTATTCATCTTCATTACTTTTTTTTTCCTCTGTGGTCTTAATAGTCACTATCAAATCTCGCTGCAATTGCATACCAAAGCTGGAACTTATGGGTGATATATAAGGTGGATTGAACTATTATATAGCAAATTGATGGTAACATGAGTCCCTCATGAAGTTGATACCTTTTCCTTAGTGTGTCAGTCTGCTCACTAGTCCTTACTAGATTTAAAATTAGATTGTTTCAAATTTTAACACTCCATTACTTTAAATAAAAGTGGCTAGAAATCAAGAGCATTCAGTCATTTGATTGAAGGGATATGGATAATTGGATGTTTTCTGTCGCCTGAGATTTGCTGCCACTTTATATTTTTCATTGCACGAGTCTTGTGCTTGCTATCTAAATTTCCTTTACTCCTTTTTACTCTAGGGCCTTCCAGTTTTCAGGGATTCATCAGCTCCAAATGATACTAGCTTTGATGACTGCCACTTTGGGACAAACTGCTTTCAAAGGGTGACCAAAGTGAAGTCTAGAATAGTTTTGGAGATACTCAAGCTAGGATATAGTGTTCTTCTTAGCGATGTTGATGTTTATTGGTTCAAGGATCCGTTACCACTGGTCTCATCATTTGGTCCAGCTGTTCTCGTCGCACAGTCTGACGAATTTAATATGACAGGTATTATGTCCAAGGCTTGTGCTTCCACTCACTGCATGAGGTTATGCAATTTTTCCAAATCATGGTTTTAGTTGCAACACTACTGCTAAAATTGGCGCTTCTAATATCTGTATTTTCTCTAGGACCTATTAATGTGCCCAGGCGCTTGAACTCTGGCTTTTATTTTGCTCATTCTGATGTTTCAACAATCGCTGCTTTGGAGAAGGTGGTAAAGCACGCTGCTAATTCGGGCCTCTCAGAGCAGCCGAGTTTCTACGACACATTATGTGGGCTAGGGGGATCCAATCGCCTGGGCGATAATGCATGCTTTGAACCCGAGACAAATTTGACCGTTCATTTTCTGGACAGAAATTTATTTCCAAATGGTGCATATGGAGGATTTTGGGAAGAAAGAAATGTCAGAGAGGCCTGTTTGAAGAAGGGTTGTTTTATCCTTCACAACAATTGGATTAGTGGAAGAAGGAAGAAGCTGGAACGTCAGGTGTTGTCTGGACTTTGGGAGTATGATATCAGCACAAGGAGGTGTCTGCTGAGCTGGCATGAAAATCAATTAGCAAGTAAACAGTAAGACCCCGTTGGTGCTTTTCCTATCTGTCTCTTGCAGACTTTGGTTTTCACGAGGAAGAGGAATGATTAGAGACGTTATTCCTCCATCCATGATTGTGATGGGGGGTAGTAAGCATTGGTTTCATCGCTGCAACATTTTTGAAAATGTTAAAACAAACAAAGCCGGCCTAGGGAAAGGCCAGAAGATAGCTGCCATTGTGAGGAATCAGGGATAACACAATGTGATGCGAAATCACAATTTAAGCAATTCAGATTCAGAACCAGGTACCCGCATAGTGATAAGCTATGTTGAAGAACTGCGTTAATTTGCTTGGGCTAGTCTCCCACAAGGAGCCCCCCTCGACACCGAAAAGGGCCATTGCTGGAGCTTCCTTCTCGCTGGAAATAAGCTTACAGTTCGGAGATATTTCTCTGGGCTCACAATTGAATGATGTCTCTGTGAGAATAATCCATGCAGGTGGGCGAATTGAGCTGTACCAAGATGTGATTCCTGCATCCTACGTGATGGATAAAAACCCTGGCATGTGCGTTGCCCTCCCAGAAGTTTTCAGGAAGCCATATGAATCCATATTGAATCCGGAGGAAGATTTAGTACCCGGCAGGAAGTACTTTATGGTTCCATATAGCACTGCGAGCAAGCTGAAGCGCAAGTATCAAGAGAAAATGAAAGCTAGAGAAGCTGCTGCTGATGAGACAAAGTTGGAAATGAAATCCGATGTCAACCCATGTGAAGAACCCATCGAGCAACCCATTTGCTCAGCGAAAGATTTTTACACTTCAAAGGACAGATGGTCAAGATGTTCGAGGAGAAAGTGGGGCATCAAGAAGCAGCCTTTTGTACCCCCTATACCGAGGGCAAGAGCGTTGCGTTCGATGACATGGGAGCCGAGTCTATCCTCCATACAAGAGCTCTCTCCATGATTCTCTTTCCTTTCAGGGCTCCCGGGGTCCCTGGTTGTTGACCTTTACATGCTTCAATCACGAATTTTGTACTTCTCAGAGATATCAGATAAGTGATTTTCCTTTTATTCTAAGTTGAATGATCCAGACAGTCTCAATTTGTTGGACAACGTATTATCCGTTTCCCATGTGTGCTTTTTTATCTCTGTTTTGTTGTTTCCCTGAAACATCTAACAGCGAGTGATATGGAGGTACTGGTAGTTGTATATCGCAGCTAAGTGGATGTTTTTCCTTATTCTTTTCTCGACCTATACGACCAAAAGGCTCTGCTGCTTTAGTAGCTGAAAGTATGATCCTTTCCCCATCTCCACGTGACCGCTCACACCATAAGATTTAAATCATCATCTTGTACAGTTCATGTTCTTCTGTTAATGCAAATCAGAGCACCGTGTTTTCAGTCTATGACTGAACCATTTTGATTTTTCCCACTTTTATCAGCCTTTTCCAGGCAATCTTGGACATCCTCAGTTTTCCATCCGATGCACGTTTTGATGTTCGCAGCATTTTGCTTTGCCTTTGACAAAAAACTGGCTTCATCAAGCAGAAGAACCAGAAAATCAGTGCCTTTTTCTCTCCCTGTTCAGTCCGGAAATGAATCATAATTTGAATAATTGTGAGTATTCCACCGTTTATGCACTGGATTCTGAAGCCACCTCATACAAGATCTTGAAAATTGGTTAAGTCTATGCAACAGCTACATTGATTTGGATGGTTATCCAATTCGATTGTAATTCAGCAGGGAGAAAAAAAAGACTGCTTCAGTTCCAGACAAAATCATTCGGAACCAGCAACCCGGTTAACCATTTTTGGCTTGATACTGATAAAGCAATCTAGTAAGCAGACCAAAAGACAGCAATGGGATAGTTATCTATACTGGTAATTTTAAGGAAGCCGTGTATCTGTCAATCTTAGGCTCACAAAACGTATGACAATAGCTTTGTCAATATCCACGTATAGAAGACAGCTAAGAAGGCGCCGACGGGAATCGTCACGGCCCAAGAAGCCACAATCTCCTTGACAGTTTCGGCTCTAACACTGTTAAGCCCCCTTGCGAACCCCACTCCCATGACTGCGCCAACAAGTGTGTGCGTGGCTGAGATAGGGAGGCCCAGCTTCGAGGCAAACAGGACCACTGAAGCAGCCGCGAACTCGGCTGCGAATCCACGAGTGGGTGTGAGCTCTGTTATCTTCTTCCCTATCGTTGCAATCACTCTGTACCCCCACATCATAAGGCCTGCCACAATGCCGAAGCCTCCCCAAGCAAGGACGTCGATGGGGATAACTATATCGGCACCAGTAGTGACGCCCTGGAGGATGGATAACGCGCCTGCTAGAGGACCGATTGCATTGGAGACATCATTTCCTCCATGCGCAAATGACATGAAACAAGCCGAGAGAACCTGCATGTACCCGAAGACCCCGTACACTATTTTCAGCTGAGCACCCTTCGGGCCTGCGATTTTCGCTCCAGCAATTTTCGACAGAAACCCAACATCTCTATTGAGTGTGGATTCCTCTGGCTTTGGCTGGGATGAATCGGTTTCATCTAGGAGGTGGCCGAGCTGTTTACGGATCATGCGGTTGACGAGGAAGGCCCCGGCTGTGCCACAGGCTAAGGCCTGGGCTAGGGCCAACGGAATACTCTTGCTAAGCGGGAACGCTGCAAAGGAGATTCCTGTCACGCCGACGAAAACCGCAATGGGAGCAACGGCTGCAGCTGCTTGTCCTGGATTCGGAGCACTATAGACGAACTGCATAAAACAGAGGCGATATCAATGAGGCCATGATCTCGAGAATTCGTGTTCAATTCACTTCACTTGGTTATTATCTAATCGATAGCCTTATAGGATATTCTTGTCTCATGACTTGTTAAAATTGGCAAAGATGCTCACAATGCTCGTTGAATTCCATTTATCACTTCTTTTCGCAATCCTTTTTTTTTTTCACCACGATCGGGAAGGCTTCATACCAAGAGCTGAAGTCTTACCGTCCTGATGCATTTGTATACAAGAAATGAGACCAGTGCTCCCATTACTGGCGAGATAACCCATGATGATGCGACCCTCACGAGTGAACTCCAGAAGACAGCGCCGGCTCCTCCGTAGACCAGGCCAAATCCAACCATTGAGCCAACTATGCAGTGCGTGGTCGACACCGGCAAACCATAGTACGATGCAACCTGGTTCAAAGATGGTCAGTCTTTCTAGGCTGAAAAAAAATGTGTATACACAGTGGCGACTACCGCAGAGAGATCGTTCTGGAGAGTCTCCAGATACATCTGAAGGACTAGAGGTGCTAATCACGAGCTTACTATCCGCAGTTATAATCACCCTGAAGTTTTCATATCCAAGATGGACTAGGCCATGAAAGTTGAGAGTAGATCAGCATGCGGTGGGACAAAAACAACTTCACGTCACCTAATCATTGACTCCCAAATCAAACATGACGGTCCGTCTCTTCAGGATTCAATTCAAATTATTCTGCTTTCACCTCACGAAATTACATTTTTCAAAGGTTCAGTACACTCTTGTTCTTAATGCGTCACAAGTCAGGTTATAAAGCCACCTCGCTGATTTCCAAGTTAAAAAGAGGCTTCAGATTAGTAATTCTCTGGAATCTGGAAGATCTTTCGAACATATCCTGGGATTTTGCTGTAAGGAACTCCCTTTGACTTGTGTCTGGGCATCAAAGATACCATGGATAAGCAAAATTCAGACACGAAAAATTGATCCATTCAATTGTGCGATGCAGCAAATAGCCTTTCCCTGTTAAGATCCGTCTCGTCTCACTTTTAGTACCTACTAACACCTGGTTTCCGCTATTCAAGTTCTTAACAGGATCTTAAACAGTGGCTTGAACTGTCACAAACAAGTACAGTAAATAAGAGAGAGGAAGAATGAACTGTGCTTGGAAGAGAGCACTTTTTAGCACAATGGCTTTGGATGAGCTTCTTGAACCTTTTCCCATTAACCAAGAAGCCTGTGATCCAGCTGCACTTTTCTCTTTGCATTCATCCTTAATTTTGTTATGCAAAATGCGTACGAATCAAAGGGGCTGGATTCATCAATTCCTTGGTTAATGGGGAAGGAGATATCTCACCACAGAGTAACCAAAAATTCTAAAACCCTGAATAACCAAAAGACTAATGGAAGATATGGTTTAACAGGGGGCGTGACAGACTAAAGCCGGCATTTAGATATATAAGTCACACTCAAACCTGGATAAAAGTCCCCGGCATGATTTAGTAGATCGAAAGATATGGAAGATGTAAGAGCGGCGACAACAGTCACAAACCTGCAACCAAGTACCGGCAGCGGCCAAAGAAGAGAGCAGGCCAGCGAAGAGCAGAGTGTCCTTGCCCTTGAAGACGTCAGCGACGAGGATGCCCTTCTGCATGGTGCTGGTCACGTGCGTCCCCATCAGCAGCGCCCCCGAGAACTCCAGCACGGCAGCCGTCAGCACCGCCTGCGGAAGCGTCAGTGCCCCCGACCCAACCGACGTCCCCATTGCGTTCGCCACGTCGTTCGCCCCAATGTTCCATGCCATGTAGAACCCGAATAGCAGCGTCACATACGACAGCGCCCGAGTCTTCATCGCCATCCCTTGGCCCAGCGACCTCATCCCCAGGGGCAGCAACAGCGCTGCAAAAGCAATGCATATTGAGATCGCCGCCGCCGTCCTGGAGGATATGCCAAAGGCCTGCGCCATCCCGGGCGAACCGTCCCCATCGCCATCATCACCGGTGGCGTCCGAGGAGGAAGGGCCGGCTCTCTTGTGTTCAGCGATCCTGATTCCCTGCTCGAATAATTCCTCGCCTTCAGAATCAGCAAAGGAGGATATGCTGGCGAACGCATGCACTGACCGGAGGTTTCTCAGGCAAAGCCGGTGGGGTTTTAGGGGTAAAGTTTCTTTCTTTGGAAAACTTAATTCGTGGGGGACCGAAGGGGAGCGATACTTGGGGACATACAAGCGAGAGGGCGTGATGGTGTTTCTCGTGGAAGACAGGCAATAAGAAGTAGTCATTGCTTTAGAGAGGGAGAGAGAGAGAGAGAGGGAGGGGAATGTGGCGGTGGCCGGAGAGGGATTATTCAGGTGAGTTCTTGGCCATGGCAGGTGGTGGAGAAGAGAGAGAAGAGTAGGCGGCGGCGGCGGTGGAGGAGAGATGGAGGAGGAGGAGGAGGAGGAGGTGTTGGCATGACTTAGGAGGGAGAGCTCTGGAAAAAAGTTGGGCAGTTGGCTTCGGAGGGGAGTGGTGGTTGTGGTTGCATGGAGGGCCAGTCCTGAATCTTAGACCCACAGAAAAAGTTGGGAAATATTCAAGAATATTCAGTGGCTTTCCGTGGCGAGTGGCGGAAAAAATTTGGGCGCCATATCCTCGTTCGGATAATGCGATTCGATTCCATCCCCGTCCACATCCTTACCAATTCCAGGGGTTGGACGAGCAGGAAGATTAGGCACCACATAACTCGCTCGCTTGAAGTGGGCAGGATTTTTCTTTGCTCTGCATCTTCTCTTGCGATTGCAAAAACGAAGCTGGAAAAAACAGAGGATCCAGTCCTGTCGCTCGTCTTCCTCGAGTGGAAACTTTCTCAATTGGAAACGAGCGGCAAAAGACTAAAACTGCCAGACCATTATCATCTATACCCAGCTTAGCACGACGGAACGAGACCACGGGAAGGGCACCGAACACGATGTTTCGGTACATTGCTTGAAATGTAGTTGTGAGGTGCGAGATGTGGCATTATTGGTAAGTGTGACCGAAGTAGTTGGTAGCAACAAGAACGAGAAGCGAGTGACCGACAGTTAGGTTGGTCGAATGATCAAATGCTCCTCCTTCTTGCATCTGATTTACTCCAGTGCAAGCACAGACTAAGACATAAACCAACGAACCTCCTCACCCAAACAAGGACTGAGCCGATTTGCCGTACCGCCTCAAATTTCCCAAAAATTATTAAGTTTTTACGAGTGCTGCGCTTAACTTGACTTTAATCTAATTTACAATTTATCGATAATTCTCAACGTAAAATTAATAAAGTATTTTCCATATAAATTACATCCATATCAAAATCATAAATGTTGATCCCTATAGTAATTTTATGCCTTCCAAGTAGGGATGTGTAATAGGAATTGCCCAGATTGAACTGAATCGGCCGGTCTATGCTATTCCTAGAGGCGTCGATCCGATTCCCAATTCCATAAAATTAGAATTGGTAATAGGCAGTTTGATTCTTGATTCCAAGGTGGAAACCAGACTGCCTAAACTAAGCCAATTTTTCTGTAGAGAAATCAAAATAAACATCTCTTCTTCATCCTCCAATTTCGTTCTACTACAGACCTCTCTCCCGGTATATGAGCGTGCCTACACCAGTGCATACCTCCTCGCTTAGTTGTTGCTAATCGCCCAAACCTCCTCGCTGTCGTCGCCCATCTCTTTGCACCTCTGTGATGAACGGCAACATAGAAAGATAGGGAAAAATCGAAAAAAACAGGAGGAAAAAGAAGGGATTGGGTTGACGAGGCGTGTTGATGAAATGCCTGGATCTCGAGAATGATAAAATGCCAGGCCCAGGAAAAGATGGAATCTGGAGAGATTGTATCAGAAACTTACGAATTGTCCTTGAGATACAATCCTGGGCAGATGGAAGGTTCCACCGGGTCCATTGGACTGCCAGGGAACCGGACCAGACTTGATAGTCCAGTTCCTGATTCCAAAAAGTAGAACATAATCCTTTGTTCTCAGTTCTAGAAATTGAGAATTGGTCTTCCAAATTCGGTTCCCGGTTTTTTAGTGAGACTAGACTAGACCGGAAACTGATTACCTCTACTTTTAAGTCATTTATATATTTCCAAACATATGGGATCAGAGAACTTTGCATTTTATTTTTTCCAGTTTTTTTCGATGGCTTCACTCCATATGTAATTCATAAATTTAAATAGGTGGTGTCTTGAAATTTTCAGAATGTCTCAATCATTAGAAAATTTCTGTTCGAAACATTAAAAAAAAAAAAAAAAAAACAAGATTGTGCTCAATGTATATTCACTCAACTCGCCAACACACGTGATTCCCAAGAACCAACAGGGCTCGTGTGCTCTGGCAATGAGCGAAGGGGGGTCAACAAGGAAATAGGTTAGATCCACACAGGCCCAAAACAGTATCGGCCCAAACCCCCAAACATTCTCCTCGATCTTTTCGGCCGAGTCCCACGATCAAAGCCACCTTGTCTTCATCAACATCAAATATTCTCCACTCAAGAACAGTACTAATTCCTGGTTCATCACTCGAAGGGCGTGCTGCGAGATCCCGAGAGAGCACCCCTTTCTTGGTCGCTACCCAACTAGTGAAGCGAATCCATTCATGCGGTGAGCAAGAGAGAACTTTCCGAATGACGAGAGACGAAGAAAAAGCAGGGGGGGATGTAGCTTTGAGAAACATTCGAATTCAGGAGGCGGCTTTTATGCATGAGGTCACAAACAGATGACCAAATTATTCCCCTCGGTTCTTTCTGCCCAAGGCATATCCATATGCAATGTATCAATTCCTACTTTCTTGATTTTGGAAAGGGTATATGAATTGTTGACTCCTTTCTTAATCAAGAAACGGCACTTCCCTTTTTTTCTCTCTAGCGATGTGAATCGAATCCCCAATGTTTTTCTTTTTGTAAAATTCAAGTCCGAGGAAGAGGAGGAGCTCTTAGATAACAAGATATATGGAAGATGTTGGATATGAAGGGGAAAAAGGGAATTTTATCGATTGCACGATTGATTTGATTATAGTATAATCAATTGATTCTATTGTTAATGTGGCAAGCATTTCGATGAGATTTACATGTAAATTTTAAGATTTCATGACGTACTGATGGACGAAATACAATCACATTATATGTCACACAAGATGCCCTTTCTTTTCATAGATGACGATGCATGTTGAAGCATAAGTATAGTGCCCATGTCCCACCAACTTGTTTAAAATCACTAGTGATCCAAATAGCAAAAAAAAAAATGTGCCTTAAGTACCCGATTCCTCAACCTGCTCCTAGAAAATGTGAAAAGAGTGGGGAGATTGGGCAGCCAACGACACATGCCTAAAACAAAAATGATAAATTAGAAAAACACACGTTGCCTGAGAATAAAGGGGTCGCTTCCTCTTGATGCGGGGGGTCGCTCTAGGCAGCACAATTGCCTGTCCTATGATTCGTGTTGGGAGCAACGTATTTAGCATCATCCTCCGACATATGCCCTCCCTACCCCTGCGGCAATGCACGAAATGAAGGAATCGAGTTCGTCCACTGAGCGAATATTCGACCTAACTCGTTCCCTCCATTGCACTTTGTTTTCTCTTCGTTTCGAGCATGGAGAGATCAAGAAGGACTGAGATTTCTCCCTCGTTAAACACGAAAATGTCTGCATGAGAAATAAGTTAGGTTATTCAACTGTTCTCTCGATTAGGAGTTTCGTAGTTAGATACCTGCAAGAATCGAGTTTTGGTTAATTTGACATAAAATTTGTTGTGACAAGCTATCGGAAATACCCATTATTTTGAGCGAAGAATAAACATGATCTTATACTGTGAAATTTTTGCTCTTACCGATTGAAAAAAAAAGGGACATTTTCAGACTTAGTATCATTGCTTACAACATTATATGCCTCCCCAATTATGTTAAAATTCAGCACACAATCACAAGGAAATGAAAAATACAAGCAAAAAGAAAAAATCAAGACACAAGGATTTTATTCTGTTACACCCTTAAATTAAGACTCCGTTCAGTAGAAGATTTCACTATAATTAGCAGCTTGCATCTCTCTATTACAACTCTTACTTATAAAACAAAAAGATTATTATATACTCAATTGGCCCAAATTCAAGTCCAAACTCAAACTACCAATAAAATATTGGCTCGAACAATAAATGTCCTCTGGTGGCCTCGAGACCCTGGCACCCAACGGATTATCCGACTCCCACTTCCATATCCACCGGTAATCTTAATTTAAATTTATAATTTTAACTTTACCCAACTGCCAATCATGCTCCTCCAAAAGTCCTCTTGCCTCTCTCTTTTCATGTATCTGCCTACATTGCATTAGTCTTGTTGATCTTCATTGTATGGACTCCACTTTTTCAACCTTTTATTTTGGACTTAAATCTTGTTTTTCAAAAGTCCAAAGAGTCGGAAGATTCCGAAGCCGGTCAGAGAGAGAGAGAGAGAGAGAGGGGGGAGGGAGGGAGAGAGGAGGACCACCCATGTTCCGTTTTCCCATGGGCAAGAGAGCATGGTCCTTCCTGGCGCCTCCTTATCTTCAGAATCGCCGAGGGTATATTCCGTCGAAGCGGTTGAGGATCAAACCCTTGACGTGGGAAAAGAAGAATGCCATCTCAAGTGGTGCGACGACGAGGGATTAGATGCTCAGTCTGAGGATGTCCGAATCAAGACATATCTTGTTCGAAGCAACCTCAAGAGCTCCCTACGCGTCTCATGTGGACAGGATAATTAGCATGCAATTTTTGGGAAAGATTACCGGGAACCGAAAGTATTTGATTTACTACCAAAAAGAGAAGGTTTTCAAGATACGGTATGGGATAAACCTCGAGATTGCATACAACATACGAGTCCATTTCCATGATCCTTTGCACGTTACACTTAGATTACGAAATCTATGATTGTGCTGAAACCCTAATTTTATGGAAAAGGAGGATAATAATCCAATAAAAAGGGGCAGGAGAGAGCCTTTCAAGTTTCTGGAGACAAGTATAGATTGTGAAGGAAGTTGTGGATTGCATTTGGGTCCCCAAAGTTCTCCTGTCTTCCCTCCCATTCCTTCCTGGAGTCTGGCAGAGGGCAGAGCCAGAAGTCTCAGGTGTCCCTCCTCCTGCCATTTCCCCGTTGGCCCCACATATTCTCGCTCACTTCATGTCTCACGAAATCGCGTAAACCCTTCTGCATCGGTCGCAACATTACTCACAACTTTCCCTTTCCCACGTTCACTTTTTCTCGTGTAAGATTTACCCATTTCATTTGCTCTGTGTTGTGATTGGAACAAATTACTTTTCCCTTCCGGATAGATCGCATCATACTTGGCAGGGGTGAGTGATTTTCACCTGAAACCTAAAACCTGAAATATATATTAAAATAGGTTCTTCGTTATTTGAAACTAGAAACCTACCTTACATATACTATAATTTAAAATCTGCCCTGTCACGAGTGTCAAGGTCTATCTAGATTTCACCTATATTATTAATTGAATTATTACTTTTAATGACCACTACTTTCTACTACAATTCATTATTTGATCATAAATTATATTAAAATACAATAAAATATATGAATTATTAATAAAGTAAAAGTTTAGTCATAAAAAGGAAGCTCGGACTAGTAATCCCATATTATATAATCATCATATGTATTATTTAATTGAACAATTACAAAAAATTATTACTTTTAATGACTATTACTTGCTGTTATAATTCACTGACTATAACTTATACATAGATACATGAAAATATATAATGCAACAAAGTAGATGAAAAAAACGCCAAAATTTGTTAATCCAAGTTCTCACACAAATGGTTACGAAAAACACCAAAAACTTGTTCCAAGTTCTAGGTTACAAATTCTATTAACTTTAAAACCTAAATTCTACCCGTCGAAATAGATTCTTCTATTTGTAGAACTTTGAACTTATCTTACATACTTAATAACTTAGAATTTTGAATCGGGTTTCCATCGGCCCTGTTCTTAACCTTGTTCTCAACCCATCCGATTCTCAGATTCTAGATTCTACCTTAGAACCACGCTTACCCCTAATACTTGGATAATACATGAAAAATAATGAGAAATGCTTGCATGACATTCCTTAATTCACTGTGAGAATAATTACATATTTTGGAATAAAAAAAATAACAAATAATAAAATATTGTTATGGAATTCACTTTTTCCAAAATTTGTGGCTAATGATGTATTGTTTGTTACTCACTTATGATAGCTCAAAAACCATTATGCTTAAACTCAAAAACAATAGAAAGACCGGACAAATTACCAACCAAACCTAAAAATGTGCTCTCAACTTTCAGGTCAACGTTTGTTTAAAGACTCTTGAGGTTCAATAATATTGAAAAGTATTTAAAAAAAAATAAAAAACAATGAAGCAATTGGAGAAATCCTCGCAAGAACCTTCCTCTTTTATTATCCAAGGCATCTCCGTCGAGTATCGAGCTGGTCCATCAAGGGCCAACAGGCCGGAGGAAGATCATGATGTTGATGTGGCAACGAGATATCGTGGAGTATCCAATCAATTGTTATGATCCATATATTATTAAGTCTTATCCTACTTGATATCACATGTATTATGTACCTCAACCCCAGTCACATGAAATGCTTAATCATAAGTACACAACGTAAGGGGTCGGATCGCACATCAATCGTTCGTGCCTGTGCGGCGCCACACGCGTCCCTCGTACCGGAATTCTCGGTGCTTATGTTTCACACCTGGCGCGGCCGCCACATGGGATCTGTCCCCTTTTTGCGGTGCTAGTGTCCCCCCCCCTAACAATTTCGGTGCCTCGTCCGGGTAATACGTGTCGATCTTGAGAATTTCTGGTTTGAGCCCATCTTTCTTATGGCGGTTTTGTTTGGCAACGTGAAAAATACTCCCTTTTACTTGTAGGCTGCATTAGAAGCCGCCACATGAAATTTGACTAATATAAGTGGAGACATACGCGGAAAAAGAGGACCTGACGGCATATCATAAAGTCCAATGTAATTATTCACTTCGAATTTTCCAACATTTAAAGATTTTCCTCGCCTTCTTCGCAATTTTCTTGTTCCCTCATTTTCCATTGTTCTATAAATTCAATATCAATCTCGCGTCCTGTATTACACCGTGATTATAAGAAGTGAATCATGATGGTCAAATTATGTATAATCATTTCGACAAGGAATTCGGTGGAGTTAAAGAAATAATAAAAGTCATCAAAAACCTTAAATTGTGCTTATTATGACACATTTACCTTAAATCCTTTTTTTATGATATCAAAAACTCCTAAACTTATATCTGTGTAATACATTTATCCCAAAAAATTTGTGTTATGGAAAAAAAGTTGTAAATTTTTGGTGTCGCAAAAAAAGATTTGAGATAAATATGCTATACAATCTCATTTTTCTACTGTTCTGCTCATAATGTTTATTTACATAGAATGCTTTACTAGCTCATCGAGAATCTGAGGGCTTAATTAGTCTTTGATAAAGAAACAAAAATAAAAATTATGGCAAGTATGATATCTTACACGCATGGTCCTTCCGACCTCATAATATGGACTGTCTATTAACCACCAAATTCATTTCAAAAATAAAAATCTTAGTCTATCAAGGTGAAATCTCAACATTTGAGAAAAAGATAATATATTCATGTCCCAAGGAAATAATGTCTTATAAGATGAAAGTCAAACTTTTTGATGTTATATTTTACTACTAGGATTTCTTTGAACATAAAATGGTTATCTATGAATCTAATGGATGCTAGTGATGAATATTAAACTATAGTTTTTTTCAAGAAATTCACGGGCAAAAATTTCTTTTTGGGTGATGACTGAGATAAGTTTTTGATGCTACAAAAAAAATGGGATTTTTGATATTGTAGAGGTATAAATTTAAAATTTGTTATGTCATAAAATTTTTTGATAAATGTGTTACAATTAGCAAAATTTAAAATTTTTGGTAACTTTTTGTCCTGGAGACGCACTTATTTTTCCAACTTTTCGGCGATTGGCGCCCACACGTGCGACTCGCACGCTTTTGGGGAAAAGGAAAGACCCACAAGGAGACAACCGACCCTCGCTAGACCGCAAACCCCAACTCGGCCGTTTGCGCGCTCTCGATGGTGAGGGCGGCCGGCCCTCCCTATGCCCACATCACAAGTGGCGAGGTGGGTCCCCCGCCACGTGTAAAGAAGGTACGTGACGTCAGGATCGCGACCGCATGTCCGATTCCCCAAAGAGCATTACTTACCCAGTGCGTGCGCACAGAACGAGAAAAGGAAAGAAAAAAAATGAAAAGGGGCACGGCTCTATCTAAGTTTGGCCACATCAACTTGCATTTGGTCACGAATGCTTCCCATGGCCAACATCACTTTTTAGTGACGTGTTTCCCATCAGCTTTTCACATTGTAGTTTCGGGGAACTCTTAGTTAATTTTCATGCGTGTCATTGTCACATTTTTCTAAATAGTATAGAAAAAAAAATTTGCAATTTATTGATGGCGGCTTAAGACTCTATATGAAAAAGAAAAAATATATGCCAAATCGAGATGACTGTTTTGCCCATCGCATGGCTAGTAGGGGCAAGGTTGGCTTGATCCGATGAATGCGCTGCCCCACTCCTACATGCAATCATATGCATTGCAATTTGATGATTTCTAGTATTGAGTTAGTCTCTTTATATGAACTATTTTGCTTTGGTAATATGATTTTCAACATAGACATGAGCGCTTCCGATGATTTATTCTATTTTTTTGTCATCTATAAGTCAGGGAAAATTCTAAACTAAACTTTATGCTAATGAATCCGAGAATTCCAAATTGACATTGTTTTGCCCCTAAATAATTCATTCAACTTGTGAAATTTGTTCTACACATTACTGCATAGATAACTTATGTTCGTTGAAAAATGTAATTTAAAAATTCTAAGTTTGAAATAATAATATTGGGGCAAGGATGGTGAAGCAATTTCCTCGGTTGGCCTGCCCTACTGCCTTCCCTAACATTGAAGGACATGGTAATCAACGATTTATATCATATGATTATATTATGTAAGATTGTGATACTTGGGTTTATAACCTTTTGAACCATAGTTTTGAGAGTCTACAATTTGCATCTCCAAATAAAATTCTCGAATCCAAAAGGGGCAATTTACCCTTGAATTTATGCAAACCCTAAACCATTTCCCTATTCTTCCTCCCTTTCTCTCTCTCACCTTGCTCTCTTTCGGCCGTGGGCTACGACCACCAACCATGCCGGGCCACCACCATTTTCAACCAATTCTGCATTACCTCTCTTGGCCATGGGCTACGACCATTGATTATGCCGCGCCACCACCATTTTCAACCGACTCTGCATTATTGTCTCTCTCTATCTCTCTCTCTATAACACTTGACCTTCTATGTCTCCCTCTTCGGCAATGGTTGGTGTTGGTCAAGCTCAATGGATCTAAGGCAGGTCGAGCAAAACATAGATATTGAGTAAAATTTGTTGGATCTAAGTAGAGACCGACATATTGTACTTGAGCTAGATGCCGATGGAGCTCCACATGCCTGTTGATGCGAGCTCCACACCCGCTTGCCGAGTCGCAATTCAATTGGGGTGGCGGCTGTCGGTGAGTGGCAATGGCGTGATTGGCGTCGGCAACGCTTGAAGGGGAGGGGCCGATTTTTGGGTGGGTGAGTGGCAATGGGTTGGGAATTTGGCAAAGCAGCCTTTTCATTGTAGATGGATTTGACATGATGGGAGGGGTAAAACTATGAGAAAAACAGCAAATTTGTAAATAGGACCATACATTAAATGCAACTTGAGATGCTAATGGTAGATTTCGAAACTCAAGATGCAAATTAATATGACATTGAAATGGAAAGAGAAACTTTTGATATTTTCCTGTCGAATTTTGATTCAAATTTTTTTTAACTTATCAACAAGATTCTCATCTCTCCAGCACGATGTGTGTTTCGGCATCAATTATTGCTCGGGGGACTCCTATTCGTAGGAAATCCGCAATCGCCCAACAACATAAGAACACGACGAGAGATCGCCACGACCATCCACATCAGCCGGATGTTCCAAGAGATTCGAGCACCCCCAGCTCTCACTATTCCACCCACTAAACCAGATCGCAGTTCCGAAAAAAGCTCAGTTCCGTCATCGAACTGAAGTGACGATGGGAGCATTTTATCGAGCGAGCAACTGGATCTCGGGAGGGCCTACCGAATTACGTAGGAGGTTCCGTCGTGCGCGCCGAGGGACCAATCGAAGCGAATGATTCCTTCTCCCTCGCGTCAAGGGATAAGGAGATAAAGGCGGATAAGCCCCCCCACCACCCCCTTTTGAATATTGCCAATTCCTTTCCCTAAAGAAGACGGAAGTGCTCCAAGGAAATCGATAGCGAGATGACGAAGCCGGTGTCATGGCTCGGACTGGCGTAGGACCCAAAAGAGCATGTCATGGCGGCAGGACGGGGCCATCAAGCCGGTTCATTCGCAAGGGAAAACGACGACTCTGGATTCATAAAAATATCGGCTAAGTCCCCTCAAGGGTTCGAGCTTATCTCAAGGAGCAGCAGCGACTTTTGGTAATCAAATTAGAAATATCAAAACCCCCAGATCGCGATTGTCAATTCAAGGGATGTGTGCGCATTCTCCGTCCCAGTCGCGTGGGCTTTTGCATCGTCTAGAGAGAATGCATCTAGCCCTCGAACGAACGCCAGCCATTTCACGGATCCGAAATGTTGAGTGAGTGATCGGAACTGGGTTTAAATAAGTTTAGAGGATCAGCACGAAGACTTATACAAACTGCCCTAGTTTGGCTTAGAGTGCGTATCGGATAGGTCTATGCCGTTCTATAATCCACACGTACAGTTTGCCTCGTCGGAGCGACCTCGAGTCTTAGGAAGCATCCTCATTCCAACCTCTCTTTTTGTCGTGTTCTTGAGATTATAAATACGAAATTTATTTGCCTGTTGACTGGCAATGCTTATCTCAAGATAGTATTATTTAATTGAAAAGAAGATATTCTGAGAACCATAACGACAAAAGGGGACCTGTTGTTCTTTTCTTTTTTTATATTATCCTTTGGTGACTTTAGTTTGGCGAAAATGGACTTTTTTTCTCTCGAGAAATATTCACATGTTGGTGAGAATCCATGAATTCAACCTACTCGAGACTTGCACTTATTCCGGAAAGTAACCATTGATTGTGGGTGCATTTGAAGAGTATTTGTCATCGTTTATGAAAATATTTATATGTAAATTATTATCAATAAAAAAATAAATTATTATTTAATTATTTAATTATTTAATTATTATTTAATTATTTTAAGTGATATAAATAATTATTTTAAGGAAAATATTATTAAATTATTCATTAAGACCATTTGAAAATCGAGACAGACAATTTATAGTCATGGACAAAACGATAAAAGTGCGTTTTGGTAACATTTATACTCTTGGAAACAATTTCTTTTGAAAAATAATTATTTTCTATTTCTACTTCCTAGATCAATTTTTGAGTAAAATAAAACGTTTAATAACTGCAAAAATTTCTTATTTTCATAATAGAAAAAAATAGAAATGTGTTTGGTATCGACAACAAATTTTTATTTATTCTTTTCTCGATGGTGGCGGCGGGTGGGGACCAATGATTGGCAACTGGCAATTGATGGCCGCTAGTCATCGCCTGCTCGTCGGTCGTCAAGTCACCAGTCGTCGGTTGCTACTGTCGAGTGTCGGGCGCCGAGTCGCCAACCAACGGGTGTCGAGTCACCGGTTGTTGGGAGAAGAGCGATGGCGAGCGGCCGGTGCTCGGCGGGCGAGTGACGACGAGGGGTGACAGACAAGTGGTAGGCAGCAAGTGGTTTCCAAAAAGCAAGTTTTTAGAAATTGTTTTTAGGAATAATGAACTATTTTTTTTTACTTTTCATTTTCATTTCAAATCTATTCCTTGAAACAACTTTCTAGAAATACCAACACTAATTGACGTTATCAAATGAAATTTTTTAAAAAAAATAAAAAAACAGAAAAATTGAAAGGATGACAAATAAGCCCTAAATCTCCCGGCGCTGCCCATCTTTTTTTCTTCAAATTGCAGCCTTTCAAATCGGTCATAACAAGCGGTTTGGTCCTCGAGAATGCCCCCTAAGTCGTCGGTCAAAAGCAATCCGTATCTCCCACACGCCCCCTGGCAAATATATGGGTGATATATTCTTAATTATGCACGAAAATGACTCCTCTTTTTTCTTTTTACCCTTTTTCCTTTTTTTGTTAATACGCGCATGAACACGACTTGACGCATGAAACGTGGGGTACGTCTTAGCCATATAAAAAACTTTTGTGGATGGTGCACGATATTTTATAGATATAGGAATTCACAAAAAATACCACTTAAAAACAAAATTTTATTTGTCATTTCAATTAAAGGAAAATATATTCGAAGATTCTAAATTATACACCGTAACATCAAGACTCTTAGACTTTTCTTTTTTATGTAGGTCAAAACTCCTAAATCAATATCGACGTGACAAAATTTGAGATGTTTGTATATCAGTAGGCATTATAATGAATATAATTTAGAATTTTTTTATGGAGATAATCCTTTCAATTTGTTGGCTAACATATCGGAATCGTGTGATATTACAGCTACGTTCGCAAAAATATCCCCTTTTGTCTCTAGTCAAATCAAATGATCTTTTCGGAAAGAAACCCTAATTTTTTGAAGCCAATTTTCGTGGGGAGGAAAACATTATTCTGGTTTTCGAACTTAATGCGACCGCGTTCACAGAAGGTAACGTGTGCATGGAGTCCAAACGGATTTGCGTAAGGCCAAAAAAATTTCCCCTTCCTTAAAAATAAAAAAATATGGATATCGATTCGTGTGGAAGAAGGCATTCGAAATCTGCGAAACAAAGCCCGAAATTTGGAGGGGAAAAAAATAATTTGGGGTTGGTTGGCGAGAGGGTGTTCGTGGCGAGCGATGATGGCTCGATTAATTTTATCTATTGCGCTCGCGTAACGAACGCATATTGCGTGGCGGATGGTCGTGCCGTATAGAAGAGAAGATCTGATCGCGTGGTCTGGTCTTGTCCCCCCGCGTCGACATTTGATTCCGCCGGATCGTGTCGCTCGGCCAAACCCTGATGCTCTCAAGAGATTGGCCGAGAGTTTTTTGGAAAGAGAAGCGGGGTTGGCTCGTTTAGTGCTGTCGTGACCGACCGTAGTTGTAACGGAATACAATTATTTAGGAGGCCTATTAGAGTTTGCATAGTCGCTGTCGGGTAAAGTTCTTGAAGATTAAAACAAGTTTCGATGGCACGAGTCTGGCAAACGGGTCGTCGAGTGTGCTGCCCAGGTTTCGTGCCTCTCACGACCACAACTATCGTCGGTCTGGGATCAGAATATAAAACCCTCGGATCAGCTCGTTAATGACAACTCAAGAACGCGTTGTTTTGATATGTTAGATCAAGGCCATGAGACCCTTCGAGACATTAGACTGTCGAGGAGCTTGAATTGCACTGAGAAAGAGTCGGAGTCTATACTATTTCGATCTGCAATTGCGTCGTTAAGGCTCTTGAATTATCTTTTTCACCATTAAATGAAAAGGACTTAAAGAATTATTTATTTCGTTTCCAAATTAGATATTGCACTTGGGGTGCACTTTTTTTACGGAAAATGAATAATTTTGAAATATTTTAAATAAAAATAAGTATTTGTATTATTTACAAAAATGAATAAACGAAAATGTTTCATCGTTCGTGGAAATGTTTAAGCATAAATTACCGTCAATAATGAATACATTTTCATTAACTAATTATTGTAGATTATTTTCAAGAAAATATTTCTCAAATTATTTATTTTTATGAAATAAATAAATCATTAATTCTTTGGAACATACGCCTTCATGTATTTCACATTGCAAATGTAAGTGCTTACAACACCGAAATCTCCACATGGGAGCAAATTCAATCCATTGACAATGACATATTTTTAGTTAGTATATATATTTGACCTAATCCATAACATTCGAAATCTCTCGTTAAAAGAAACATTTTGTTTGTGCCTTTTTAATATGAAACAATAACCAATCCATCAACAGTTTTGTATGTTATTTAAAATCCAAAGAACTACAAACAAAATCATATAGTAATTCATTTAGAATATTAAAACAATACATGAAAATTTTATCCTTTTGTTAGTGTAATGGTTTTCAGGCTATCGTACGAATAACAGTTTATCGTGAGTGGAAGTGGACCATATAGTAATAAATTATTATTTATTTTTTAATGATGATATCTTAGTTCAAATTTACCGAGCAAAGGAAAAGGAAAATTCACCTCTTAAAAAAGGAAAAAGCAAGAAAGGGAAAAGTAAAATGGAGCGGGTCCCGATAAAACCCAGGAATCTGGAATGACCTCAAAGCTCTGACCCACCACACCTCACCCCCCGGGCCCCCACCTTTACAAAATATTTAAAAAGAAAAGGAAAAACGAAAAAAAAAATAAAAGAGAAAAATGAAAAAGGAGGAGGACGAGGAGGAAGGGGGCCCCCCCAGTCCTTCATCTTCTTCGTTTTTTTCAAATTCCCCCCTCTCGAAATTAATTTTTTCCCCCAAATCCCTCTCCGAGGGGTCTGACGTGATCTCTATAAATAAAGGCAGAATCGAACCATACCTAGGCTTGAAGACGCAACCCGCATCTTCAACTCTCTCCCTCCTCCTCCTCCTCCTCCTCCGCTGCCTTATCTCCTCCAGCCGTCACTGGACCCACCCATTCCTCTCTCTCCCCTTCCAGACCCCGCACCAGAGAGAAAGCATGGCCGCCGCACCCGCCGCCACCACCATCAAGTTCCTCTGCAGCTACGGCGGCAAGATCCTCCTCCGCCACCCCGACGGCAAGCTCCGTTACGTCGGCGGCGAGACCCGCGTCCTCGCCGTCGACCGCTCCATCTCCTTCTCCGGTTAGTTCCGTCACTCTTCCTCGTTCGCTCCAGTGCCTGATCGTTTGTATCGCGTCCATTTTCTGTTATTTCGTTGCGACGTTGAGTTGCGTGTTTCCTTGAACAGTGTCAGTTAAGTGCGTCGTCGTGTCTCTGGATGCATCTCAAATTGTAGTCGTGCTTTTTGGATCTTGATTCGAGCGGATTGTGTTAGAGATGCTGATTTAGGGCTTTTGATTCCTGAGGAATACTGTGTCGGTTCCTCGAAATTCGGATTTGTATGCGCGTTTCCGGTAAAATGAAAGGACGTGATTTAGAATGAGGTTGTTTTGGTCAACAGAACTGATGTTGAAGATGGGGGAACTGTGCGGCGCTGCCGTGTCGCTCCGGTGTCAGCTTCCGACGGAGGATCTCGACGCTCTGATCTCGATCACCTCCGACGAGGACCTCGCGAACCTCGTCGAGGAGTACGACCGCTCGCCCTCCTCGTCCTTAAAGATCAGGGCCTTCCTTTTTCCTCCCAAATCTGGCAAAAAAATATCTCCTCCTCCTTCGCTAGCCTCCTCGTCGAGAACATCATCATCATCTTCACTGTTCACCGCCACTGTGACCGTCGGATCGGCTCCGAGGTTTCCAAAGTGCTTGCACCAGTACATGGAAAAGCCGAAGCCTGTTGGGTTCCCTCTCTGCAAGGAAAAGTCTGCAGGTAACAATAGGATGATGATGATGATGAGTTACCACCAGGGACACTATGCTTATGGAAACCCTGGACATGTCCATCTCATCCACAATGGCAACCACTGGCAATAACACCCCCAAAAGCTGTATCTGCACATCAGAACTCTTATATGCGTTCGACCAAAGAAGAAATACTTTGATTACGCCTCCACAAGTATATTATATATATGGGGAAAGAATGAAGCAAGTGCGACATATATGTGTGTGATCATGTAATAGGAGGGAGGACTGTAAAAATCATTTGTGGATCGATTATTTGTGATCCGTGCCCAATCAATGAATTTTTTGCAGTCCAAATTCGTATTGGTTGGACAAGAACATATGTCTGTGATGGTGAGTTTTGCTTACCCTTTCATGGATGTGAATCGACTCATTGTCCATTTCTTTGACTGTACAAAGCAACAGCCTCCACTTCCAAATCCATATCAGGGTTTTGATATCCATGTTAAACCTACAATCTCTTCCATCAGTTCATTTGCAAGTACTAGTTGTAGAAGGGCTCTGTTGGTTTTAACCGTATTGGATTTATTATTAGTTGACAACTTCCCTTTGCTATCCACTAGAATGGTTGTTGCTTGGCTTTGTGTACTTCCTCTGTGTTTGTTCATCCTCTTCCCGCCTGTAACATACAGCTGTCGTCCTTTTTCTGTATGGAATTGATTATAGTAGAGTGACATATCTACTTTGTTGAATTGGGTATCCTGTCAATAGGAATTTTTTCATATTTTTCTTCTCGTTTTACTTGCTTGCGGTATCATGGTTGGCTGATTTTTACTCTCTTAGATATTGTTATTCTTTGTATGTTTTCCTTATGCAGGTGCTTAACGTGTTTGTTCCGCTGTGATGGTTTTGCAGGTTAGAATACTTTTTCCATCAAATGGATTGGAGACACGAGAGATGAGGAAACAGTCTTCAGTGAACTGGTTGAAATTGAAGGTGAGTGTTGTTTTGTATTCCTATTATCTGTTTCATAGAGGAGAAGGACTGTTGCTCTTATTTGTTCATTTAGATCTTGACTGTGAACTCTTATTTCTGCATCTTCGCTTGTCCTAGATGTTAGCAAAATAGGATATCCGTCCAAAAGTTTTCATAAGGGTCCTGGAGTCTTTGTTGCTTTGTTGCGATTAGAACATTTCTTTAAGAACGTCTGGGTAGAGATTTACTGTCTAATAAGGTCTCTTCTTGATTATAACTGTCAATATTATCTATTTCATGGTTCATACTGGTTACATATGGGTCCTGAAGCTCTTTTTGCGATTTGCTGTCCAATATGCTTCTCTATGATCTTAACTCGATATTATGTTTGTAGCCAAAAGAGAAACCAGGATTGCTTTTTCTTTTTTCCCCTTCGTTTTTATCCTTGTTGGAATTGCAAGTTATAATGATCTGAACAGTACTTTGGGCGAATCTGCCTCTGGAGAGGGTGGGGCGTGGGTGACAGGATGAAAGCGAAAGAAGTTTCAACTGATCTGCACTTCACGAATCATCCACTCCCCATATTCCACTTTCTCCTTCAATGTACACATCCACGAGAGAGCAGGAACATCATATCTAGAAAAAAATGGGAAGGTCATACATGGCGCTTATTGATTGGTTTAGCTGAGTCATCAGTCACTGAAAAACCCAACATCCAACTCCGGTCAACCTACACACAAGATCTCTGAATCCAAAGAAAACATGGTATTTTAAGGCACCCTATGGCATTCGATTATCAACCCCTTAGCACTTTGCTCCTTCCAGTTTATGCCACTAAATACATGCTGATATTTTTTTGCTTTCCCTTGCCTCTGATATGGAAGTGAACAAATATATGATGTGGGTTGGTTTGTGTTTGTTTGGACAGATCCCCTCAAGTCGCTGGTGATGGCCGGAATGCAATGGAAGAAATCAGTGGTGGTTCCATACGCAAACAAGCTTTACTGTTATAATTGAAAGCAATTGGGAAATTGAATTTTGGGAGCGCTCGCTGGGGGACCATCTGCCCGGAGGCCTTCACAGCTGAAAACAAGCTTATTTCGGAGCAAGACCGAAGAGATTCTTTATTACAGCTGGATATAGATATATGGAGGTGCAGCTCCTGAGCACCCAGACAAGGACACAAACTACCAAAAAAAAGAAGAAGAAAAGAAACAGGGAAATCCTCAGTTCCTGGAGGCATTGGAGATCAAAGAAAGACGCTCCACTCATGTAACATTCAGGAAGGGAGATTCTTCTTGATGTCTTTGTTTTGGAGAGATACGATGAGTCCATGACAATTTAAGTTTATGAAGCAAAAGGCAGTTGGAAAGTGATTTGGTGGGGGGAGATTTTCCAATATTTTAGTGACGCAACTGTAAGGGAATAAAGATTAAAGTGGTTTTAAGGTTGTTCTGCCCCACCACGTGCGATGTTGATCTCTCTTGCTTTTTTCTTTTTTCTCCCGTACATACTATCAAAAACGAAAAGAACAGCTAAATGTTCCAACTGTTCCTGCCTAATTGCCTTTCTTTTCATTTCTCTATTCGAAAGAAAGGACTGGACATCTAGAGCATGGATAAGGATATGGCCACCAGTTGTCAAGGCTCCCACGGAGCACTACGTCTAGTCCCTGTCCATGAACAGAGCGTGCTTCTAGGTCCCTACTGGGATCGAACGTAATTCAAAAGATTCATTATGAACGATGTGATGCAATGGAAAGCTCATCATGGAGAAAATTGGAGTTCAGTCGCCATTTATCTAAGAAAAATAGCAGATGGGTATGCGACGGGACAAATCTTCCAATTTTGGTGGATTCCTTCGCCATCGGAGCTAAGCTTGTTTTTACTCTTTTCTCGACGAAACACAGATGCCGATTCGTACTTCGACATATGGGTCGGATTTGATACCGAGTGTAGTATGGTGGACCAACTCGAAGCAACTGTCTCTTCAGTGACCCAAAGGGGAGAAACTAGGGTTTGCCCAGGGACTGAATATCTGCCATGGTCCAGAGTTCGGCTCTCATCCCAATTAACTGTTTCTTTTGGGCCATATCTCGTCCTAACCAATTGGGCAGAACAGTGAAAAAGCGGACTGTTGTGGAAAAGCGTCAGCAGTTGATGGATCATGGATGGCCATCATGATGATATGAAATGTCCATCTTCTTAGGCCTATGGAGCTCCCAAAGATTTTTATCCCAAGGCAAATGATACCTGGCAAACTTCTTCGAAAATTTTGGAGCGTTGCATTTTCAAGGTTTTTATCCCAAGGAAAATTCTAGAGATGAATTTTCGAAATTTTAATATATATATTTCTTTTAATTTAGTCATCGATGAAGTTTTATATTTTGAAAATGTCCTCACTTTGCGTGAGGTTACTAGCGAGTTTAAATCTAACACTGACGTTGGCACCAATTGCCTGAAGTTGCAGGAACTTGGGCGAGAGTTATTGATGCCATATCTAGCTCGTTGACAGCTTATTGGCCATTGAGCTCTTCACCAATTTTCAGGTTTTTTTTTTAAATTTTTTAAAGTAAAAGCCATTTATAAAGTATGATTTTTACAAAGACCATTTGAATTAATTGCATTTAAATCATAGCATACCAAACACTGTGCATTTCTAAAAATCCCATTAACGGAAAGTCCTTTACATTTCCTCGGTGTTATCGAGGACAAATTGCCGATGAATGAGTAGGGACTCTTGTGCAGTTGGGGGAGGGTACGCCGGCAACCAGTTCGATCGCTGTTGTCTTCGTCCCAGCCTGTTGAAAATTGCAGCAGGAGCGATGACGGACGGCACTAGGTCTTCTTCTTCGATGAAATTGCTCGTGATCGAGTCGGATGATCAGATAAAACCCACTAATTCGCTTCCCAATTCGCCCACTTGTTCCCACTCCGTGCCCTCCTCTCTCATTTCTGGAAGCTCGTAGACTTTGACGTTGTCAGGCCCAGCGTCTACATTAAGTAATCTCCGTTTTCTTCAAGTTTCTGTCCCATTCGCGGTCATTCACGACGGATACAGGAAATAAAAAAATCATTTCGCTTCAAGATCGGATCAATCTTTGCCCCGTCTTCATCCTCGAAAACCCAATACCCCTGGTTTTCAATAATTCGCATCTAGCAGTAAAGATCGAAACTTGGCACACGGTTTTCTTTCATCTATCGAACTCTCTAGTCTTCCTTCACAGTGCACCGAATTTCCCATATAAGTCCGTTCTCCTCTGTTTGAATTCCGCAATCTAACCCAAACCCACGAATCCATGGATGCAGAACCGAGAAACCACCCGCTCCTCGCCTTCGCTCTCTACCAAATCGACCCCAACTCTCACGCTTACCTCCCATCCGATGTCGCCCGCGACCTGTTCGACCAAATGCCTCACTTGACCAACCCGAAGATCGCGTCTTCCCTCGCCCAGTCCGTCCCCGCCAACATCCTCCAGACCCGGACCCTCCTCCATGCCCTCGGGCCGCGCCCCGACCCGTCGGCCGTGGCGGCCGCGCGCGCCAAGATCGCGCAGCTCGAAGCGGGCGACGGAGCCGCCGAGGCGAATAAGAGTGAGGCCGGGATATACAAGGCGGTGGTGAGGTTGGAGGAGATGCACGAGGAGTACGAGAAGCAGCTGAGGGACGCGGAGGAGAAGCTGGTGGAGGTCTATGGGCGCGTCGTCGAGGAAGAAGTTGGAGTAGTCGATGAGGAGGTGGTTAGGATTATGAGGGAGGTGGAGGAGAACAGGGCTGTGGAGAGAGTTGAGCTGAGTGGGAGGCAGCTCAGGTTTGTGCCCGAGGCCTTTGGGAAGATCAGCGGTTTGCTTGTGCTTGACCTATCTCACAATCTGCTTGAGGTCAGTCCTCTGATTCTTTCCTTCTCTCCGTCTAAAAATATGCTTTCCTAGATTGATTTGTTTTGAGAAATGCCACGATTCAAGCAATTTGTTGATTATGAGTTATTAGTGTGATTAGCTATCAGTGCATCTCTCCTGCCATGAGCATTGACTAATAGATAATTGACGAGTTTGAGCAGAGCAGTCCTCTCGGACTCTCAAGTCTTGTCTTGTGTTCTGAATTTTTAGACTGCTCTTGGGATGGTAAATTCTTATGGGGTCAGGATCAATTGGCAAAAGCAATAGGAGATTGAGGTTTAAGGATGGAAAAATGTGTTGGTCTAGTGTGTTTTGAAGATGGAGGCTAGTCATCCTGCTATCGATGTTGGTCGGATGAGACTCAATGAGAGGCAAGCTGGTTTTGTAAAGTAAGCCAAAATGCTGGAAGTGCTATCCACAATAGTGTCACTCAGTATCCCTAGCAACAATGCCTCACTACATTTTCTAGCTGGATATTAACTAGCTAGTCGTTCCAAAAATACCCCTAGCAGACGGATTGAAACTATACATCTCCATTGTCGTAATTTAATCCATGTGTTGTCTAATGAGTTGAATGATCATGTACCTATATCAGCATCTTGCTGCTTAGTCTCCTGATGGTTCTGCTTTTCAGGTTATTCCCGACTCTATAGGAGGACTAAAGAGTCTTGAGCTGCTCAACGTCTCTTCCAACCTTTTAGAGTCCCTTCCAGATTCCATTGGTTTGCTTGTGAACCTGAAGGTTCTTGATGTCTCAGGAAACAAGTTGAAGGCCCTCCCTGAAAGCATTGCTTGGTGCAGGTACTCTATATTCTTCACTTTGAGTACTGCGTTTTCTTTGTTATACACCAATTATCATGCCTTTTTTCACCTGGGATCAGCTGTATTAATCTTATTCTGCTATCGCACTTGATTAAGTATATCTTTAGCTAAACTCGAGTCCTTAATGCGTGGCAGTTCCCTGAAGGAGCTTGATGCCAGTTTCAACAACCTTACCTGTTTGCCAACAAATATTGGATATGGGCTAACCAATCTGGAGAAGCTATCAATTTCCTTGAACAAGCTCTGTATACTTCCACAATCGATCTGTGAGATGAAATCTTTGCGATATCTTGATGCCCATTTTAATGAGCTTCGAGGCCTGCCACGTGCTATTGGAAGATTGGCCTACCTTGAGGTCCTGAACCTGAGCAGCAATTTCAATGACTTCACTGAACTTCCGGATACCATTGGTGATCTTACCAACCTGAGGGAGCTTGATCTCAGCAACAATCAAATCCGAGCTCTTCCTGATTCGTTCTACAGGCTCGAGAACCTCATCAAGCTAAACTTGGAGGAGAATCCTCTGGTTGTCCCACCTGTGGAGATCGCAAAGAAAGGGGCAGAAGCTGTGAGGGAGTTCATGAGGAAGAGGTGGCAGGACATGCTAGCAGAGGAACAGCTGAGAAGCATTCGTGAAGCGAGCCAGCCACAGGCACAGGCTGGATGGCTCGCATGGGGTGGCTCACTGCTTGGTGGGCTTGTTTCGGGTGTGTCCGGAAGTGTGGCTGGATATCTGGGTGGTGAAAAGACTCCAAGGGACCCATACTTGGATCAACAGCTTTAATATGGATGTAAACTCTAATATGTATTGCCGTGGCATGTAGAGTTGATGAAGAATAATGCTTGAGGGTTTTATCCACCATTTGTTGAAATGATAGGATATGTAACATATGTTGTCTACCTTGAAACCCTGTAACATATTGGCACAAGATTTTGATACTTTTGGCGTGCTTGCTAACGCCTGTGGACTAAGGGTGTGAGCTGATATTGAGAGGAATTTATTTCATTCTAAAGTCTCGGGTGATTTTGTTTCACTTTGGTCGGTTAGTTAGCTGATCAACTTGGAGCTAATATAGTAAGTACGTAGAAATAGAAAATGTATCATATGTGATTCTTGGATAAGACTGGATTTAAACAATGTCCTGTGCATAGCCACTTGCTCTATAAGGGCCATAGGTGACCCTAAACTCCACAGGCTACCAGAAAATGCCCATCATTGGGATGGCCACGGCGGCCAATCCGCTCGATCCGTTGGCCCTCGAGTCGGTAGTTCCCAAGGCCATAAGATTTGGGTACAGACACTTTGACATCGCTAAATTATATAGATCAGAGTGGGCGCTGGGAGACGCTATAGTGAAGCCCTTGATCTGGACCTCGCGAGCTCCAGAGATGAACTCTTCGTCACTTTGAAGCTGTCGTGTTTTGATGCTCACAGCGATCTCACTGCCTCTCCTCTACAAGAGACTCGTGTAGGTTCCTCTGAACCATGGTCTCTTGCCTTCGATCTTTCAGAGCCCTTGAGCAGTCTCTCCATCCTATCATGTTGGTTTGATCCTGTCATTTGGTATTTGCCTTTAGGATGAGGTTTGCGCCAGTCTCGCGAGATAAATGGTGCCATTGTTAAAATGACAAGTTGAATGAGACTGTAGCCATGTACCAAGAGTCGTTTTAATTCATATGACTGCTTCAATTACTATGATATAGATTGAGACTTAGGCGCCTCCCAGTTTTTGTCATTTGAAAGTCTTAATACTAGTGCTAGATGCTGATGATTAATTCTAACATTCGCAAGTTATCCACGTTCTTAGAAAGCATCTTATAACTCTCTGAAGAATTGATCTAATATAAGCAATATAGTGTCCAAAGAAACGATCATGTGCTAGAAATCGTGATTAGGCATGACCTGGTTACAAGTGGAAAAGCTTATAGTCCTCATAATGCATAAAACCTCAGCTGGAGTACCTTGATCTCTACTCATTCACTGACCCATCAGTGCCAAACCTGGGAAGTTTCAACACCCTATTCCTGAAGATGAACTCCTAACCACGGACTTAAAATATGCCTGGGAAGCAGTGGCTAGACTTTCCCAAGTCTATCAAAGTTACAACTTCTCTTGCAAGAAGCTCAGGAGCCTTCTCACCCACGCATCCATCCCGCCTACAGTTAACCAGATGAGTCCATAAAGGCATTACTAGTATTAAAGGTTCGTTCTTTCCTCACAACCTAATCAATTGCAGATAAGAATAGTCAGTCAATGGTGAAATCAAATTAGGAACTCATGTTTGCTTTTCTCATAGCCTCGAAACTCATGAGTCTTATAATTATGTCCAAAGAATGAAGAGACCAAATTTTGGCGGCAGATTTCTCAAAGATTTGAGCAAGAAGCTACTCTGGTGGTTAAGTGCTGTAAGAAGGAGAGAATCAGGAAAACATGGACATATTCGATTGGGCCCTATCGGCAGAGGACCATGAAAAGATTGATCGGACCGGGCGACGGCGACTAATGTTTAAGTTGGAATCCGCATCGGCTCCATGGGCCATAAACTTGGCATTCTCTTGCCAAGTTTATGTATGTATTCTAGTACAAGCCCATACTACACCACCAAACGTGGAATTCCCTCAAAGCAGGTCCAAGTCCAAACAGACAGGCAACCAACTCCAGATGAAACAACATGAAAAAGAACTCAGCAATTCGAAGGGAAATGTTCCAATTGGAGCATATGGTTTCAGCTGAAGCTACTTAATGTCTAACGCCATCATGGCCTTCAAAACTATGCTGGACTGCAAACCTATAATCTTCTGCAGAACATCACCAGAAGAAACTATTCGAGGGTGCAACATGCGTTTCCTAGCCCTCCAAATGTAGTTCATGCAGGCAATCCGACCAGAATTCAGCAACTTCTTCTGCACTCCTTTTACCCTTTCCCGACTTGGATTTACCCAAAGTAAACTCAGAATCAGAATGCCAAGCCAATCACCGGGACTTACTGCTTATAAAGCAAAGATGGATGTACCTAGCATCATGCTGGGGAAGAAAAGTTAATAACTTCCAATCACCGACTGAGAGTCTAAGATTGAGATTCATTACATTGCTCGCAAAACAAGCGAGTTCATTATTATTATTATTATTATTTTTGCAGCAATTAAAGGTGAAATTTTTTTTCCTTTCCCAAAAGAAGAAAAAGATGAAGATACATTCTCTCCCCCTTAAGATACATGCATTGCGCATACTATCGGAAAATATAACTATAGGGTTAACAATGCAATAAAAGAAAGGTTCAGGGGTATTATGTTAAGGGAGGGGCGCACGATATTTTGTATAATCATATTAATTTAGTGATGCATTTGTTTCGCCAAAAAGTTCTCCAATGAAAAACCTTTTGAGATATATGAATAGACAGATGAGTGAATTGACAAATGTTGCAAGAGGTACTCCATTGATTTTGGGCAAGATAGTAAATGACAAAAAATTTAAAGGTATTGAGATTGGAGGTAATTGTAGTCAGTCATATAAATTATTAGGAAATAAAGATAAAAAGATAAATTTGTAAAAGAACATTGAGTTCTTAGGTTGATTAGAGGTGTCTTTGTAAAGAGTACATAATTTAAAATCGATGTTACTATCATAATTATTAATTCTGCCACTTTCCGCATATTGACTCCACTTACCCCTATGACGGTTTCATCCGAAATCACGGTCTCCATTACTTGATGGTGATGTCGCCTCCATTTTCTTGACGGCTATCTTTTTATCGGTTGCATTTGGATAATTTTTTGCTGTGCCGAGAGATTCAGATCATGTGCACGCGGCTGTTGATCAACTGATCAGCTGGGGTGCCCTGTTTTATCTCTCGAATCTCAAGAAATGCACTGTGCGATCTCAGCATTGGGTGCTCGAGGGATGGGGAACAAAAGCTGAGAGACCTGCCCAGAAATCCCAATCCCCAATCGCACGATAGGATGAACTTCTAATCTGAAAATCATCTACTCGAGAGAAAGTCAAACTTCATGTCATAGTGATAATGACATGATGTTGGCTCACATCAATCGAAAATCCTCCAGTGAATTGAATTCTCTGTCGGACCACGCACTCGCGATTTTGTAGCCTTTGGATCTATCCCTAATCGTGGACGGCTAGGTTAAATATTTGATGATCCGACGTTTATAAAAACATAAGGGCATGATGCTGAACGGAACACGATAGCCTAATTGTGAAAAGAAGAAGAAGAATAAGCTCCAATGATAGTGAAATTTATTGCAAATAACTCGCAATAACCATTTCCTTTTCATCCATCATTCCTGATTTTGATTTTCTGTTTACAAAATAGACTTAACAATATCAACTTTTCCCAGTTTCCAGCTATCATCATTATTATAAGTGCAATAATTCTTGATAAAGCAAATTTTAGATGAAGATCTTATTAATAAATGTGCTGGAAACACTCGTTGAAAATTATATGACGAATTTGCCCTTGGCACCTTATTAAGTGAGCTAACTTCACACTTTAGTAGCATAATTTGAATTCTAACTCATACACCTACCTCAACTCATTTTCATCTAAAAGACTAGAGCATTGAGCCTTGAGAATAAAATTATTCAAAAAGTTCTAAATCTATTGTATGATAGCCAATCAGTCATAATTCTTTCAATTTTATCAATTTATTTCTAAATCTTTTAACAACTTACTAATTTCCTCTTACATTTTTCAATTACGTCAATTTAGTTCTAAACATTTAAATGATTTGCCCAATTAGTCCTAAATCTTTAAGAATTACCAATTTAGTTATTCCGACTAATTTAGTTGGATATCACTTATATGAATAATTATCCAATTTTTAATTGATTTTATTTATTTATTTTTCTTTTTACACAAGACCACCGAGGGCCGTGAAGCCCTCGCTGATGGTGGGCAAGGGCTTGCAAGCCTTCGAATGATTTGGTGAGGCAAGGGCATCGCAGCCTTCGTCAGCCATAGTAAGGGTGGGTGAGGGCTGCTATGCCCTTATTGGGGCTCGTGACAACTTGGGCAAGGGCTCACAACGCCCTCCCCAACCATGGTGAGGGCTTGCGAGCCCTCACCAAACCTAGCGAGGGTCACGATGCCCTCGCCATATTTGGTAAGGTGAGGGCTTGTGGCTGTTGTGGTCACAACGA
Organism: Corymbia calophylla; assembly: GCA_014182845.1. Taxonomy (NCBI): domain Eukaryota; kingdom Viridiplantae; phylum Streptophyta; class Magnoliopsida; order Myrtales; family Myrtaceae; genus Corymbia; species Corymbia calophylla. Next base: position 29,203,271 of record CM024694.1, read on the forward strand.
TGGCCACGTCCCGCGTCCCTTGCCTGTGGTCGGTGAGGGCTTTGTGGCCCTTGCCACCACAACGAGAGTTACGACACCTTCACTAAATCCAATGATAGTTGCGACCCTTGCTCATGGTCAATGAGGCCACATGGGATGATTGTCACTAATTGGGCCATCATGTCAGCTATATCTAGTCAAAATTATCCGGAATGACTAAATTGGCAGTTTGTTAGAAGGTTTAGGACTAATTTAGCAATTCGTTTAAATGTTTAGAACTAAATTGGCATAATCGAAAGGTTTACGATGAAATTAGTAAGTTGTCAAAATATTTAGGAATAGATTCGATCCATCATATAATAGATTTATGACTTCTTAAATAATTTTCTCGAGTCGTAAGTAATGGAAGTATGTCAACTACCTCCATGCGCAGTAATTTGTTCGACGCAGAACTCGCATTATTTTTGCTCACGCATAGTTCCATCAATAGTCACGCCTGATTGTCCAATCAATTGTCGGGCAACATCTCCTGTCGCCAAGACAAGGTCGTAACCGCTCAGGGCTCCATCGCCACACTGCATCGATTATTATCAGACATGTACGCAAGTTCGAGGCCTAGGACAAAATTTGCGAAATTTCTCTATTCCCATCAAGTCGATTTGACTTAAACATTATTATTTTCTACTGTCCGGCACGAGGTGAGTAATACGGCAAGTTATGGCAGAGTACAATGTACGTAGGAGAGAGCACAAAAGCAAAGCAGCCCCCCCTCCTTCTTCCCAACTCGGAAGCGCGAGGACCGCCAAATCCGGAGTCGTGCCGCAAAAGCAATCCGACTATAATTGATGAGAATTGGTGCGAGTAGCAACTGTGGAGTGCGACAAGTAGAGCCGACCCAGCCGCCTTATTACCAGCGGCAAGCAGCAGCAGCAGCAGCAGCCGCTTCCTTCCATTATTCGGGAGGCAAAGATTGTTCGCGGTTGAACTCCTTTCTCAAGGCCGACATGTCTACACCCGAGGCGTGTAACCGATATGCCGTAACTTTCTCCACGGCAGACAAGGAAGTAAAAACCATCACCTGTCGCTGTCTCCTCGCCAAATTATCGACACTTTCCCTCCTTCGTTTCACGATCCGAATGCTTTTTAGTACCTGCCCAAGACCTTCCCGTGCACCTCGTGCTCATTGAAAAGATGTCGCGGAAGCATTTTGCCTGGTCCACCATGCTTTCATCGTCTTGGCAAACATGTCTCAATTGCAGTACTTTCATCGTCACCGCCATTGTTTCGCAAATTTGCGACCGTTTTTGCGAAGCTGTGTTTGTCCCACTCAACCTCAAGTTGCTGGGGCTTCAGAATTAGTACCGTCCAACAGTGCACACGTTACAACACTTTACACGTAGTTCTTGCACCACGTACATTTTTTAATCTAACCATTGCTATTGTAAAAAGGACTCTAAATTAAGACGGATTGTTCTTAACATAACGTGTCAAATATTTCGATTTTCAAATCATATCATCTTTCACTTGAGGTAAATTTGGGAACCTTTTGGAGCCTTACTTTTTAATAGTTTGAATTCTGTTATAGAAATTAGTTGAGTCAAAAGTTCAGACATCCTATGTCATAAGAGGAAAAAAAATCATGCTTGGCATAAGTAGATTGTATTGAGTTCACCAGCTTTTATGAATTAGTGATGATCTTACAAAATGCAATGACAATCACAATCCGTAGGGAATAATGTGTACCCATTGGAGTTTCAAAAAAGTATATAAAAATTTTGGATTTTGAAATGTCTCTGTAAACACCGACAAAAAAGAAGACGAAGAAATATCTATGTCAATATATAATAACATAGTATTCCTAAAAAATCACATCTCCTGATGGCACCTAGGACTCTAACCAGCTAAAGTAGCCTCTCTTAAAGCAAACATTCGATTTGTTGTACTCTCCACGAGAAAAACGGTCCACCTAAGCGCCGTCTAAGCTGCATTTACCACTCACCAAGGAGCATTTGTTTGATTTTTCCATATTTCTTATATTAAACTATTAGTATCTGACCAAAAAATTATTAATCTATTTGTAAACAAAAGTGTCTATGGAAATTATCTTGTGGAAATATGAAATTATAATAGATCATTTAAATTGATTTTTGTACTTATTAGTTGCTCCAAGATATAATAGTTTATTTATGCGTATGACTTTAATTATTGAATAATTCATCAACACAAGTTATATTTATGCTTAGATGTTTCGTAATTTATTTTGATTGATTTTTGAATTGATTATAAAATATTTGCCAATTTTGTTAGGGGTTTAAGTTATTAAATGAAGATATAATTTTGATATTTAACTACTTTAACACTCATCATCACACGTAGTCTGAGAGTAAGAAACGCAAATATATAATAAGGGCCTATGAAAACTTGACTTAAATCCTTACTCTCTGATACATTGAAAATTTTTACATGCCTAGTGTCAACTGTTCAAAAAAGTTAAATTATTAGATGAAGACATAATCTTAATAATTAAATACTAAACAAAGATAAGGTATAACAATGTAGATACCTCCACCTACATATATTAATTAGAAAATGTCAAATATGAACTGACACCGTGATTTCATTTGATAAAAAATGTTGAAGTGGATAATTTGCAACGGCTTCAATGTTTCTAGCTTTGCTTCACAACACAGATAAATGAAAACGGTTGGAGAGACTCTGTTTTTTCTTGGAGTGACCCTTCATTCTGTAAATCACCTATTGTATATTGAGCGAATGAAGAGAGCTTGATTATGGATAAAACTTTTTATGCATCATATTGGAGTGCTCTTTCTATTTGGAGTAATTGTCCAAAAAGTCTTAAACCTATTGTACGACAACTAATTCGGTCATAAACTTTTCAATTGTGTCAATTTTGTCCTTAACGTTTTGACGATTTACCAATGTAGTCATTCCAATCAATTTTAGCCAGAAATTGTTCACATGGATGCCGGTTGCCCTTCATTGCATGACTAGCGCTAACATAAATAATTTTTTAAATTTTTTTAAATTTCTTTATTATTTTTATTGTGGCCGACGAGGGGGCCCCTGCCTAGATATGGCGAGGGCCTCATCGGGTCACAATGAAAGTTAAAAAGAAAACAAAAATAAACATACAGAAAAAATTTCAGATTTTTTTTTAAATTCACAAAAATCGTCTACATCAACATTGGCTGTGTCACATAAGGCGGTCGGTATCTACATCAATGATTTCCAGTAAAAAATGATCGGAAAGATTACATTGATAAATAGTCTAAAGATTGAGGATTAAATTTGCAAAATTGAAAAGTTTAATACTAAATTGGTCGCCATACAAATAGGTCTACAAATTTTCGGACAATTATTCTCTTTCTATTCCAATATAAAAGAAGACTACCTTAGTTTAAGTTAGATTTTTTTCTTGTTCGAAATGCGAGTTAGGTTGACTAGACGGAATTATACTCATCTTGTCGATAGCAAGTCCCCATGAAGCGGCCTTCAAACCTCCTACATCCTCCGATAAGAACGTTTCCCCACACTATACAAGGTAAAGTGGTTCGATTGCCTAGAGTTTCCGTACTTGTTCATATATATAGTTCGACACACGATCACCAAAATCGATTGTTATCTAATCGTCCCTTGTTAGACATTTTGGAAGATAAAAGGTAAAATAGAATCAAATGAAAATCGCATAGGAGATAAAATCTGCTTTTCCCTTTCCTGAAAAGTGCTTATAATCATTAAAAAGAGGTCGTTGCCATTACATTGCCTTCAAAAACCACAATCATGTGATTTTACAACCCACAAACCCTTTTTTTTGTAAGAGATTATGAGAATTTGTGAGATAATTACTGACTATCTAAAAACTTTAAAATCTTAAATTGTTAAAAAATATGCAGTTTATTATTTAAATATTATAATACTCCTATTTACATTTAGTTTGGTTTTCCTTTTTGCCTAGTACTAAATATAAAAATTTAATTAGAGAGCCAAATGGATTTGGAAAGTTTTGAATTTATGATCTCTAATTTTAATACTATGTGAGGTGTTATGGAATTATTGCAAAATATTTTAAAGGCTTAAATTATGAGATTAATACGTGATTTATTATTTATATGTTCTAATATTGGTAAATACCCAGCACATTAGATCAGGTTCACAAGCTCAGGTGAAAGTGAATTGTCTCTGGTCCATGAATATGAGCCAGAGAATATAATTAAGTGGAAAAGGAGCGAAGGCCTCGCCTCGGATATCTCCCCATGGAGATTTGGGTCCAAGCTAAAGTACACAGTTTCCCAGTGCTTTTGAACAGTAACCACGAACTGTTTTCCCCCAGCTTTAAGTTCGATCAAACCGAAAAGATCTCTGTGCTGCTGGTTTTAGGTGTGCATCCCAGAAAGAATTCCATGAGGTTGACAAGACAATGCAGAAAAGAAGAAATCGAACTCGGATGGTGGGCTGACCTTGATACGTAGGGTTTCGATTATTTCTCTTAGGTACATTACATGGTGCATGCGCTTCTTAATACCAGAGAAGTTCGATCCTAAGTTGAGCAGGCTTTTCTTCTGTAGGGTTCCAGGTGTCCGCGGACCGAGGGAGACAAATTATTCGGGGATCCATCTGAATTCTGATAACACTGTGCTTGATCATCAAAAGAAGAGATATGGAACGAGAACTGCGAGTTAACAGTTAAATGTGCTTTGTCATTATATGTGCACATAGGAAGGCGAGAATGATCCCTTCTTAAATAAAAGCTGAGTCCCTCTGGCCTCTCTTTCTCCATAAAGCATGGCAAGCATTGTTTCAAAGTAAAATCAGGGGGCGCCAGAAATTGTATGCCTAAAAGGGGAGTTAATGAAAAAGGAGGCGAAGGAAATATGCAGAATTATAATTTGATTTGCTTGGAAAATGAAAGAAATTATGAGATAACAAAATGTTTATGAAAAATGATAATATTTCATGTGGATTTTTATATAAAATTATCACCGATGTACTTTCGACATAACATGACAAGTTGATCTTTCATCTTTTAGAACTTGTCTAATCAATATTTTTACTTTCTACATTTTGCTTAATGAAGACTTTGGAACACTTACATGTTGATTTTTTTAATTTCAAAATATAGCTTTCTTTTATTGACACGTAAATTCACATATAATTTTTCATAATGTTTTGAAGTTTGGATAATATTTTAAATATCAATGTAAAAGCAAAAAAATGTACTTTCTACTTTTACTTACTCCTAAAAAATAGACCCTTAATTTCTTTTTCTTTTTGAAAATTGATTGGGTGACGGTATTTAATTTATTGTGAGAATTATAGTATATTTTGAACTATAAAAAATCAAATAATAGATAATTATAAGTTATTGTGAGGTCCATTCTTTCAAAAATTTGTAGCTCACAACAAGCCCGTTATTCTTATAGTAACCCATAGACTATTATACCAGCAAAATTCTTTCTTTTTCCTTTCTTTTTTCCTGATCTAGCTTTGTTCAATCAACGCACCTCACACAATCTTTGTGCCATTTTGTGCCATCACCACCCTTGCTTGCCCTATGTCACCGCCTTTGCTCCTCTATGACCACCTCTCTTTGCCTCAATTTGTGGTCGTTGACCTCAAGTGACCCAAATTTGGGATTGGCTATGGTGGTCAAAACCACTATTTTGGTTGAGAAAGATAGGGCAGATGGACGGTGATAAGCCAAGGGCAATAACAACGGTTTGGTTGTAAATATATCTCAAATTGAGCTTGAAAAGGGAAGTTTTTTATTTTTTTGAATAGGTTTCTTACTTAGAGAAAGTTTCCTAAAAAAGAGGTTTCCAACTTTGGATCTATACATATAGAGATAAGTGCACTAAAAATCCTAAAACTTGTCAATAAATATCAACAAAGTTCAATTTAATTCTAAAACTTTCAAAAAGTGCAATTAAGTCTTAGAATTTGTTACGAAAGTGCGATTGAGTTTTAAAACTTTCAAAATGTGTAATCAAGTTTTAAAATTTGTCATATGATATCACTTTTTGAAAGTTTTAGAACTCAAATGACAAGTTTTAGAACTTGATTGCACTTTTCAAAAGTTTTAGCACTCGATTACACTTCAGTAATTAGTTTTAGGACTCAATTATACTTTATAGAAGTTTTAGAACTCAATTATACTTCTGTAACAAGTTTTATGACTTCTAATGTACTTATCCCTTATACATACATACATACATACATACATACATATGATTCCTAGATCCTGAGGGTTATCTGGTATCAGAACAAAGAGGGATATATTGATTATCTTAATATATTCATTTGATAAGTTTGTCGAGTTTGGCTCGAAAGTTCCCTAGGTGAGGAGTGTTTAATCAGTAGTGGTCCAAGCAGTAAAACTAGTCCATTGATAAGCTTTTATTGGTAGCCTAGGAAGCGTGAAAACAAACTTATTAAGATGGATTTATTAAGAAGATCAACATTGTCCTTTAGTTTAGCATCACAAATGCCTTCAGATCAAGATCCTACACATAATTCAGATACATATGATCTTCTCTCTTTCTATATATAGAAGATTTCAATAAATCTATAGAAAATTGGAAAATTCCTAAAGTTCAATTTAATCAAATTTACAAACAGTCAAAATTTAAATTATTGAAACAATACCCCTTTCTATATTCTTTGAAACTATCAAACCCTTAAATCAAAATTCCCTTAACAAACATATGCAAAAATATAATTATATTTACATAGAGCTAGTACAAGTTATATTTTTGCATATGTTTGAGGAGAATCCTATACTAATTATCAAGCCTCTTACCAAAGAAGGCTTAAGTACTTCTATTCCCCTAACCTTATGTGATGCGTGATTACTAAATTTCAAAGAATCCCTATTCGGAATAGTAGAAACAAGTCTTTACAATGGTCCAATTCATTTTGATTGTTATCCAAACTTTTCGGTATCACTAAGAAATCCAAATATTATTAAGTCATTAACTCTTCAAGTCAAGACACATAATTATAAAATAGCCGAAGGGGTCAATTCCTTTAGCCCTTATCTATAGAATTCACAATAAAGCCATGATTTCATGTTTTGGGATTAATGCCTTCAAACATAGTTTAAAAGGAGAAACCCTTTTACTCCAAACCAATATTACTAGAGGCAATACTATCAGTCCTAGATCAATAAACTGGAGTGATATTGTGTTACTAGAACAAGGGGAGTTGGATGACCAAGCTCCTCCAAAGATTTTTCGTAATAGTGAACCAACGAACATAGTACAATATTCATAAGGAAAAGTAACCATTCAATTCTCTAGAAGATCATTTGATATAAGATCGATTCTTTCTAGTTCATCAAGGAAATCAATTAATCTTTATCCGAATCTCCCTCCTATAATCACTCTTCCACTGAGAAACCAAGAGGAAGCCATTACATCAAATCTACCCAATAATCCTATAACAGCTAGCATCATTGGTCTTGATAATCGGTTTAAGATTTCTAGACCTATTTATCAACAAGATCAAAATGAACAAAATTATAAGAACCAAGATTCTCCTTATCACTCTCCTACTTATTTACAATTAGTAGACCAAACTAAGAGGCGTTTTCTTGTTTTGCCTGTGAGAGTAGTAAAGATAAATATGGGTTAAGATCGGGTGATATTGATTGTGGCGATGGTGTTTATTGGGTTTTGATTAGGTTTAAACATATTTGCAACTGTTGGGATGATTGTGATGATGGTAATGGTAGTGGTAATTGTTGGGATTGGTCTAATGTTGATGATTGGAGTTGTGATTATGAGGTTTCGGCAATGGCTTTGCCTTTGTCTTTTTTTGGATTTTGGCAGTGTTTTCCATACAAAAATTCTCTCGTCAGAAATTAGGCAAAGAATTTGATGACCCATTAATAAATTCAATATCGAAATCAAAGATAGATAATAAAGCTTGCCATTGGGCAAAAATTTGTTTTGAAGTAATATTTAATACATTCTTTTGTAATACTTCTTTTGTTGATTTGCAATCAATGTGTAATAGAAATTTTTGGTTTAAAAGGTCACCTTGAAATTTAGATATTGTTGATACAATGGCTAATATTTCTTTTTTGGTAGTGGAGTGATTTTGTTGGGTTTGGCTTCAATATTTGGAAACAAATTAAACAATTTATTCTTTATCATCTTTTACTTGTTTAAGAATTGCTCCATAGTCTATTTCTGAAAGATATGTTTCTATAATTTTGAAGGCAGATGGATTAGCTAGATGGAGGTGGGGTATTTCTTTCTTGTACATGGGTTTTAATTTATTTGACAATATTAGTATTAATTGAGGTTTGTGGTGGGGGGTTTTCTGTAATATTTGATGTAAGGGTTTACATAATATATTGATATTTGGAAAGAAATTTATGATGCAATTGAGACTCCCTAAAAATCTTTGCAATTGGGTTTTATCTTTAATTTCATCATATAATTTTTCTGCGAATAAAATTGACCTTTCTATAGGAATAATAGTTCCTTGAGAAATGTAGTGTCCTAAAAATCTAATTCTTGTTTGGAAAAGTGATATTTTAGTAGGGGAGACAACCAAGCCATTTCTCTTAATGATGCTTATGAAAACATATATATGTTTAGAATGTTGATTTATATTAGTCGAAAATATCAGGACATCATCAATGTAAACTAGGATATATTCAGAATAAGGGTTAACAATATCATTCATAATTCTTTGGAATTCAGAAGGAACATTTTTCAAGCCAAATGGCATTATGTTCCATTCATATTGTCCAAGTGGTACAGTGAATGCTGTTTTATACTTATCTTCTTCACTAATTTGAATTTGCCAGAGTCCTAATTTCATATCAAATTTTGAAAAGATTTTTTAATTGTGAAGTCTATTTAATAAATCCTTTTTATTTGGGATTGGATACCTAATCTATTTTTAGGGCTTTGTTAAGAGGTTTGTAATTGGTGATTAATCTAGGTATTCCCTTTTCTAGTTTAACATTTTTATTTAGGGAAAAGAATAGCTCAAGTGCAAAAACTTGGCACGAGGGGACATTTAAATCCAAAAGTTACGAAAGGTACATTTAAGTGCCACTTTATTTAAATATTGAATCACTTAAGTGCCAACTTTGGCAAAGGTTGCCGGAAATCCGACGTGGCTTATTTTAATAATTTCTAATATCTACGTGGCTTACTGGAATTCCACGTAAGCTCTCCTTCACAAAAAACAACACCGTTATGGCCAAAATTTGATTTTTAATATAAATACTAATTAAATAATATTAAAAAAAAAGCAGCATAGTTAAGGGAGCCTCCCCACCTATGGCTATCGCCCCATTGCTAGTGGGGCGGTGAGGGTTGCAGATGGCGGGAGAGGGTCACCTGCCCTTGCGCTAGCGATGGCGGCCATCACTTGCACTATGTGAGGGTCGCCGACCCTTGCCCAGGTGAGGACGAGGACGAGGGTGGGCGACCGTCGGCTAGATCTGGGAGAGGGTCATCACCCTCTCCTGGTGTCTGGCGAGGGTTAGCTAGCCCTCGCCTCTGGTCGACGAGGGTCATCGGCCCTTGCCCAAGCGCTGGCGACCCTTACAGTCAGCATTGCTGCCCCACCGGCGATGGGGTGGCGGCCACAGGTGGGGGAGGCTCCCCTGCTTATACTGCTACTTTTTTAAAAATTTTTAAAATTATTTTATTAATAATTATATAAAAAATTAATTAAGGTCAAAATGGCGTCATTTTGGGATGATCTAGCCACGTCAGTACTTAAAACGACGTCGTTTTGGGCTTATTTGGCCATGTTAGCGCCCAAAACGACGTCATTTTGACTTCAACTCGTCGGAAAAGTGCCACGTTAGCATTTTGACTGGATTTGCTCGTTGTTGGCACTTAGTTGATCTTTTTTGCTCTAATCTTAGTACTTAAATGTACATTTCCGAACTTTTGGTACTTAAGAATTTCCTCATGCCAAGTTTTGGCACTCTAGAGGTCGACACGTCTAAATAACTCCAAAGGGGTTGGCTTTTTCTTATTAATTTTTTATCTAATAAATATTGTATTTCTTTTTGGCAAAATTTTAAGCCTTATTGATTCATTTGAGTTGGTCGAGCTTTTGTAGGGATTTGTTTTTTTGAAAAATCTAGTTTATATGATAGGCTTACAATATGTTTATTCCTTTCCCATAATGCATTAAGTGAGGTAGAACATATATTTTGTTGAATGTGATTTTGAAAAGAAGTAATTTTGTCTTTTATTTTTAGTTCAAGTAATTTTTGCTTTATCCTTTTAAATTCTAAATCATCTTTTAAATATTGTAGTTATTCTTTATTTTTTTAACTTTGGCCTATTTGGGTGTTTGGTCAGCAGCAACAACATCTTCAGGTATCGTATTCAAAAGAAGTATGATGAGATTCTTGGTGAGAATCTTTTTTTGTCTTCTTTGTTTGTCTCCTTTTGGTAATTGGTGATTTGTTATTTGTGAAAAAAATATTTTCATCAAAAATCTCATCATATTTCTTTTGAAGACGATACCTAAAGATGCTATTACTGCCGAGTGAGTACCAAAATGGGTTAAAGCTTAAAAGAATAAAAAATAAAAAAACAAAGAAAAAAAAATTACAATATTTAAAAGATGATTTAGAATTTAAAGGATAAAACAATTACTTGAACAAAAAAAAAAAAAGACAAAATTGCTATTCTTCATATGTTCTACCTTACCTAATGCATTTTTGGGAAATAAAGAAACATATTGTAAGCCTACCATGTGAACCGGATTTTTCAAAAAAACAAATCCCTACAAGAGCTTGACCAACTCAAATGAATCAATAAGTCTTACAATTTTACAAAAAAAAAATACAATATTTATTGGAAAAAAAATTAATAATTATATAAAAATCTAATTAAGGTCAAAACGGCATCGTTTTGAGTTGATCTAGCCACGTCAGCGCTCAAAACGACGTCGTTTTGGGCTTATTTGCCCATGTTAGTGCCCAAAACGACTCTGTTTGACTTCAACTCGTCGGAAAAAGTGCCATGTCAATATTTTGGTTGGATTTTCTCGCTGTTGGCACTTAACTGATCCTTTTTTCTCCGATCTTGTCACTTAAATGTACATTTTTGAATTTTTGGCACTTAAGTGTCCCCTCTGTCAAGTTTTGGCACTCCAAGGATCAGCACAGCAGAATAACTCCAAAGGGCTATGCTTTTTCTTAATATTTTTTATCTAATAAATATTGTATTTCTTTTTGGCAAAATTTTAAGCCTTCTATATTCATTTGAGTTGGTCGAACTTTTGTAAGGATTTGTTTTTTTTCGAAAAATCAAGTTTATATGATAGGCTTACAATATGTTTCTTCCTTTCCCAAAATGCATTAAGTGAGGTAGAACATATATTTTGTTCAATGTGATTTTGAAAAGAAGTAATTTTGTCTTTTATTTTTGGTTCAAGTAATTTTTGCTCTATCCTTTTAAATTCGAAATCATCTTTTAAATGTTGTAATCGTTCTTCTTTTATATATATATTTTAACTTTGGCCTATTTGGGTGTTTGGTCAGCAGCAGCAACATCTTCAGGTATCGTCTTCAAAAGAAGTATGATGAGATTCTTGGTGAGAATCTTTTTTGTCTTCTTCAGCCTTTGTCTCCTTTTGTTATTTGTGAAAAAAGATTTTCATCAAGAATCTTATCATATTTCTTTTGAAGACGATACCTAAAGATCTATTACTGCCGAGCGAGCACCAAATGGGCTAAAGCTTAAAAGAATAAAAAATAAAAATTACAATATTTAAAAGATGATTTAGAATTTAAAGGATAGAACAATTACTTGAACAAAAAAAAAATGACAAAATTGCTTCTCTTCATATGTTCTACCTTACCTAATGCATTTTTGGGAAATGAAGAAACATATTGTAAGCTGATGTGAACCGGATTTTAAAAAAAAAAAAATCCCTACAAGAGCTTGACAAATGAATCAATAAGTTTTACAATTTTACCAAAAAGAAATACAAGATTTATTAGATAAAAAATTAATAATTATATAAAAATCTAATTAAGGTCAAAACGGCATCGTTTTGAGCTGATCTAGCCACGTTAGCGCTCAAAACGACGTCATTTTGGGCTTATTTGGCCATGTTAGCGTCCAAAACGACGCCGTTTGACTTCAACTTGCCGGAAAAGTGCCACGTTAGCATTTTGGCCGAATTTTCTCGCCGTTGATCATTTTTGCTCCAATCTTGTCACTTAAATGTACATTTTCGAACTTTTGGCACTTAAGTGTCTATTCTGTGAAGTTTTGGCACTACAAGGCTCGGCACGTCTTTTTATTACATAAAAAGCAGAATAACTCCAAAGGGGTTGACTTTTTTTTAATAATTTTTTATCTAATAAATATTGTATTTTTTTAAGTAAAATTTTAAGCCTTCTTGATTTATTTGAGTTGGTCGAGCTTTTGTAGGGATTTGTTTTTTTGAAAAATCTAGTTTATATGATAGGCTTACAATATGTTTCTTCCTTTCCCAAAATGCATTAAATGAGGTAGAACATATATTTTGTTCAATGTGATTTTGAAAAGAAGTAATTTTGTCTTTTATTTTTGGTTCAAGTAATTTTTGCTCTATCCTTTTAAATTCTAAATCATCTTTTAAATATTGTAATTGTTTTTCTTTATTTTTTTAACTTTGGCCTATTTGGGTGTTTGGTCAGCAGCAACAGCATCTTTAGGTATTGTCTTCAAAAGAAGTATGATGAGATTTTTGGTGAGAATCTTTTTTGTCTTCTTCAGCCTTTGTCTCATTTTGGTAATTGGTGATTTGTTATTTGTGAAAAAAGATTTTCATCAAGAATCTTATCATATTTCTTTTGAAGACGATACCTGAAGATGCTATTATTGCCGAGCAAGCACCAAAATGGGCTAAAGCTTAAAAGAATAAAAAATAAAAAAACAAAGAAAAAAAAATTACAATATTTAAAAGATGATTTAGAATTTAAAGGATAGAACAATTATTTGAACAAAAAAGAATGACAAAATTACTATTCTTCATATGTTCTACCTTACCTAATGCATTTTTGGGAAATGAAGAAACATATTGTAAGCCTACCATGTGAACCGGATTTAAAAAAAAACAAATCCCTACAAGAGCTTGACCAACTCAAATGAATCAATAAGTCTTACAATTTTACCAGAAAGAAATACAAGATTTATTAGATAAAAAATTAATAATTATATAAAAATCTAATTAAGGTCAAAACGGCATTGTTTTAAGTTGATCTAGCCACGTCGGCGCTCAAAATGATATCGTTTTGGGCTTATTTGGCTATGTTAGCGTCCGAAACGACGCCGTTTGACTTCAACTCGCCAGAAAAGTGCCACGTTAGCATTTTGGCCGAATTTTCTCGCCGTTGATCATTTTTGCTCCGATTTTGTCACTTAAATGTACATTTTCGAACTTTTGGTACTTAAGTGTCTCTTCTGCGAAGTTTTGGCACTACAAGGCTCGGTACGTCTTTTTATTACATAAAAAGCAGAATAACTCCAAAGGGGTTGACTTTTTTTTAATAATTTTTTATCTAATAAATATTGTATTTTTTTAAGTAAAATTTTAAGCCTTCTTGATTTATTTGAGTTGGTCGAGCTTTTGTAGGGATTTATTTTTTTGAAAAATCTAGTTTATATGATAGGCTTATAATATGTTTCTTCCTTTCCCAAAATGCATTAAATGAGGTAGAACATATATTTTGTTCAATGTGATTTTGAAAAGAAGTAATTTTGTCTTTTATTTTTGGTTCAAGTAATTTTTGCTCTATCCTTTTAAATTCTAAATCATCTTTTAAATATTGTAATTGTTTTTCTTTATTTTTTTAACTTTGGCCTATTTGGGTGTTTGGTCAGCAGCAACAACATCTTTAGGTATTGTCTTCAAAAGAAGTATGATGAGATTTTTGGTGAGAATCTTTTTTGTCTTCCTCGGCCTTTGTCTCATTTTGGTAATTGGTGATTTGTGATTTGTGAAAAAAGATTTTCATCAAGAATCTTATCATATTTCTTTTGAAGACTATACTTGAAGATGCTATTATTGCCGAGCGAGCACCAAAATGGGCTAAAGCTTAAAAGAATAAAAAATAAAAAAACAAAGAAAAAAATTACAATATTTAAAAGATGATTTAGAATTTAAAGGATAGAACAATTACTTGAACAAAAAAGAATGACAAAATTGCTATTCTTCATATGTTCTACCTTACCTAATGCATTTTTGGGAAATGAAGAAACATATTGTAAGCCTACCATGTGAACCGGATTTTTCAAAAAAACAAATCCTTCCAAGAGCTTGACCAACTCAAATAAATCAATAAGTCTTACAATTTTACCAAAAAGAAATACAAGATTTATTAGATAAAAAATTAATAATTATATAAAAATCTAATTAAAGTCAAAACAACATCGTTTTGAGTTGATCTAGCCACGTCAGCCCTCAAAACGACGTCATTTTGGGCTTATTTGGCCATGTTAGCGTCCAAAACGACACCGTTTGATTTCAACTCGCCGGAAAAAGTGCCATGTCAACATTTTAGTTGGATTTTCTCGCCGTTGGCACTTAACTGATCATTTTTGCTCCGATCTTGTCACTTAAATGTACATTTTTGAATTTTTGGCACTTAAATGTCCCCTTTGTCAAGTTTTGGTACTCCAAGGATCAGCACAGCAGAATAACTCCAAAGAGGTTGGCTTTTTCTTAATAATTTTTTATCTAATAAATATTGTATTTCTTTTTGGCAAAATTTTAAGCCTTCTTTATTCATTTGAGTTGGTCAAGCTTTTGTTGGGATTTGTTTTTTCTGAAAAATCTAGTTTATATGATAGGCTTACAATATGTTTCTTCCTTTCCCAAAATGCATTAAGTGAGGTAGAACATATATTTTGTTGAATGTGATTTTGAAAAGAAGTAATTTTGTCTTTTATTTTTTGTTCAAGTAATTTTTGCTCTATCCTTTTAAATTCGAAATCATCTTTTAAATATTGTAATCGTTCTTCTTTATTTTATATATATATATATATATATTTATATATATATTTTTTTTTTAACTTTGGACTATTTGGGTGTTTGGTCAGCAACAGCAACATCTTCAGGTATCATCTTCAAAAGAAGTATGATGAGATTCTTGGTGAGAATCTTTTTTGTCTTCTTTGGCCTTTGTCTCCTTTTGTTATTTGTGAAAAAAGATTTTCATCAAGAATCTTATCATATTTCTTTTGAAGACGATACCTAAAGATCTATTACTGCCAAGCGAGCACCAAAATGGGCTAAAGCTTAAAAGAATAAAAATAAAAAAATAAAGAAAAAAATTACAATATTTAAAAGATGATTTAGAATTTAAAGGATAGATAAATTACTTGAACAAAAAAAAAACAAAATTGCTTCTCTTCATATGTTCTACCTTACCTAATGCATGTTTGGGAAATGAAGAAACATATTGTAAGCCTACCATGTGAACCGGATTTTAAAAAAAAAAACAAATCCCTACAAGAGCTTGACCAACTCAAATGAATCAATAAGTCTTACAATTTTACCAAAAAGAAATACATGATTTATTAGATAAAAAATTAATAATTATATAAAAATCTAATTAAGGTCAAAACGGCATCGTTTTAAGTTGATCTAGCCACGTCAGCGCTCAAAACGATATCGTTTTGGGCTTATTTGGCCATGTTAGCGTCCAAAACGACGCCGTTTGACTTCAACTCGCCGGAAAAGTGTCACGTTAGCATTTTGGCCGAATTTTCTCACCGTTGATCATTTTTGCTCCGATTTTGTCACTTAAATGTACATTTTCGAACTTTTAGTACTTAAGTGTCCCTTCTGCGAAGTTTTGGCACTACAAGGCTCGGCACGTCTTTTTATTACATAAAAAGCAGAATAACTCCAAAGGGGTTGACTTTTTTTTAATAATTTTTTATCTAATAAATATTGTATTTTTTTAAGTAAAATTTTAAGCCTTCTTGATTTATTTGAGTTGGTTGAGCTTTTGTAGGGATTTTTTTTTTTGAAAAATCTAGTTTATATGATAGGCTTACAATATGTTTCTTCCTTTCCCAAAATGCATTAAATGAGGTAGAACATATATTTTGTTGAATGTGATTTTGAAAAGAAGTAATTTTGTCTTTTATTTTTGGTTCAAGTAATTTTTGCTCTATCCTTTTAAATTCTAAATCATCTTTTAAATATTGTAATTGTTTTTCTTTATTTTTTTAACTTTGGCCTATTTGGGTGTTTGGTCAGCAGCAACAGCATCTTTAGGTATTGTCTTCAAAAGAAGTATGATGAAATTCTTGGTGAGAATCTTTTTTGTCTTCCTCGGCCTGTCTCATTTTGATAATTAGTGATTTGTTATTTGTGAAAAAAGATTTTCATCAAGAATCTTATCATATTTCTTTTGAAGACTATACCTGAAGATGCTATTATTGCCGAGCGAGCACCAAAATGGGCTAAAGCTTAAAAGAATAAAAAATAAAAAAACAAAGAAAAAAATTACAATATTTAAAAGATGATTTAGAATTTAAAGGATAGAACAATTACTTGAACAAAAAAGAATGACAAAATTGCTATTCTTCATATGTTCTACCTTACCTAATGCATTTTTGGGAAATGAAGAAACATATTGTAAGCCTACCATGTGAACCGGATTTTTCAAAAAAACAAATCCTTACAAGAGCTTGACCAACTCAAATGAATTAATAAGTCTTACAATTTTACCAAAAAGAAATACAAGATTTATTAGATAAAAAATTAATAATTATATAAAAATCTAATTAAAGTCAAAACAACATCGTTTTGAGTTGATCTAGCCACGTCAGCCCTCAAAACGACGTCATTTTGGGCTTATTTGGCCATGGTAGCATCCAAAACGACACCGTTTGATTTCAACTCGCCGGAAAAAGTGCCATGTCAGCATTTTAGTTGGATTTTCTCGCCGTTGGCACTTAACGATCATCATTTTTGCTCCGATCTTATCACTTAAATGTACATTTTTGAATTTTTGGCACTTAAATGTCCCCTTTGTCAAGTTTTGGTACTCCTCGAGGATCGCACGCAATGAGAATAACTCCAAAGAGGTTGGCTTTTTCTTAATAATTTTTTATCTAATAAATATTGTATTTCTTTTTGGCAAAATTTTAAGCCTTCTTTATTCATTTGAGTTGGTCAAGTTTTTGTAGGGATTTGTTTTTTCTGAAAAATCTAGTTTATATGATAGGCTTACAATATGTTTCTTCCTTTCCCAAAATGCATTAAGTGAGGTAGAACATATATTTTGTTGAATGTGATTTTGAAAAGAAGTAATTTTGTCTTTTATTTTTTGTTCAAGTAATTTTTGTTCTATCCTTTTAAATTCGAAATCATCTTTCAAATATTGTAATCGTTCTTCTTTATTATATATATATTTTAACTTTGGCCTATTTGGGTGTTTGGTCAGCAGCAACAACATCTTCAGGTATCATCTTCAAAAGAAGTATGATGAGATTCTTGGTGAGAATCTTTTTTGTCTTCTTTGACCTGTCTCCTTTTGTTATTTGTGAAAAAAGATTTTCATCAAGAATCTTATCATATTTCTTTTGAAGACGATACCTAAAGATCTATTACTGCCGAGCGAGCACCAAAATGGGCTAAAGCTTAAAAGAATAAAAATAAAAAAACAAATAAAAAAATTACAATATTTAAAAGATGATTTAGAATTTAAAGGATAGATAAATTACTTGAAAAAAAAATGACAAAATTGCTTCTCTTCATATGTTCTACCTTACCTAATGCATTTTTGGGAAATGAAGAAACATATTGTAAGCCTACCATGTGAATCGGATTTTTCAAAAAAAACAAATCCCTACAAGAGCTTGACCAACTCAAATGAATCAATAAGTCTTACAATTTTATCAAGAAGAAAAACAAGATTTATTAGATAAAAAATTAATAATTATATAAAAATCTAATTAAGGTCAAAACGTTATCGTTTTGAGCTAATCTAGCAACGTCAGCGCTCAAAATGACGTCGTTTTGGGCTTATTTGGCTATGTTAGCGCCCAAAACTATGCCGTTTGACTTCAACTTGTCAGAAAAGTGCCATGTCAGCATTTTGGTAGGATTTTCTCGCCGTTGGCACTTAATTGATCATTTTTGCTCCGATTTTTTTCTCTTAAATATACATTTTCGAACTTTTGGCACTTAAGTGTCCCATCTGCCAAGTTTTGGCACTCCAAGGATCGGTACGTCTTTTTATTTACATAAAAAGGAGAATAACTCCAAAGGGGTTGGCTTTTTCTTATTAATTTTTTATCTAATAAATATTGTATTTCTTTTTGGCACAATTTTAAGCCTTCTTGATTCATTTGAGTTGGTCGAGCTTTTGTAGGTATTTTTTTTTTTAAAAATCTAGTTTATATGATAGGCTTACAATATGTTTCTTCCTTTCCTAAAATGCATTAAGTGAGGTAGAACATATATTTTGTTCAATGTGATTTTGAAAAGAAGTAATTTTGTCTTTTATTTTTGGTTCAAGTAATTTTTGCTCTATCCTTTTAATTTCTAAATCATCTTTTAAATATCGTAATTGTTCTTCTTTATTTTTTTATATTTTATTTTTTTTAACTTTGGCCTATTTGGGTGTTTGGTCAGCAGCACTAGCATCTTTAGGTGTTGTCGTCTTCAAAAGAAATATGATGAGATTCTTGGTGAGAATCTTTTTTGTCTTCTTCGGCCTTTGTCTCCTTTTGGTAATTGGTGATTTGTTATTTGTGAAAAGATTTTCATTGAGAATCTCATCATATTTCTTTTAAAGATAATACTTGAAGATGCTATTACTGCCGAGTGAGCTCCAAAATGGGCTAAAGCTTAAAAGAATAAAAAATAAAAAAACAAAGAAAAACAATTACAATATTTAAAAGATGATTTATAATTTAAAGGATAGAACAATTACTTGAACAAAAAAAAATGACAAAATTGCTTCTCTTCATATGTTCTATTTTACCTAATGCATTTTGGGAAATGAAGAAACATATTGTAAGCCTATCATATGAACCGGATTTTTCAAAAAAACAAATCCCTACAAAAGCTTGACTAACTCAAATGAGTCAATAAGTCTTACCATTTTACCAAAAAGAAATACAAGATTTAAGAGATAAAAAATTAATAAGAAAAAACCAATCACCTTGGAGTTGTTATACTTTTTATGTAAATAAAAACCTTGAACTGGAAAGGGGAGTACTTAAATTAGTCATCAATTACAAACCGCTGAGTAAAGCCCTAAAATGGATTAAGTATCCAATCTTAAATAAAAAGGATTTAGTAAATAGACTTCACAATTCAAAAATCTTTTTAAAATTTGATATGAAATTAAGATTCTGGCAAATTCAAATGATTTATTAAGTGAAGAAGATAAGTATAAAACAGTATGCATTGTACCATTTGGACAATATGAATGGAATGTAATGCCATGTGGAACGTAATGACCTTTATTGTAATTGTTCTTCTTTATTTTTTTATTTTTTATTTTTTATAGTTTTGGCCCTACTACGTCAACAATAGTAGCATCTGTACGTAGTATCTTCAAAAGAAATCTGATGAGATTCATAATGAAAATCTTTTTTGTTTTCTTTGGACTTTGTCTCATTTTGGTAATTGGTGATTTGTGATTGGTAATTTCCTCTATTCATCCTCATCTTCATCTGACTGGTTGATGCTGTAGCAATCATTTTTATTTTTATTGCCACTATGATGGGATTCATCAGGAGAACCTAGAGATTTTTTATGTAATTTGGTGATTGGTAATTCTGACATGATTTTTGCTAATGCAAAACGAAATTCTTCTAGATATTGAATGGATTCTAAATGGGCTTGGCCTAGTGATTTTTCTTGAAGAAATTTTGCAATTTTGTGATCAGTTTGTGATTTCGTCAATTCAACCAGTTTATAACTGATTCTTCCGAAAGGTTTTAGGTGAATTTAAAAGGGATGGCGGTGATTTCACCATCCCTATGTTTAGAACCTCAGGGTCTAAACTAGTTGGATTGGCGAAATCACCAATTGATCACAAAATTATAGAATTTCATCTGTAAAGTCACTGGCCTTAGGCCATTTAGTGACCATTCAATCACTAGAAGAATATTGTCTTGCATTGGCAAAAATCATGTCAGAATTAACAATCACCAAATTACATAAAAAATCTCCAAATTTCTCTGATGAATCCTATCATGGTGACAACACAAATGAAGATGATTGCTACTGCATCAACTTGTCAGATGAAGATGAGGACGAATGGAGGAAATTATCAATTACAAATCACCAAATACCAAAAGGAGACAAAGGCTAAAGAAGACAAAAAAAGATTGTCGTAAAGAATCTCATCATATTTCTTTTGGAGACAGTATCTGAAGATGTTGTTGCTACTCACCAAGCATCGAAATGGGCCAAAGCTTTTATTATTCACTTCATCCGAGCTTGCTTGAGTTCGCCTATAATAGGAAGAGGAGAAGAAGAGAGAGGCATCACTTTCATTCAAATCTTCAAGCTCTCTTGCTCACTTGTCCAATAACTTGAATCATCTTAGAGATATCTCTTCAACCCTTTCATTTTTATCCCAAATCCACTTTTAATTACTTGAATCATTTTGTAATCACTTCTTCAAGATATCTCCAATTACTTGTATCAATCGTTAGTAAGTTTCCTATCACTCAATAATATAACCAACCAAATTTTGGTTGGTATCATTATTCCATTTCCAGTTCTCTATTTTTTTTACATTTAGTGGGATCTCTACTCGTGTGCAAACTACTGCCCTTGTAGAAAATCACATTTTCTTTTCTTTTGCATATTAGTGGGATTTCTACTCGAGTGTGGACTACCACCCTTGTAGAAAATCACATTTTCTTTTCTTTTGCATATTAGTGGGATCTCTACTCGAGTGCGGACTACCGCCCTTGTAGAAGGTCACATTTTCTTTTCTTTTGCATATCAGTGGGATCTCTGCTCAAGTGCAGATTACTACCCTTGCGTGAGATCACATTATTTATTACTTTTAATTACATTGCAATATACACTACTTGTGTGCAGATTATTGCCCTTGGGGAAGGTCATTATTAATAATTTTATCATATTTTATATTGCTCTACAATCACTAATCACTTAACAATTTGCTATATATTTATTGAGATCAATCTATGTTCTTTTCTTTTCTTCAACCGTCAATAAGTTTCCTATTACTCAATAATATAATCAACCAAGTTTTGGTTGGCATCATTAATCTATACTTCTAGTTCTCTATATATTTTACATTTAGTGGGATCTCTACTCGTGTGCGGACTACCGCCCTTGTAGAAGGTCACATTTTCTTTTCCTTTGCATAGTAGTGGGATCTCTACTTGAGTGTGGACTACCGCCCTTGTAGAAGGTCACATTTTCTTTTCTTTTGCGTAGTAGTGGGATCTCTACTTGAGTGTGGACTACCGCCCTTGTAGAAGGTCACATTTTCTTTTCTTTTGCATATCAATGGGCTCTTTGCTCAAGTGCAAATTACTGCCTCTGCATGAGATCGCATTGTCAATTGCTTTTAATTACACTATAATATACCCCAGTTGTGTGCAGATTACCACCCCCGTGGAAGGTCATTATTGATAATTTTATTATATTTACTTGATATCTATATTTGATATTATTGCACTACAATTACTAATCACTTAACAATTTGCTATATATTTATTAAGATCATTCTATGTTAATTTATTTTCTTTGTATAGATCCCTATATCCTAAGGGCTATCTTACCAAGTTTTGGTTATCATCATTACTCCATATTTCTAGTTCTCTATAACTTTTACATTTAGTAGGATATTTACTCGTGTACAGACTATTGTCCTTGTAGAAGGTCACATTTTCTCGTTTGTGATCTTGTTTGGGGCTTGTGTAATTGTCATGAGGCGGTTTCTTTTTGTACTTGTGAGAGTAGTGGAGACAAATATAGGGTAAGATTGGGTGATATTGAATGTGGCAATGGTTTTTGTTAGGCTTTGATTAGGTCTAATCATATTTGCAACTACCAGAGTGATTATGATGATAGTAATGGTGGTGATGATTGTTGAGCTTTCATTATATCTAACTAGGCTTAAAGCTGGTCTAATATTGGTGATTGGGGTTGTGATTTTAAGGTTTCAGCAACGGCTTTTCCTTTTATCTTTTTTGGATTTTGGTATTGTTTTCTTTGCAAAAATTCTCTCATCAGAAAATCAGGCAAATAATTTGATGGTTCATTAATGAACTCAATATCGAAATTAAAGACAAATGATATAACTTGACATTGGGCAAAATTTTTTTCAAAGCAATATTTAATACATCCTTTTGTAATAATTCTTTTGTTGATTTGTAATTAATGGATAATATAAATTTTTGGTTTAATGGGTCGCTTGGAAATTTAAACATTGCTAATACAATAGCTAATATTTGTTTTTTGATAGTGGAGTAATTTTGTTGGGTTTGGTTCCAATATTTGAAAACAAATTGAACGATTTATTCTTTATCATTTTTTACTTGTTTAAGAATTCATCCATAGCCTATTTTTGAAGCATTTGTTTCTGCAATTTTGAAGGCAGATGGATCAGCTATATGGAGGCAGGGTATCTCTTTTACATGGGTTTTAATTTGTTTGATAATATTAGTATGAACTAAAGTTTATGGTGGAGGTTTTTCTATAATTTTTGGTGTAAAGGTTCATATAACATATTGATTGAGACTTCCTAAAAATCTTTGCAATTAGGTTTTTTCTTTAGGGTGCGTTTGGTAACATTTCTACTTCTGGGAACAGTTTCTTTTGAGAAATAGTTTTTTTCTATTTCTACTCCCTGGAACACTTTTTGAGTAAAATAGAGCGTTTGGTAACTACAAAATTTTTTTGTTTTCGGAATAGAAAAAGAATAGAAATGCGTTTGGTATCGACAACATTTTTTTATTTCTTTCTTCCCCGACAGCGGCGGAGACTGGCAGGCAGGGGTGGCGGTAGGCAGCGACG
The DNA here is from genome assembly GCA_014182845.1 of Corymbia calophylla. Taxonomy (NCBI): domain Eukaryota; kingdom Viridiplantae; phylum Streptophyta; class Magnoliopsida; order Myrtales; family Myrtaceae; genus Corymbia; species Corymbia calophylla. The sequence goes on from CM024694.1 coordinate 29,226,281, forward strand.
AGATGCGGATGGCGACCAGCGGCCGGTGGGTGGGGGACGCCAGCAACCAGCGACTGACGGCCGCCAACCGGCGTTCGGCAGCCGCTCCGTCACCGCCGCCGCCGCCGCCGACCCTCGCCAACGCCGGCCGCTAGGCGAAGGATAGCGGCGATGGGCGGTTGGCTGGTGGCCGATGGCGAGCAGTTGGGGGCAGTCGACGATAGGTGGCGAAGATCGGCGTCTGGCGGCGGGCGGTCGGTAACCACAGCTAGCAGCTGGCAGCCGGCGACCGGTGATGGCAACGGCAGGCGGTGGTTGGCGGTAAACGGGTGGCGGCTTGCTATAAGCGGTGAGTAGTCCCTAAGAAATTGTTTAATCGAAATTGTTCCTAGGAATAAGAAGCTACTTTTTTCTACTTCTCATTTCTACTTCAAATCTATTCCCAGGAACAACTTTCTATTCCCGGGAATAGAAAAATCAGTTTGCGTTACCAAACGCATTTATGTTATTTTTCTATTTCAGGGAACAATTTCAGGGAACAAAAGAACAAAAAAATAGAGAAATAGAATGGTTAACAAACATAGCCTTAATTTCAGCAGGAAATTTTTCTATGAATAAAATTAACCTTCTATAAGATTAATAGTTCCCTAAGAAACGTAGTATCCTAAAAATCTAATTCTTATTTGGAAGAGTGATAATTTAGTAGGGGAGATTACCAAGCCATTTTTTGTTAATAATGCTTATAAAAACATATATATGTTTAAAATGTTGATCTATATCAATCGAAAATATCATGACATCATCAATTTAAACTAGGATATATTCAGAATAAGAGTTAAGATATCATTCATAATTCTTTAGAATTCAGAAGAAGCATTTTTCAAGTCAAATGGCATCAAGTTGCATTCATATTGTCCAAATGATATAGTGAATGTTGTTTTATACTTATCTTTTTCGCTTATTTGAATTTGCAAGAATCTTGGTTTTATATCAAATTTTGAAAAGATTTTTGAATTGTGAAGGCTATTTAGTAAATCCTTTTTATTTGAGATTTGATACCTAATCCATTTTAGAGCTTTCTTCAGAGGTTTGTAATAAATGACTAATCTAGGTACTTCCCTTTCTAATTCAACATTTTTATTTACATAAAAGTAGAACAATTCCAAGGTGATTGGCTTTTTCTTATTAATTTTTTTATCTAATATACCTTGCATTTCTTTTTGGCAAAATTGTAAGACTTCTTGATTCATTTGAGTTGTTTTTATCTATTTATTTTTAGCTTTGGCCTCTTTGGTGCTTGGTTGGCAGTAGCAGCATCTTTAAGTATTGTCTTCAAAAGAAATATGATGAGATTCTTGATGAAAATCTTTTTTCATAAATCACAAATCACTAATTATCAAAAGAAGACAAAGGCAAAAGAAGACAAAAAGATTTTCATCAAGAATCTCATCATATTTCTTTTGAAGACAATATTTGAAGATGCTATTGCTGTTGACCAAACACCCACATGGACCAAAGCTATAAAAAAAGAAGAAAAAAAGAAGAACAATTACAATATTTAAAAGATGATTTAGAATTTAAAAGAATAGAACAAAAATTACTTGAACAAAAAAAAAAGAAGACAAAATTGCTTCTCTTCAAAATACATTGAGCAAAATATATGTTCTACCTTACCTAATGCATTTTTGGAATGGAAGAAACATATTGTAAGCGCACCATATAAACCAATTTTTTTGGAAAAAAAAAATCCCTACAAAAGCTCGACCAACTCAAATGAATCAAGAAATCTTGCAATTTTGCCAAAAAAATAAAATATTTATTAGATAAAAAATTAATAACAAAAGGCCAACCCCCTCGGCGTTGTCCTGCTTCTCATGTAAATAAAAACCTTGAACTGGAAAGGGGAGTACTTAGATTAGTCATCAATTACAAACCTCTAAGCAAAGCCCTGAAATGGATTAAGTATTTAATCCCAACTAAAAATGATTTATTAAATAGACTTCACAATTCAAAAATATTTTCAAAATTTGATATGAAATCAAGACTCTGGGAAATTCAAATAAGTATAAAACAATATTCACTGTACCATTTAGACAATATGAATGGAACTTAATGCCATTTGACTTGAAAATCATTCTTCAATTCCAAAGAATTATGAATGATATTTCTAACCCTTATTCTGAATGTATCCTAGTTTTCATTGATGATGTCCTGATATTTTTAACTAATATATATCAACATTTTAAACATATATTTGCTTTCATAAGCATTATTAAGAAAAATGACTTGGTAGTCTCTCCTACTAAAATATCACTTTTCCAAACAAGATTTAGATCTTTAGGACACTACGTTTCTCAAGGAACTATTATTCTTATAGAAAGGTCAATTTTATTCGTAGACAAATTTCTTGATGAAATTAAAGATAAAATTCAATTGCAAAGATTTTTAGGGAGCCTTAATTACATCATAGATTTCTTTCCAAATGTCAACATATTATGTAAACCTTTACACCAAATATTATAGAAAAACCCCCAACCATGAACCTTGGTTCATGCTAATATTGTGGAACAAATTAAAACCTATGTAAAAGAGATACCTTGCCCCCATCTAACTGATCCATCTACCTTCAAAATTGTAGAAACAGATGCTTTAGAAATAGGCTTTGGAGGAATTCTTAAACAAGTAAAAAATGATCAAGAACAAATTGTTCAATTCGTTTCCAAATATTGGAACTAAACCCAACAAAATTACGCCACTATCAAAAAAAGAAATATAAGTTATTGTATTAGCAATATCTAAATTTCAAGGTGACCTTTTAAGCCAAAATTTTAATTACGCATTGATTGCAAATCAGCAAGAGAAGTATTACGAAATGATGTATTAAATATTGCTTCAAATTTTTTTTTTGCCCAATGGCAACCTATATTATCTATCTTTGATTTCGATATTGAATTTATTAATGGGTCATCAAATTCTTTACATGGTTTTCTAACGAGAAAATTTTTGTAGGGAAAATAATGCCAAATTCAAAAATGACAAAGGCAAAGCTATTGTCGAAACCTCATAATCACAACCCCAATCACCAACATTAGACTAGTTCCAAGCTTGTTTAGATGTAATGAAGGCTCAACAATCACTACCACCATTACCATCATTACAATCACCCAAGCAACTGTAAATATGGTTAGACCTAATCAAAGCCCAACAAATACCATTGCCATAATCAATATCACCCGATCTTATCCTATATTTGTCTCCACTACTCTCACAAGCAAAATAAGAAATTGCCTCTTGATTTGGTCTACTAATTATAATAGGAGAATGATGAGTTGAATCTAGGTTCTCAAAATTTTGTTCATTTTGGTCTTGTTAATAAATGGGTCTAGAAATCCCAGACCGATTGTCATGACCAATGATATTAGCTGTTATAGGATTATTGGGCTGATTTGATGTAGTGGCTTCCTCTTGGTTTCTTAGTGGAAGAGAGATTATAGGAGGGAGATTTAGATGAAGATCAATTGATTTCCTTGATGTACTAGAAGGAATTGATCTTATATTAAATAATATTCTAAGGAATTGAATGGTTATTTTTCATTCTGGATATTGTACTGTGTTCGTTGGTTCACTATTAAGAACAATCTTTGGAGGAGCTTGGTCGTCCAATTCCCATTGTTCTGGTAAAACAATATCACTCCAATTTATTGATCTAGGAATGATAGTATTGACTTTAGTAATATCGGTTTAGAGTAAAAGGGTTTCTCCTTTTGGACTATGTTTGAAGGCATTAATCCCAAAACATAAAATCTCGGTTTTATAGTGAATTCTATAGACAAGGGCTAAAGGAATTGACCCCTTTGCTATTTTATAATTGTGTATTTTGACTTGAAGAGTTAATGACTTAATAATTTTTGGATCTTTGAGTGATACTGAAAATTTTGGATAACAATCAAAATGAATCGGACCATTAGAAAGACTTGTTTCTATAGTTCTTAATAGGAATTTTTCAAAATTTAGTAATCACACATCACATAAGGCAAGGAAATGGAAATATTTAAACCTTCTTTGGCAAGAGGCTTGATAATTAGACTAGGATTCTCCTCAAACATATGCAAAAATATAACTTCTACTAGCCCTATGTGAATATAATTATTTTTTTGCATATGTTTGTTAAGGGAATTTTGATTCAAGAGTTTGATAATTTCAAAGGATATAGAAAGGGGTAGGTCTCTTTCTTTGGTTGTGATTATGTAATTTGATTATTTCAATAATCTAAATTTTGACCGTTTATAAATTTGATTAAGTTGAACTTTACGAATTTTCCAATCTTATGTAGATTTATTGAAATCTTCTATGTTTATTTCTTCTCTATGTATAGGACCTTGCTCTGAAGACATTTGTGATACAGAACTAAAGGAATGTGTTGATCTTCTTGATAAATCCATTTTATTAAGTTTGTTTTCCCGCTTCTTAAGTTACCAACCAAAGCTGACCAACGGACTTACTACCCTATAGGGTTTATTGCTTAGACTACTACTAGTTAAACACTCCTCAACAAGGAAATGTTCGAGCCAAACTCAACAAACTTATCAAATGAAAATATCAAGATAATCAATATATTCCCCTTGGCTTTGATATCAGATAGCCCTCAAGATCTAGGGATCATATATATGTTTGTATGTATAAGGGATAAATGCCTTAGAAGTCCTAAAACTTATCACAAAAGTGCAATTAAGTACTAAAACTTTCAAAAAATGCAATCAAGCTTTAAAAATTATTATTTGAATTCTAAAATTTCAAAAAGTGCTATCAAAGGAGGACTTCATTTGATCAATTTGACAAATTTTAGGATTTAATTGCACATTTTGAAAGTTTTAGGATTAAATTAAACTTTGTTGATAAGTTTTAGGACTTCTAGCTCAATTTGAGATATATTTACAACATGACCTTTGTTATTGCCCTTGGCTCATCACCGTTCATGTGCCCTATCTTTCTCAACCAAATGGTGATTATAACCACCATAGCCAATCCCAAATCTAGGTCACTCGAGGTTGACTACCACAAATTGTGGCGGAGAGAGGTGGTTATAGAGGAGCAAAGGCGGCGGCATAGGGCGAGCGAGGGTAGTGATGGTGTAAAATGGCACAAAGAATGTGTGAGGTGTGATGATTGGGCAGTTATTGAAAGAATGGACCTTACAACAACCTTACAATAATTTATGATTATTTTTTATTTGATTGTTTGTAATTCAAAATAGACTTTAAGTCTCACAGTAAATTAAAGACTATCACCTAATCAATTCTAAAAAAGAAAAGGAAATTAAGGGTCTATTTGTTTAGGATTAAGTAAAAGCAAAAAGTACATTTTTTTCTTTTATGTTGATATTTAAAATATTATCTAAACAAACATTATGAAAAAATTATATGTGAATTTACGTGTCAATATTCCAAAATCTCCATTAAGCGAAATGTAGAAAGTAAAAATATTGATTAGACAAGCTCTAAAAGAGGAAATGCGAACTTGTCATGTTATGTCAAAAGTATATTGGTAATAATTTTATATAACAATTCACATGAAATATTATCATTTTTCATAAACATTTTGTTATCTCATAATTTCTTTCACTTTCCAAGCAAATCAAATTCTAATTCTGCATATTTCCTTCACCTCCTTTTTCATTAACTCCCCTTTTTATGCATAGAATTTCTAGTAACCCCCTGATTTTACTTTGAAACAATGCTTGCACATGCTTTATGGAGAGAGAAAGGCTTGAATATATGGGGCTTTGCTAGCATACCAATCTTTGAATTACTGTAGGAATAGCAGCTTATTGTGAGTCATCAATTCTTAAAAAAATAAGTCTAACAACAAATTTATAATTATTTATTATTTGGTTTTTTGATTTATTATGGATTGTTACTCTCATAGTTGATTAAAAATTGTTATTCAATCATTTCTCGAATATATGTATGAGGCGAATTAAAACCTACAGTCTTGGAGAGTTGTTCTCTAGTCAAATAACTAACATCACATGTCAGACTGGATTAAGTTTGACTTAATTATCGTGCTTGCATATATGAAGTGGAGGTGCGAGAATGAATCAACCCATGACATTGAGTGGAGGAGGCTTTATCGCGAGAAGGAACCCTAAAGCGAGGGCTGTTCCGAAACGGCATGATGCAATAGCCATCTTCCTACCATGACGGGACACCAGAGCCCTAATATTTTGTTTTCATTGAGCAAAATGTTCATCTGAAATGGAACGTACATCCCAGAAGCCGATCGAGCCACCTTGGACAGATCAAGTAAATATATCGGAAACCCCTCTCGACATAAAAACTATTAACACTGTGGAATTTAATGTGGGAATGGCCCATAAAAAGAGAAGAAAAATATTTTCGGGGCCACGGAAGGATATGGACATTCATTACTTACAGAGATCTCCAGTGCAAGTCAGCGCCAGCGAAGACGTCCATGGTGACGCGAGCACGTACCGAGACACGAAAACACCAACATCCTGCCCAAATACGGCCGACAGCACAAGCCCTACAAAATGACATCGCCCGCGTCACCGTGACGGCAAGGTGGGCAGCACCTACGTATGCGTGATGCGGAGGTGGAGCTTAGGAAGGAGCATCTTGTGGCGGATCTTGGTGGGTCTCGTGTACAGCGATGTCACATGAACGAAGAATCATTTAATGTCGGTATAGGTGGTAAAAGCGACCGGAGCATGCACACGTTACGTCACTGTGGTGTAAGATCGAGCGATGAATTTTTCAACCAGATTCCATATTAGCTTATGCCCCGCCGTGTTTGGTGCGATGACATAAATTGGGGTCCCGAATGGACCATTGAGCGATTGGTTAGAGCTTAGGGCAAGTGATCTCAGGAAACTTTGACTCGTCGGCAAAGGCCTTCTGAGGTTTTTGGTTTTATTTTTCGTCAAAAGAGGTTGTCCTAGGTTGACGACCTCCGGTGAAGGGGAGAAGGGGAGGGTCGCAGTGGCCATAGTGGTCAAGGCAGCGACGGCAGCAACGAACGGTGAAGGGCTGGTGGTTGTGAATGTTGATGAAAGGCGATGACAATGCACAAGTGTATGCGTGCGCGCGAAGAGAAGTTACTATATAGATTTAATCAATATTGACTTATATCATCATAAACGTTGATCATGTAGGTTTCATCGTGTGGCTCTCATATTCAACAGCAACCATGTCATTAAGCAACAAAGTTAACCCCGCTACCCAATGATATATATGGCAAATCAACCTAGCTAAGTTGCAGAGTTTCGCTAATCTTAGAATTGAATATTGTTCCATAAGGACGAACTTTCGGATAAGGTATCATGGGGACGTATTTGTTAAACCAAAAGAAATCACATATCGAGAAAACCGCGACAATTCATATTGCATTGCACAGAGGAAACACAAATTCTTGGACATATTTTTTCTTTTTATGTCCTAACCCATTACATATTAAAATCTTAGACATGTAAATATCCTTAAACTCAAATGATCTCTCAAGTATGGTTTGGGTTTTATTGAAGACGCTTTGGAACCTTTTGCCCTAGCGATCACGTGCACGTTGTAGATGTATGAACAACTGACTACATAAGATAGGTAAACATACAAGATGTCCTTCGATTTTGATTTTGAGCTGATTCCGAATCAAATTGGTTCCAAAGTTCGAGCCACATATAATAAATCCATATAAACACAATCTTTTCTTTTCCTTTTCTTTTGCCCTTATATAATGCAGGTCATGTTTTTCTCCAATCTTTATCCCATAGTTGTGGATAACAAGTATAGACATTTTTCGCGTTTAATTTTACTTGAGTTTGCATGTGAACGATATTCATGATTCGTAACCTATCAATTAGAGAGATGTGGCTGAGAGGGCTTCCTCCCGCTAGGGTTGGATCAATATTTTATCCATATTTTACATATATCATTTACTATCTGACCTTTGCCTGAACTTTAACCAGCTCGTGATTATTATATTGTTCGAAAGGACATCATGAATGAATAACGCTGCTATAAATGATAGGAGACAACTTCTGCCCAAGCAAGCCGTGCTTGAGGGAACTTGAGAGTGCCAAACAGTGCCCACGGTCCGTGTCCAATCGGAACCCAATTTGATTCCTATATTCTTCGTCTTTTCTTCTCTAACTTACAAACTCATCAGTAACATAATGATGATCCCGGGAGTAAAAGAAATGCTCTTTTGATGTCAACATTCCACAAAATGGATGTCATTTACGAACAATACACTTAGTCTGATGCGGTGAAAACGTGGGTAATACGAAACTAGAAACATACAAAGTTCGCAAAGATGAGCAGATATTTGCAAGCACGTAAAGTTACACGATTTTTTCTCGAGATCTATGGCGTGTATGTGGGGCGCTAGGGTTTTCTGGATTCTTGTTCCCCGTTTTCTCCATTGAACTTGGGCCGATGGCCATTTCTTTCTAAGCTTTCTCAGTTTTCTAATCGCTTTCCACCTTTGCCTAAGTACTGTCCTTTCGAATGCTCGTTGTATCTCTTGTTCCGAGTGAAATGAAACTTGTCATGAGCATATCCCTAGAGGCTATGATCAAATTACATACTAATGTGTATCATTTACTCATGTTACTGCTCGGAGTTTGTACAAAAATGAATTGGGTACTGCATTAAAGAGGCGTATCTTCTTTCAAAAGAAAAGAATTGAATGATACTCTGTTTCTTTATGAGAAAAAAAAATCTATCTAGCATGCATGGATTCGGCAAAACTGCAATAACCACTCCTGCAAATAAGACAGCCTGCGTATTTATTATATATCTGAGGAAATATGGACATATGGTCGCATGGAGTGCCTTCAAATGGACAGGCACATGAGGCAGTAAACTTGCTCCTTCTAAGGCAAAACACGTCATGAATTCACTGCGACGACGATTTCAAGCGAAAATACAAATGTATGGTCCTAAAAATTAGAAGAGTGAGCAATGTGACGACAAGCATCGCAGATTGGCCTTTAATGAGAGCTTCGATATCGCTTGATGCTCTCTCTCTCTCTCTCTCTCTCTCTCTCTCTCGTCTCACCTTGTTTTCTCTTGGACTGCTTGAATCGAAAACTTAATGCACCTAACTGAGAACTGTTATAAGTTGTTGCATCCGTGCAATGGGAAGTCCCCTGTCCTGTACGTGGGTACACACGCAATCAACAGACATGCATGCCAATTTTTGCGTAATCAATTCACCGTGTAGGCATCGATGGAAAGTGTCGTTTTCAGAGCTCCCACGCATGAAGCATGTCTCCAATATCTGTATGAGGCTGCATCGTGTAGAGATCGTTTCAGCATCTCCCAACAGACGCGTAATAACATGAACACGTGCTTGTATGCATTTCGTGTCAACATTATTTTGAAGTGGGTTTTCCAGATTTACGCTACCCTGGCTTATTAACGCGGCGATATCCATTTATTATGCGCCTTCGACTTTCGTGGACCAAGCTAAACATGGGGGGCCAAAGCTAGCTAGAAGATAAGATGGCTTTGGTACATTTATTTCAGCTCTTTAATTAGCAGAGTGGTAAAATCTTGGACCGTTGGTCAGCTAACTCCCGAAAGCTCATTTTGAAATTTCTTTATTAGCTACGTACCTTGCCTAGTTAAACTGTTGAGTGACTTTTCCTTTCTACGCTTCGGACGTGGAAGTTGTTCTTCCTTTCTAATTAAAGTGTTATATGTACCTTAGTTCTTCGTTTTTTTCTCTTTCTTTCCTTTCAAGTGGACCAAGTATGTTCTAGATGCATTTTCTAGATATTGCTGGTGCGGAGCGCAGGTTGAGTTGGTTTTCCTGTAGCATCTAGGAATTTTAACAGTTCATAAACCGCACAAGGTTTCATAACAGTCCAGTCACTATCTTCACCAAGGTCTCTTGGATTGCCGATACCCGTCGCGTGAATGTCACCACGTGAGGTTTGGATGCTTAGATACCTTCGAGCTCTGTCGAAGAGACCCGATCGAGTTTTATTTGAAAAGATTACATAATGACGATGCCGAATGAAAGATATTTGGTTCTAACCTATTCAAGCGGTCTGGATGAGAAAGTAAACGAGGCTTTACTTTGAGTCCTTAAAATCGTGAGGATCCGTACCGTCGATCTTCATTAGGGCTCCGGGAGCATTGCTTTAATGCATGTCAGTCATTTGGATACATGGGAAGTGCCACGTCCCCTAGATTTAATGGTTGCAATGCACTAAAGATCATTCAGGGAGCATCATGAGGCAAGGCATAGCACATCAATAAAAAAGCTGTCATCTATTTTCTTCAAATAAGCGGAATTGGACGTAAGCGATATCGATATTAGCGTGTAATTTTCTTCAAATTGATCGGAAGCCATGTTATCAAATTAAAATGGTGAAGATACTAAATTGGATTGGACCTCAAACTACAAGGACCGCTAGGCGCAATTTTTCATATCTGACATAATTTTTCTTGCTCGTGTTTTTCATGTACTTTTGACTGGGACGTGTCTGTTGTTGTTGCGAGACTGACAAACTAGGGGACAACGTAAACAACAACCTCTTAAAAGATTTTAAAGTTAGGAATCGAGAAAGAGTCTCGACAGCTTTTTCCTTCTCTTAGACAAAAGTCAAGGTTTTCGGACCTTGAATTTAAGAGGTAAGGGAAAATATTTATCCTTTAGAAGTAACTACGCAACTATGTTAGCGAAATGAACAGTCAGGTTAGGTTCTAAAGTTGGTGATTACATGAAAGGATGAACTCTCCTACAGGCTTTGGAATTTCTCACCTATTGGAAATAGCATACGAATAGTGCTAGGTATACTGAGATTGGTTTACAAATTAAAACATTATGTATTTTGACAAATTTTTATTGAATATTGAAATAGGGTTGATTGATTTCAGAGTGAAAAGCTTCCAAATCAGGAACCTATAACCTACAATATTAGAACCGGTTCTTAGTTTTTGGAATCTACAACTTACCTTATTTGTCTTGAAACCTACCCTGTTTTTAGGTCCAACTTCAGGATCTACTTGAGAATCTATTTTTCATTTGTTTCTTTTTATGGCTTCATTTTTTATGGCAAAATAATATGAGCTATAAAATGGTCCAAAGTAAAAGATGAATGAGGGTAAGCGAGTAAAGCCAAGTCGGAAACAAGCGAGGGGTTGCGAGGCTTGAAGGGGCAAGGGCAAGCCACAAGCGAGCAAGGAGGAGGGTGAGCCGTGAGGGAGACAAAGAGAGAAATGTGAGTATCTAAGTCAGGTTGTAGAGAATAGAGTAAAAGAGAGATAAAGAAAAAATATGTCAAGGAACCGGTTTCAAATTTGGTTCGCGTCCCGGTTTCCATCGGTTCCAAAAATTTGGAATCGGGAATTGGATCGGTTTTTAGGGCATTTCAGCAATTTCCAAATAGAACTGGTCCGATTGCACGATTTTACACTGAATCCAGTTAACTCATCTAAGGACCCACTTAGTAGAAAATTAAATCTTAAACTTCTTTATGTTACTATAGCATAAAGGCGAGGCCTTAGATACATTGGAGAAAGTAATTTTATATTTTACGTGGGCTTAAATAAGTAGGTATTATCGCACTAGTTAAGAGAACTGAAAATAGGAAAAGTAATTATCGATGGCCATCGAAAATTGAACATCGGTACATATCATAACAAAGAATTTATGAAAAGAAAATCCCATCAAAATGTTAAAAATAGAAAAGTCTTCCTACATGAAATATATCGTAATTATATATCATAATACGAGTGGCTTGTGCACCGTTGGAATCGAGCTCATGTACTCTCGAAAGATGGTCCGACTCTTTTCATCTCTAGACGTAGTACCTCTGGGCAGTATGCCCTCGATGGATTGGAAGAGACATTCGGAGCTGAAGCAGAACTATCTTGGGACGAGTTAAAAAGTGAAAGGAAAGGGACTGGGAGATACACTGGTCGGTCAGTCGTTGTAAATCAATTATTTGTTGGGGGAGGGATTTCCAAGGAGCATAAGATTTAGCAGACAGGTCCCCGACTCTTTTTCTGACGAAGGGGTACAACGCACCCTTTTAGACGTCTCCGTCCATCCACTATCATCAATCCCAACGCTAATCTAACCCCACCCTATCCCTTCTCCAGACAACTCCATGTGATCTAATTTAATTTCCTCGAAACCCTAATCACGGTAACCGCCACTACTCCTTTATCCGGAGAGAGATGCGTTAATCTAGTCATCCAAATAAATTCTTTGTTTTTTAAAACTTAGGATAAATCATACATGTCCAAAAACCTAAAATTTATCTCATCACATATTCCAATGTCAATTTCGAGATTTACCTAGATTTCATCTATACTCGTAATTAAATAACTATAATAAATATCATCTTTAATGATTGTCATTCATTATGATTCATTTATTACAATTTATATTTAAACATATCAAAATTATGAAATATTAATAAAATAAAGTCTTAATTATATATATCATTAAAAATGAAATCTCGAACTAATAGAATTAAGAGACTTATTTTAGGTTTCAAATTTTTAATTCCATCTAAAATCTATTCTCAAAACAGGTTTTCAAATTCTTGAAACCCATAACTTACATTGTATATCTTAAAACCTGAAATCGAACCGATTTTCACCAGTCCGATCCTAAGGTTTTAAGTTCTATTCTAAAGCTATACTCATCCTTACTTTTAATCCTAATGAACTTGATATGTTAGGTGTATTTAATTTGAGTCCTGAAACTACTGTACTAGATCATAAGATTGGTAGGTTTTCAAATTTACTAGTCTGGTCATCAATATCATATGGAAAAAGATCTACTAAATCACTCAACAAATTGATTTTCTTAAAAATACCTGGCTCGTGAGAATCTTAGGACGGGAAAATTTCAAATATGTCATCACCGGGACACGGAGGAACAACTTCTGAGCGCCGCCAGTGTTATCATTCAGAAGTGATAATGATCTTAGAGAAAGAGAGCCCTTGAGAAACAGCTTTATCATCATTCGTGTTTCCTTCGGGTCTGATTCGTTTTTCTTTTTCTTTTTTCTTTTTTTTTTGCCGTTAATAATATCTTACTACGGCCTTGCGCGGAAATACTGCCTGAGTCTTAATTACAAGGTAGATTGCAGCAGATGGACCCCCCTCCCTCCTATTCTCCACGAATGGTCCTCACTGTTTTAAAATTGTCTTGCGTGGTATACGAAAACCTAAAGTAGAGTTTTCGGGAGTACCTTCAACTCGCTAAAAATTGAATGTCAATGAATTTTCTAGATTATTACTTTCGAACATCCTGAGATTTCCCCCTTTCTTTCTTCTTTTTCACTCATTATATGGGCAGAATTATTCAAAAACTCTAACTGGGGTTGAACGGGCACGAGAGTCAAGTCGAAAAGCGAGCAGTAATTACTCTCATATGCCAACATGGTTCCAGTCCAAATAATGTTGTCTGAAAATCATTTCCGTAGGTTAAACTGATGACTGGAGCTTGGGAAATGTCAAGCTGGGAGGGGTCATAAATGGCATCTACCCAATTATTTTGCATGTCGTAATGAACCCTACTTAACACGTCGATGACAGGATGGGTTCATAGTCATCTCGTTTTCCGCATTGTCCTTCCGACAGTCGATCTCGTTAAGGTTGGAAATTACATACGAAAAACGTTGTTATCCAGAGAAATAGAAATTGCCCGGGGAATTCAAGAGCTAGCGTTTACGGGACAGCCATGACTGTCGATCCCGGTGCTTCAACGAAATCACTGCTTGACTGCAGTGTTATCATTGTTCAACGGATAAGGAGCAGCTTTCTGAGCTGAAACGATGAATCTGGATGTGTATTGCACCAGCATACTCGAGCTCATAACGAATTGACCCTGTACATATTCTACATATATGAAGTAATGATTTTATGCTCTGGATGCAATTGTCCTTGAGAAATGTCAACCGTTGGATCTAGAGAAGACCAACAAATTTAATGCATAAAAGTGCATCCAAGGGTTGAGATGCATTGGCGCGACAATTTTAGCGCACCTAATAAATTCCATCTTGTCATTGCACAGGCTCTCTCTGCTTCTGCTTTTTTGTCAATTAAGGGTAATTTGCAAGAAACGTTCTTATCCGTTGAATAAATTTGAAATTTTTATTTATTTATTATCTTTCTTCGATTTTACTGGGGTAGCTGGTACACAGTAATATATAGATAGGAGCAATGATATCTCATTCAGCGTACGTATGTCTCATCTAGGGTTAATTATATGTCGAACTGTACGTGATAAAGACCGTCCTTGGACTCGAAGTACGGTTTATCATGCAGCGGTGTTATTTTTCTGCTCTTTCTTTTGTTGTCTGAATTATGTAGCTTTCAGCACGTGCGTGATTCGAGCGACCGTCGCTCTTTTAAGGATGTCGGGCGGATCTTCAAGCAGCAAGAGGCTGCGTCGTGTCCCTGTAAAGATCAAACTTTTTTACATGTCCAATGGGGCACTAAATGTAACATTATATTATTTGATAATTACCCTTCCATTTATAAGCTTCTTTTTTTTCGATAGATTGCGAGGGTTCATACCTCATCATATGTGTGCAACGTCAAAAGTAGGAGACATTAAATCTCTAAACCCCTTGATTACCTCGTACTTGGAATTGATCCTCATCATTTCGTGTTCAGATCCAAATCTGTCCTACTAATTAAAGTGAGCAAAAACAACCTTTTATTTCCAAACCACATCTTTTGTCTACTAACTTACATTTTAAAATATATTGATAATAGTCCGACTAGACTCTACTTCAACCGAATACCCTAATTTTTCATTATCCCGAAATAAGGATCTAATGATCGAACCACTCGAACCCTTTGGGAGAAAATATTGCGTACTCATCTACATATGTTATGCCTAATTCCTTAGTGAACCTTCAACTTTAGGTTGAATTCTAATTTTACTTTGAACTTTATTTTTTTTAAAAAACCCAAACTTTAAGTCCAGTCTCAACTCCACCCTAAACTTCTTCTTTTTTATTTAAGTGAAAATCTCAAACTTTAGATCCACTTTCAAATCTATCCCTAACTTTTTTTTGTCTTAAAAAAATTAGCAACTTTAACTCTAGTCTCAAATCTGTCTTGAACTTTTTTTGTTTAAAAGAAATGACCAACTTTTAATGTACTTTCAAATCTGTCCCCGTTAACCCTCTTTTAAAAAATTGCAATTAGTTGTTTGACAAGGCATTTTCACGTCGATAACAAAACCCACATTAACAGGGTAACGTGGAAAATCGAAAAATTGTCTAAAATGTCCTAAACCTATTGCACTTTTATCAATTAGGTTGTAAATTTTTCAATTTTGTCAATCGAGTCATAAACTTATTTACTTTTTTCCAATTGAGTCTACCAGCCAATTTTGCCCAAAATTCGCTAAAGTAAATGCTAGCGATGCCATGTGAGATGATCGGCGCTAACATGGACTATTTTTAATAATATTTTAATAATTTTAAATTTTTTATTATTTTTTCTGATTTTTCCCTTTCTTCTTCCTTTTGTCGGTGGCTGGCCACTAACCATAGGGGATGGTCAACCATTGGCCATGGTCAAGCCGGTTAGCCTCACCTGTCGTAGGTGAGGTGTAGCTAGGTGAGCGCGGCCTTGCCAAGCATCAACCAAGTGAAAGCAATGGTAGGCAAGGTTGCCATAGCCTTAGTAAGGGTTGGCCTTGCCAAATCTAAGCTTAGCGAGGGCAAGCCTCACTTGTGGCAGGCAAGGCCAGCCCGCTTGGCCATGGCCAGTGACCAACCATCACCTATGGCTAGTGGCTGGCTACCAATAAAAGGAAGAAGAAAGGGAAAAAAATAAAATTAAAAATTAAAAAACATTAATATACTATTAAAAATTATTGGCATAGGCCGTGCGACGTAGGATGGTTAACATTCGCATCGGTGAATTCTAGCCAAAAATGGTCGTATAAACTCAATTAGCAAAATATGAAAATGTTTAGAATTAAATTGATAAAATTGAAAAGTTTAGAACAAAATTGGCAAAAGTACAATAGATTTAGAACTTTCTTAATAATTTTTCCCATGGAAAATTACCTCCAAAAGAAAATCGTTCTTTGACATGAAAATTAAAGAAATTAGGGGTGACTAACAATGATCTTTGGATAGAGAGTTAATTTGGGTAGATTTGAGATTAGAGTTAAAGTTTATTTATTTATTTTTTTTACAATAAAAAAGTTCTATAAATTTTGAACCGGATCAAAAGTTGGTCTTTTTTAATAGATAAAACTAAGTTTGGGATAGATTAGGACTGGACCTAAAGTCGAGAATCTTTTAGAGAGTGAGGCCCATATGTTATAGCGGTATGAGCATACGTGATATAACAAACTAAAGTTTATTTTAACGTTGATAGATTGCAACAATGCCATTATGCAAAATCACATGACAAAGTTGGAGAAGGGGGGAGAAGTACAAACGTATATGAGAAGTTATAATTGGTTGATACCATGCGTAGGTGGAAAACATGGTGTATGAGTGTGTATATGAATATATATGCTTCTTCATATTACAAAGTGCGAACAATTGCATGTTTAGATTCACGCAGTTAAGCCAGCTTTCTGGTTGCTGTCTCTACTTGATCCATGGGGGTGATCCCTGAACTAGACGTCTACTTATTTAGCTGTAACCCTCTTCATCATAACTAAGACGAAAATCATCCTATGTCTCCAAGAGACGAGCCCTTTTTCTTCGCCTCCATAGATTAAAATGGAGCAGAGACATGAAATCTCCCCATTCTCAATCCATGTCTCATAAAAGAAAATAATTTTTTTTTCTCGAAAACATTATTATTTGATACCCAAATGGTCTGAATTTTAATCCAAGAAGGATGTTAGCGTTTGCATTCTAATACATTCTTTGCGTAGAGACCTTTGGTTTCATTTTCCTTGTGCATGTAAGCTGATCCTTACTTGCACGAAAAAGGATGTGGATGTAGCCGCATGAAATAGATATTTTAAAACGGAAAAAGAGACGGAACGAACGGAAAAGTGAAATGACAAACGATATCACTCTTAACGGGTGCTTATTTATGATGCTATTAATCCGCTGAATAAAGCTTCATTTTTTTTGGGGGGTGGATGCACTAGCGGTTGTGCTGCTTCATCCTCTACCTTCAGCTGAGTTCAAGTTATTGGCGGTATCTGTCTGCTGCGCTTCCGAGGATATTTGTCTGCTGTAACTGGCGCAAACAAGGACGATGGAGAGGATTTTTCCTTTCTATTATTTAAAAAAAAATGAACAAAGAAGAAACTAGGCCGTGATTTGTGAAATTTAAACTCTCCACGTACGTGTAATCCCGGAAGGGGGAGCCCCTCTTCTCTATAAATACTCTTCTCCCTCACAACTTCTAGCCACCAAACCCTAAACTAGTCCTCAACATCAAAGCTTCCCAAGCGTCTGCATCAACCCCTAGTGATCACAACCACACCACACCCACCATCTTCTTCTCTTCTCTTCTCTTCTCCTCTCTTCTCCTCTTCTCCATATTATAAACATGGAAGATGCAATTAGGAGACTCAACGGGGCCACTCAAAACCCCGAGACCAACCCCGCCGAAACCACCTTCCCCGACCATCCCAAGAAACCCTTGACCGCCACCACAGCCACCGCCACCGCCAATCCCAACAAGAGGACTCTCAGGGACGGGGCCCCCTCCGGTGGCGCCACAAGGTACCGCGGGGTGAGGCGGCGCCCATGGGGCCGCTATGCTGCGGAGATAAGGGACCCGCAGTCGAAGGAGCGGCGCTGGCTGGGCACCTTCGACACAGCAGAGGAGGCGGCCTGCGCCTACGACTGTGCTGCCCGGGCGATGCGAGGGATCAAGGCCCGCACCAACTTCGTGTACCCGAACTCTCCTCCCCCGCTGCCTCACTCCGCCCACCACCACCTCTTCAACTTCTCCAAGCAGTCGGCCCCGAGCCAGACTTTCCGTGGCTTCCCAATCGGGAGCCGCTCCGTCTGGCAATCTGCTCTTGCCACTGGTGGTGACTTTACCTCGGCAGCTTCTCAGAGGACTGTCGCCTCCGGCTCCTCCACCCTTGACATGCTCCTCCTCCGCGATTTCCTCAACTCTTCCCCGAGCGCCACCACCGCTTCTCTTTACTCACCTTACGGCCATTTCCCAAACCTGCAGACTTTGACCACGTCTACTCCCATCACCTTCTCTGGAGGGTCTCTGGTAAGTCCCTCCACTGGCAATCCTTGTTCTTCTTCTTCTTCTTCTTCCATGAACCTCCACCTCGCGGAAGACCTTCAAATCTGTCCCGTGAAGAGCTCTGTCAGCACGAGCATCTCAACAATGGCGTCGACCACCGAAGATCACAAGCAAGACGTGGAGCAACTATTTCCTCAGGAATACTCATCAAGTAATTCGGGGCTGCTGGAGGAAGTCATTGAGCGGTTCTTCCCAAAACCCTCGTCACCTCCGAAGAGCCAGCAGGCTTGCTCCTCTGCCACCACCGAAGAGCCTGCTGCTTCAGTGGAGTGCTCTGCGGCTGGCAGCGAGTATGCGTCCGACTCGGCAGCGAGCTTGGAGCAGCTGGAGAGCTTCGACATACTCGCTGCCGCTGAACCCCAGGCCACGGCACTGTGGGCCGAGTGGCCAGAGAGCGGATTGCAGATGGTGCAGGACCAGTACTCCATGTTTGAGGACGTGTTCCAGTACCCTGACGTTGCGATGAGCAGCTTCGCAGCAGCTACCGTGGAGAATGCTTAGCTGCGGGTTCAAGGTGATGACGATGATTCCCTGAATAATATTAGTGAAAGTAACATCAGGAGGATATTAGAGGTAACTGGGTTTGTAGCTGTATGCAAACAAGCTTACCTTCTTCGAGATCATTTTTCAGCATGATTTTATGTCTCCTGCTAGAAACTTTTTATTTAAAGATCAGATTGACTCCTCTCTCTCTCTCTCTCTCTCTCTCTCTCTCTCTCTCTCTCTCTCTCTCTCTCTCTCTTGCTCTCTCCGTGCATGTTTCATCGGAGCCAAATGCATGCGTTGACATGGGCAATCAGGGTTTCTTTTCTCGAACCCAGGTATCTAGCTGATTTACCTTCCATTTCGAGGAGGTTTTTTTCTTAAGAAAGTACGATGATCGATGCAGAATCTTGCCTACAAATGTCTTCTCTTCGTTTCAAGACAGCTTTCGGTTGAATTTTTGATAATGGTTCCAGAAGAAAGGACTAAGAATCTACGTTTCGTCCAATTTTCATTTTCTTCCGATTTCCCATTAATTGGGTTGTTTCTTTTTCCTCCCTAATTCATCTTCGAGAATAAAGAATGTTCTCGCTTGAAGGATCCAAAGGAATCTCTTAATTTGCTTCTATCTCCGGCCAGTAAGAAGGAAGAACTAGGTTTAAACAAGAACTGCTTCTGCTTGTCGTCTTTTCGTCTCAAAAATTAACAAATGGACGAACTATAAATATCCAGATGTCATTGGCTTTTAAAGTCCCTGTGATATAAACAAGAGGAAGGAGGTAAATAGCCATCTGTTGCTAGTTTCATCGACTATTAACAGAAGGGAACTTTCCCTTTTTATCAATTCAATATAACAATAGTGGTGTTCTAGTCATTTTCTTTCATTATGTCTCTGGTTAAAACAGTCTTTAAATTGCCAAGTAACGAGAAATTTGCCTCTTCTAAGTAATCTAATGTACATTAAAATCTTACGGTCGAGCGAAATTTTTGTATTACAACCTTGCAAAATTTTCAACAACGCTAGGTGTCTCAATTTATCTAGTTGATTACATAGTTTCGAACGGCAATTATACATTCAAATCTGACTATATAAACATTACATTTTCTCGACCTGTCTGTTTTTTTTCTTTTATCTTCACTTAAGCAAAATGTCTATGTATGTAGCTATATGTTCATGTATCTAGAGCATAGATTTCTTTGATAATTTGAGCAAGCTGCAAAGTTGAATATACAAAAGATTTGTTTTTAATAAACAATTTCCGTAGATTGAATGCCTTTCTAAAGAAGATATAGAACATAAGGAATATTTAAATTGGTTTGGTTATTTATTGAATTAGAAAAACCCATTTTGCAAAGATCTCTTCCTTCTCTTTGGGGTCAAACATCAATTGCAACGAGTTGATAAATGTCTTATTAAGATAGACGTAGATAAACTAGAACCCCCCAAAAATGGATACAAAGTTTTCTCCCCTTACAGCTCGAGAAATTAGAAGATATATCTATGTATCCAATTCTAATGTTGAATAGGTCTAATAAAAGCATTATATTAAGTAAATTAGACTAATTATTACTTGATACTCTTTTGTTCTTCTGTCTTTATATAAAAAAAAATCATCTGTGTTCTCATAACTCTATCTTCTCTAATATTAGTGGGAAAACCATTTTAAAAGGCAAAACAAAATAATTTTTGGTGCGAAGATTAATCTACTTCTTGAGCAAGTCGCACATGGCATATCTGATCAAACGTAAACATGATCATACATTGATGATTTTGATGAATTCTTACATTACCAATGTTATTGGGATAATATTGATTTGCACAGACACAAACAATCAATTTTGGGTGTGTTTAATGGATGATGTTTATGTCACGGATGCACACCACATCAACTGATTGTACATCTTGGGGATTGACTTTTTCCATACGTGATACTAGAATTTTCTATGCTAAGGGAAAATAAGCCTGAGAGTTCACATATACTAAGTAGTAAAATGAATATAACTAATTAAAAGTTTTCAAAGCTTTATCACTTCCGCAGTCTGCTCCGGCACACAAACCCTTTTGTTACATGATGAGGTGTTCTTAAGAACAAAACACATAGATTTTAGAGGAATTCAAAGTAGTCGATACATAAGTCGTGTACCATCAACTGTGGTTGCATAGCGGTTGGTCATTTATCGCCACATTGTACAACCACAGCAATCCCTGTCCAGATCATACTCTCTAGGGCAATAACTAGATTGATTACCTGGTTGATCAGATCAATATTCTCGGCCTCGCTGTTAAAACTGACTAAGATTTCATTAACGGAGCTACCTTTCGATTTTTCTTGAGCCTCCCTCGATTTTTTCGGCTCTCGACTAGGTAAACCATGTCAAAGAAACTTCTCTAGCTCCGACTTCCGGATAAAACAACGTCAATGTTCAAGAGGGTCTCGAGGAATCTTGAAATAGCCACCAAATTTCGAGAGGCTTCTCCCGGGAGAGAGATGCTACCCAGGAAACGAGTCCATATAACCAAAGGAACTGCAAGTTCTCAAGATGAGAATTGGGTGTAGAGAGAGAGAGAGAGAGAGAGGATAATGAAGAAGCTGACTGATTTAATTCAAGTGTACCATCGTTGTCCGTAAAACCTAACTTCTGACGGAAATATTAATATATTGAATCATCGTCACATGTACTATCCATCCGCCATGGTGGTAAAACGAACAATAAACCTGCTTGCTGAGCTTATCAAATCCTGGCTCAGGAGGGACCAGCCATCTTAGGACTAGAAGGGCCTCGCCAGCACGAGACATTAAATGAAGATGACGACCAAAGAACCACGCTACTCATGCCCTCTTCCTAGGGCCGAGATTTAGCTTAATCCCCCCCCTCCCTCTCTATATCCACATCAAGGCCTTACACCGAAGTGGAAAGGGTCGATTGGATTCGAGGAACCCACGTCTTTATGGACACCGGTCATCTCGTTTGACTAGGGTTATAGAAGAGAACGGGTTTTGATCTCTGGATGGTCCTTCCCAACTTCCATCTGTGTTGGCATATGATTCGATTCGAGTAGGAGGATGGACCAAGAATTGAAACGGAGGGGGGGCCACGGGACGAGGGGACAGGGGGAGGCCTTTCGTCCAGTTCAAACGGCACCGGAGTGGTGGGATCGCGTTATGTTGGTCGAGCTTGTTTTGATGAAATTCACCCAGACATCGATCGTAATGTGAGTATAACCCCCCCAATAGGCAATAATTGATCTCCTCTTTGAAGGGGTGTTATTGACTTTTATGAGCTAACTTCAATGTCGGACCACGACTAGTGCACCGAGCAGAGTCTCGAAATAAAAGAAACACGTTTAAAATGAAATAATTGAAATTTTGGATACCTCATATTATGTCATATTAATATCACGCATCTAGGACTTGGACCATAATGGCTAGATCGGTTGGAACCGACCTTTTTCCGATAAGGGTCTTGGCCGGTTTATCTACGGATGGAAACCCGTTTTGATTATAGTAAAAAGTTAGGTATGTATGAACCAAGAATTTAAACAGTTGCACGTCTACCTTGCATTCGAACACGTCAAAAGAGGGGAAAAAACAAAGAAACCACAAACGTTCTTCATGCCCCCACCCACTCGCTTCTCCATCACTCTCCCCGCCATTCTTCGTTCGAGCATCCTCGGGCAATGGCCATGCCACCGCCTCGGCCTCTGTCAACTGTCATTTTCAATTTCTGAACCCTGTCTCGGGTTCCCGTCTCTTTTGAGCGAGCGCATAATTAGAAGCAGGTACACGTGCTGGAAGGTAAGGAGAGCCATAAAATCATTTAACCTGGAATGGAAAGGAGACATGGCCTGAAGGGAAATGAAACTCGAAAGGACTTCTACAAGTAGCTAGCGGAATGAACCCCAATTGTAAGGCATTAGTGTTACTAAACCGCATTTGCTAGGTTCAATCGCTTGCTATATTCATATGAAATTGAAATTAAGATACTGGAACTGGAAGGAATTGATATGGTCCGAGTTATTTCTGGTCAAAGCTCATTTTCAGAAAAAAATTTCTGTGTCTTTTACAAGCGTTTATTTTGCAAGAAACGCACTTTTTGAAAAGCATTTATCTGACAATGATCACTTATGCCGCTTGAAAAAAAATTAATAAACGAAAAGTTATTTTCATCATTCTTATATTTAGAAATAGATTATTGTCGATATCCCATTGACTAATTTTTTCCGAGTGATAGAATCAATCTGTTTTAGAAAAATATATTTCAAATCGTTCATTTTTTGATTTCCACAACAAAATGGACCGGAGGAGGCTAGGATGCAACTTGCTTGCAAAAGATCAACAATTTGAAATACGTTTTCCTGAAATCATTATTTCTTGTCATTTGTAACACTGCATTAACGTAAACTATTTTTATCAATTTAAGCTGCTAAGTTTAGATGGTGGGTCTTGCCCCGCATTAATGAATATGAATGCATAATTTATTATTGACATCTTTCGGTTGACTACTTTTTTAAACAATCAATATGACGAAAACGTTCTCTAAACCATCGATTTTTGGCGAAGTAAAAACACAACCAACAAGTTTGCAGAGTCTCGATTATGCTTTTTTATTTTCTTTACCCCCTCCCATCATCCCCCAGACATTCTTATCTATCTAGCATCCATTGATATTGAAAAACCTTCTAAAATTTGAATACATACAGATCAAACATCATTAAAAATGTTAATCATTCACCTCTCTCTTCTTCCTCCCCAAAATGGCAATCGCGCCGGGCTGTGCTCCTTCCGGGCTTCCGTATTCGTGCCCGAAAACTTGGCCCGGCCCAATTAGTCCCCCGCAACGTAGAGGAAGAACGGAATTTCTAGTCTCAACATATAGAGGAACAGCACTTACGAAGTCTAGTGAGGACCTTCGTTTTGCTGGCGGAAGGGCGGGAGCCCGCACTCGCCGGAAAAATCTTAGGTGCGCCGGATGCATGCGAAGATTTAGGCCCAGGCATGCCGGACCGCGAACATGAGCTCGATCTCCTGACCTTTCTCCCGCCTTGGCCCCGAGCCAGAACTCTCTCTTTGCATGGATTTGAAAAGGAACCCTAGAGACACCACGAGAAAATCCGCGAACAATCCCGTCGCTAAATCCTCTTCGTTTTCTTTATTTTGTGCGTTTGCTCTTGGCATTACATTGGCTCCGTCGAGCCTACAACCAAAAACTCACGGCGGCGGATTCAGAACGCTCTCTAGGAATCCGCCGTCTGTGCCTAAAAGACAACGAAGGGATAGATAGCAGCAGAGTATATGATCTAAGGATTCAGGGTCTAAGCTAGCAATGGGAGCGGCAGAGTGGACAAGTGCTGGACCGGTAATTCTGGAACCACCTCTCCAGGCATCCCTTGTGGAAGACGTGCCTGCACCTCACCACCTCGCTCACTTCCTCCTCGTCCTCGAACCTGTTCAAGCACACGCAACACTCCTCCTCCGCCGCCGCCGCCCCGGCAAGGCGGCGCCGTGACTTGAACCGCCCGACCCAGACGGCGGAGGCTCCGCTCGTCTCTCCGGCGGGGCGGGAAGCTCCGCTCCTCTCTCCGTCTTCGGGAAGCAGGGACGCGGCCGTGTTGAACAGCATGGCCACCAAGAAGACAATGCTCATGACGAGCATTGCGAGGAGGCCGTCGGGAGGACCTGGGTAGTTCCAGAGACCCATTTGGTTTCTCGTTTCGTTGTCTCTCTTCTTCCGGGAGGCTTCGCCGGAGAGTACTTCGATCTCCACATAAGCGCGAGCGATGGAGGTCGACGATTGCCCTAGAGCACGGGGCTCCGGGTCGAGGCTCTTCTTAACCACGAATAATCCTGTTTGACCGGCCGGGTCACGTCGGGGGGATCGGGATCGGGAGTTCGGAGTCACACGTGGCGGACACGTGTAGGGTGCGTATGGGGATTTGGAGGGGGAGGGCCGGTCGACACATGTCGGAACGGCCGGGTGACCAATGAGGAGCCGCAACTTGGTCGGGGAAGGAGCTGCCGGGGGGGGGCAGTTCCTTGATCGCGAAGGGACGGCCACGTGGAGTCGATCGTATCGTTTGGTTACGATTATCATGCCCACTTATTAGAGATCCCCTCTCGAAATATCCCAAGTCCAAATCAACGACGGGCCAACTTACCTCAACAATCACCAAAAGCCGTGAAAGAGAACATCGTTTTCTAGAATTTCCAAATTCAGAGGTTTCTTGTCAAATTCCTCAACAATGACCTGATTGAAATGCCAATGGAATCATGGGGCTCTCGAGTTCCACCGATGGAGCGA
Organism: Corymbia calophylla; assembly: GCA_014182845.1. Taxonomy (NCBI): domain Eukaryota; kingdom Viridiplantae; phylum Streptophyta; class Magnoliopsida; order Myrtales; family Myrtaceae; genus Corymbia; species Corymbia calophylla. The sequence continues at coordinate 29,251,291 of CM024694.1, forward strand.
TACACACCTCTTATTCGGGTGTGACGTGTCAGGTTTTGGAATGAATCCGTGGATACTTAGGATTTTGAGTAGCTCTGAAATGAATTTGTAAATAACTGATTCATTTTTACATAATGTAATTTTAATCATTGATGGCTAAATCCAACTGGGCTCCAATTCTTGCTCTAGAGAGGGATACGATTATGCTCGGCTTCAAAAGTTGAAACCAAAACCCCACTTCCAGAACCTTCCCTAAGCAAAGTCAATGTCGCCCGCAATAGACCCGTCGAAGCCGTCGAGGGCGCCACGAGAGCTTGAGATATTTGCCCTCCGCACGATCCAACACGGGAGGACCCCAGACGACTGGACGTCGAAGCTGAACGACAGGGTGGCAATGCGACGCGTGGACGTGGACGTGCATATGGAGAAGCAGGAGAGGTACGTCAAGGCCTTCATGTCCGACGAGGACAAGCTCCAGTTCAAGATGGCCTCTCGCATCTCCTTCGACAGCCCCAGCCCCAGCCCCAGGCCCACCCCTACCCCTCTCTTCCACCGCCTCCCGACCTCGACTTCGGCCATAGCCTGCGGCACTCGGCCTCAGATCGGCCCAAATCCGAGGTCATGTTGATAGTGGAGATCTGTGGCGAGGAGTTTGTGGACGTTAACCCATTTTGTCAGCTTTACTTATACATAATCCCATAATTAGCTTATTTTCCCTCCAAATATAAGCAGAAATGAGGGCGTACGATCCTCCGACGATGAAGTTGATTTGCCAAAGGATCTCTTTGTTTTCAGGAACGCAGGCGCTTCAGATCGAGATTCATGAGATTCAGCGACCAAGACCTGTGGAAGCTCAAAACTGGCACCAAGCCAATTAAACTCTCGAAAGAACTCGAGAACGATTTTCAACTAATAGCAATAAATATTCTATCATTGGCGAATCAAAAGCGCTGTGCAGCTAGTTAATGAGATATACAACTATATGCGATACTATAGCTAATCACTATGACTATTGAGTATGGTCTTGCAGAATCCACTGCTGCGATTCGAATCTCTAGTGAGATTTCATCTGAGAAGGATTGATTCCGATCGACCTAAAATAGGTCTTCTCTGCATCATCCATCCGTCTCTGAAACATACCCCACTCCCTCCTACACCTCTCTCTGACCTGTCACATGCCAAAACACATCTTATGAATAAGATTCTGAAGAAATCGATTTTTGAAAGACTTAACAGCTCTTGGGGAAGAGAGACGTGTATAGTATAATCTTTTCAAGGCACATGCATTACAGGTCCAACTTATATTGGACACTTCTACATACCCCTTGCCATGGTGGCTTCCCATCTTGGGCTTGTCCCTGCAGGATGTCAACCAAAAGAAAGAATTACTAAGATATCTGGTGCCGAAAGGACAGTACTTCTCTTGACAACAGAATGAAATGACAAGTATTTCAATCTACCTGATTCCCTAGTGAGGGGATTGTTTGATGAACAACCCACTGAGCATCTACTACTCCTATCTTCTGGTGTGCTGGCTGTTTCATTTGAAATTTCAGGATCATGGCATAATCAGACACAAAAAAGTAGACAAATGCCAATTACTGAAAAACAAACGAAATCAAAATGCAGGTCACACACCTCTACACATCTCCGGAGAGCAAAGTCGAGACCCCATCCGTGGACGAGGTCATTCTGCAAATCCCCACACTTCAAGATTAAAGAAGGTAAAGGCAAAGAGATATCGAAGGCAGAGGGTACAAAATTTGAATGTGCTCAGCTGACCTGAAGCATATGCCACACGCAGCGCCAAGCATCTCGTGAGAAAACTGGAGCCATTATCTCAACAAACCTGGAAATGTCAAATGTCAAATTCTGTCAGGATCCATTTCCATCGATAATTAGTGGTAACAAGATAATAACAAGTGTCTCAAAAGAAAAGGAAAAATTAGTAATGATGCTCAAATTCCTACGCTGCACATGGGGGCAGGTTGGGACTAGTACACCAGCCAGGTTTCTCCACTGTTTCTCTGAAAAAATAAAATAAAGTACTGTCTAATTACTTACTGATCGAAAATCATAATTTTTAGCAAAAACAAGGGTGGCGTCATTCTCACTTGTGGACTTCTCGATCACCTCTTCTTTTTGTCATCTGCCATGTTAAGCCTTTGTTAGGCTCCAGACCTGGCTGGGAGATCTCCAAGCCATGCTTCCTCACCAATTTTATGTATCTGGCATTGCAAGCAAACAAAACTTGATGAGTTTCAATTATCAGAAATGTAAATAGTAGAAGAGAGTTATATATATCTCTCTCTTACTCTTCTGCATCAAAATGGTCAACCCCCAAGTCTTCATCCCATATGAAAATGTAGTCATAAGGTGCCACAATGTCAGGATGCAAGAACCGCTTGGCATACCACCTGAGGAGAGACATTGAAATCTAAGCCCCAAGAAAGTTCAGGAAATATACTGCACATTATGGGTAGCAGTTCTTTACCATTTTGTCTGCTTCCTAACACTCACATGAATGGCCCTCTTGGACCATTCATATTCATCCCATTCAGTTGTTCTTCCATCATAGTGGAACAAGAGAATGGTAAAGTTCTCTGAGAACTGTGAGAAGAACACATTTAGCAATGCATGTGAACAGAAATAAATAATGCTAGGTAAACGAGCAAAACTTGCAGAGTGAGAGAAAACCTTTTTAACAGCAGCATCGATATTCTTCTGCTGATTATAACCAACAGTGAAGGTCACTAGGTACCTTGGTTTAATGGTTAAGTCCTGAAGATGACATATTGATTATACATCTGGGAAAACTCTGAGTTGCTGATTAAATCCAATTCAGTTCACAGGCAGAGACGCACCTCACTTGGCTTACCCCACAGTCTGCGCATATAAAAATCTGACTCTGCAGTGACGATTCCTGGTGGCAGTCTTTCTACACCTCTGGGATTTGAAGGGACCCAAATCTGTAGCAAAATCATGACGACATCTAACGATTCTGAGTAAGAAGAAAGATAAGGATATTCCTACTGAGATAAAGCAGAGATGAACGAAGAGCATCAGCTTGTTTATTAATCAAACAAAGTACCAACATGCAATTGCTATCAGAGGACCTAAGTTCCTTTCAGGGGACCTGTATTTTCTTTTGTTTATAGCCAAAGCAGAAACCATGATGCAGTTATGATTGATGAAAATCCACTGATATTTCATATGCTGGATAGAGCAGAAAGGTTTTCAATGATAAGAGCCATGAAGTCTGATCTGTATATGCCTTTCTATTCAGGATGGCCAATCACTCTCAAACATTAACCAATAGCAAGAGCACATGCAACAGGCATAAAGCATAAGCCTTCCTCATTTCCAGATATGCTGTCAGCATTCAGCCTAAATTAAGGAGCTTTTACCTTGGATGTACCATTTTGAGCTTGATCTGAGCTGCTATTATAACCCTTCTCACCAGACAAATTTAGAATTGTTTGGGTTGAGAGCCCTGTTTTTGGGTCTTCCGAATATACAACATCATGAGCTGTCTGAAGGTTGGTTGGAAGATTAAACTGGAGAGAAGTACCCAAAAAGATTCAGATAAGAGGGAGAGTGCAAATAAAGTAAGAAGACAATAATGAAGAAGTGAATCAAGAGAAACAGACGGGATACCTTAATTAGAGATAATGTAGGAAAAGATACCCCAATGAAGAAACCAAACACAACTCCGACAAATGTTGTTATAATCAGCCTCATGGTGTCATTTGACTTTTTACACCCAGCACTGCAACCACCGAAAGACAAGTGATTCAGAAAGATAACTTTCGGCAGCCCATAACCCTCGACATTATTCTCTCACAAACAGTGAACAGTCAGCTTTTCATATTAATACAAGACATCAGTAAGTTCCAACCTGCGTGTAGGATTGCCCATTTCCTCAACAATCTTCTCAGCGCGTGTTCACAATATGGAAAGCGCAAGATGCTCTGCATCTGTTTCAACAACTTCTTAGTCGCCTGTCCTCCATTTTAGTCAAAAAGACCCCCGATGAAAGTGCAGTAGACCTGATAAGTAGATATAGTTAAACAGCAAAACAACTTCAAGAACACTTGCAGATTCCACTGTGTCACTGGACAATTATATCTGGTCAAATTGGAGAGCTCAAGGAAGTGAAAATTGTGGCTTCAGTTAGATTACTTCAGCTAATCAAACACGTTCACTAAGAAGCTAAAGAAGGTACGCCATCAGGGGCACGGACTGCACGGACTATGCCTATTCTAAACAGAAGGGTTTCACAACTCACGACTCCACCTTCATCTATATATCTCATGGACCGGAGCATAACATTAGAGCTCCTGCTTCAAACTTCACATTCAGCGTAGATGCCATATGTATCTACCATCGTCATGAAAGGGGATTCGTTTGTTGACCAGCTTCTCTTACACCAAGTGACACTTACAATGTCCTCTCGGCCACCACGACCCAAAGAAAAAAAGAAAAAAAGAAGGAAGATATAATCCACCTCAAGAATCAGATCATTAGAACAATGTATCGGATGTATCGGTCCTAAAGTGCGTACCACCGTTCTAAACGACGAACAACGCTGCTTGTTCCGAGAAAACCAACGAAATCCTAAGCATGAGCCTCAGCCCCACCCTCGAACGAAAATCCTCTGTGCCGTACCGGACCTCATTCACATTGCCGGCAAAGTCAACACGCCAGAAACACCGACCGAACGGCGACGCGTTTTTATCGAATTCCATCACGAAAGAAAGCACCGACAACTACGAACAGCCAGACGCGAGCCGATTCGTACCAAAAGAAGTAGCCGACTACTTCCGCGCTCAGCTAACAAACCTACTCCCTCGTCAGAGAACACGAGGGGGAAGCTCTGACCACAATCGCCGCGCCCGATCAAGACCTCCGACGAAGACGCCAGCCTCTCTCGGGCTCTAAGGAAGCCGAATCGCTCGGCGATCACTCGCGGCGGCGGCCCCGGCACCGGCCAAAAGAAAAAAAGTGGAGGAGGGGGGGGAAGGGAACCACCGGAATCGGGAGAAACGCACCTGAGAAAACACGCGTCGGCACCGACGAACCGCGAGGATCAAAATAGAAGCAGCGAATCACGAGAATCTAGCCGCGCACAGAGATACAGAGAGACTGAGAGGAGACCCGAGTCCGTCGCTCCGGAAAGCGCTTCGAGCAGAAGCAGAGATGGCGTGAGCAAAAGGCGGAGGATGAGGAGGAGAAGGAGGAGGAGGATCGACGGGGATGGTCCTCGCTGCGATGATTAGCAACGAGATTGGCGTGAATTAATAGAGAGAGATATGTTATCGGTTCGGGTGAATATGTGCGTGTATATATATATATATATACATATATTTATATTATATTTATGCTCGGAATGTTCGCTGTGCAGGAATACTCTGCTAATTGCAGCAGTTGAGAAGATGAGAGGGGGGTTTGCTTCACTACTTTTTTAGTACTTTGGCGTTTAATTGATTCGGGAGGAAGATTCGATTATTTGAAAAAAATATTGAGTTTTACCTAACGATAAGTTCAGATGATCTCTATCTCATAATCCTTTCGAAAGTTAGTTAATCCCATTCAAATTTACTTTGAAGATTGAGTTTGGATATAGATAAGCGAGTAATTATGACAGATTTTATAGATAAGGGAGGATTCGCAATCCCACAAATATATTTCCAAATCAATTTGAAAATAATGCGATCCAATCTTTTGAGAATCGTCATCTTTAAATCAATTGGTTAAAAATTCGGGTGACTTACCCTTAGTCTTATATAATCTTCCTCCTAAAAATTGAGGTCACGGTGTAATCATTGCGGAATTTTATTAGATGTGATATTTTGACTTTTGTATTTCTAAAAGAATCAAGGTAAGTGTTTTGATTTGATCCAATTAAAAATGGATTTAACTAAGAATGGGCGATTCTAATCGCTCACATTAAATAAAAAATAAAAAAAACAAAGGAGAAATTAAGATTAGATATAGTGAAGGGAATGGCATACAGATATTCAATCATGATTCAAAACGAGAAAGTGAATTCATGGTTTGTTGCTAAATATAAATGATGCACTTGCCTGAAAAGGCGATGAATAAAGCAACTTTATGAGAAAGATTGTTTTACTTTTATGTCGTTGCTAAAATTGTTTGAGAGTTGTGTGTGTACATGCGCTCTACTTGAAAGATTTTGTAAAATTACCTCATTACGAAGTATTTGAACTATTTAACCAATAATGTGATGTAACGTACCTGCACATGTGGAAAGATATAAATAGTTGTTTTGGTAAATCTATTTATGATGCAGAAAATATTCAAATTTCCAAATTTCAACTACGCGTGAGATAAAATAAAATTATTAATTATGTATTTTTCCATCGGGGGATTATGTATGTAGCAAGTAATTAAGAATATTTCTTAGCCCCAAAAAAATTAATTAAGAATATTTTGGATAAAAAAAAAAGTATGGTCATCTTTAAAAAGTAAGAGATCATCTTGAATCTATATAGTGATAACAGTAAATTATAATGATTATCGATCCATGGGAATATGCACACACAAGACCAACAATTTGATGGTTAGATAACAAATCCAAATTCGAGAGCCGGCAATAATCGAATGATATCTCATATCGAGAATCAGATCGATTCACCTAAGATAATGCACTCCACCGATGAAAGATCACCATGGAATGGCACCGGAAACAAATCACGCCTTTCATACCGTCCCCCACGATTTCATTTCATTTGAAATCTAGATAACAAAAACAATAATAAACAGACAAAAAAGAATCACGAGCTGCTCTGGACACGAGTGGAAAACTATACATATAATATGATACATCGGACATTTAAATATACACATGTCCGGACGGCGTCAATGTGGAACGTGCCCTGTCCCGTAGTTCGCGTCTTTTACTCTTCGTTTTCGTCTTCGTCTTCGCTAATGCTGTCGAGGACACCTCGATAGAGGGAGATACCGAAATGGCAATGACATCGTCGGATGATGGAATCCGCAAATGACGAGTGAAATTAAATAAAGAAAGGGAACGAATCAAATGCCCAAATGAAATCAAGGGCGGCGGCTGCTATTTGGCGCTTGACCTTGACGTCGTGAAGCCCTCTCTTCCAACGCCCGAAGTCCCAACCCCACGACCACGCTTAAACGACGCGAAAAGTCAAAGTGGCCGACGGACAAAAGCCGGGGAGCCACGGAAAAAAGCTTGAGAATATACCCTTGATTAGTTGCGTCATTGTAGGTGGAACCATCCTTAAGTTTCCAATAAAGTTGGCAGGACTTGGTCTTTTTCTCTTTGGCACCGGGAATTTTCATCGCTTTCAAACGCCACAAGTTAAGCCGACCTGCCTGGTGTGACCGAACTTGGAAATTTCCAAGAAGGAACGAATGCTCGAGGGCGATGTTCAGTTCCCACTTGGCCGTCTCGAGTTTTGCTATCCTTGTCACGGAGCCGAAGAAGGGCGGTGATGTGTTCGGTTGATGAACAGATCATCGGACATGGTTTGGACAAGAATAAAAAAGCTCAATCGAATTATCTTAGCATGCGATGGCAACACCACCTTTCGATCTCATTCCTTTGGCAATCCGAAGACAATATGGCGATTAATTAATGGCGGTATCCGAGATGATTAATGGGGAAAAGGTAATTTAATTGCTCGATCTGTGATTAGAGGGTGGAATTTAATGAGCCGGTGGAGTTCTGACCTTTCTTGGCGTGGTTGAGGCGGGGTGTGAACAGTTGAACGGAACGATCTCGTGGCCTGGAATGCGAATGGGGGGAGGGAGGGACAGCAACATGACTTTTCCCCCACGTTATCATGTCGGGTTCGAGGATGCCCACCACTTGTTCTCTCAGTTTCGTGCGGACCGATCTCTCTTGTCCTGGCCTGGGATCGATCCCCCTCCAGTGCCCGCTTCGCAATTCCTCCTTTTTATCCCTTTTTACTCTTATTCCCTCTGCGGAATCCATATGGTCCTCCGGACATGGACCCCTGATAACCTTCACTCAAGGGTCATTGCCATTTTGAAGGAAAGAAAATGACAAAAAAGAAACTTGAAGTTTGATTTTCCAGGGTTTCGCGCCCCAGCGATTGGTCCACTAGTCCTTCAAACAACAATTGGTAATTTATTGAAAAAGCATGAATTTATACTCTCAAGGGTGATTTCAAATGCATAAATATGACTGTTCAAACTCAAAAGAAATTTGAGATTATTACAAAAATAACTCATATTGTTAAGGGATAAATTCATTAAAATTTTTAAAATTTATCACGAAAGTACAATTAAATCCTAAAATTTTCGAAAAATACAATAAAGTCATTTTATTAATATCATTAATTTTGATAACGGAAAATATTGATATGACATTTTAAAATTAATTTCTCTTTTCTAGTTGTTATTTTTTATTATTTTACTCTTTAAATCTTATTTAAGTTAAATTAAAAAAAATCAAAACATCGCAAATTTTATTTAAAAAAGACAAAACTAAGAAAAAAAGAAAAACAATGACAAGGGCCTCTTTGATGGGGTGCCACCACCGCCCTTTACCAAAGGGGCCAGCGGAGATCACCAGCCCTGGGCAAGGGTGGCTAGCTTCGCCCAACCCCAAGTGAGGCCTCGCTAGGCCTAAACAAGGGCTAGCGAGGCTCGCCCTGAATTGGATACCCAAATTAAGGTGATGTTATCCCTCGCTTGGGGTTAGCGACCCTCCCTAGCCTCGAGTGAGGGGTAGCATCGCCCAGATTTGGGCATCCTCAATCTAGATTTGGGTGACCCTCACTAGCCCTCACCTGGGCTAGTAAGGCCTTGCCCCAGACTGTGAGAGGGTCGCTAGCCCTCGCTTGGGGGCCAGCAAGGCCTTGCCCTAACCTAGAGAGGGTTGTCGGTCCTTGCTTAGGACTAGGTTGAGCTAGGCACCCTCGCCTAGAGCTAGCAACCTCCATCACCCCTCTGGCAATGGGTGGTGGCAAGGCCCCACGAGAGAGCCCTTGCCTTTGTTTTTCTTTCTTTTACCTAGTTTTTTTATTTTTCAAATAAAATTTAGCCTTTTTTTAGTTTTTTAATTTAATTTAAATAAGATCAAAAGAAGAAAATAACTAAAAATGAGAAGTAAAAGAGATAAATTAATTAAAAAATTTCATGTTAGTATTTTCCATTAAAAGAACTTGATTGTACTAATTTGACAAATTTTTAGTTTTTGAAAATTTCAAAACTTAATTGTACTTTTACCATAAATTTAAGACTTATCATGTATTTTATCCCAATTTTTAATGTATCAATTACTTTTTCACCACTTTCAAGATCTATACAGTGCACGGTATGGAATCCATGCTTTCTTTTCTGTTTCTCCTTTCTACCCGGCATAACATGATTGGGTATGCAATGGGTTTTTGTTCTTTTTCCTGTTCCAAGTGACATTGCCCACCTTCTCCCTTTTCACTTTCGCCAAAAAAAGAGAGAGGCTAATCTAGTGAAGTGAGACCTAACCTAGTTACACATCGTGCATTCGGTTCAATTTTTAGTCTCGTCCACCATAGCTGTCTTCATAAATATTTTCTCACGTACCTATATGTAGTAAAGTTTGAGTAGGCCAGATAATGATTTGGTCCTTGAGTTTCTCGCTTTGCCAAGGGCCAATAGGCGGCCCGGTTTCCATGAATGGTATAGTCATTTCCACACATTTTAAATTGTTTTACTCGAAAAATGAATGAAGTTTTCACGGTTGTCATCATGAGGATTCAGATGATAAAACAATGTTCTCCGGCCCAAGATAAAAGGCTCAAAGACCCTCCGGTGTGACAATTTGAAGAGCATTTTAACATGCTTTGAATTATTTTTATCACAAAATTGGACCCCATTCAACGCCATACATCAGGGAAATGGTAGAAAAACATGGTGATTCAAATGGATTGAAAGCGTCAATGTATTAGTTAAAATGTTGATTTTTTTTCCTATAGCGAGTATTTTCCTTTGAGCTCGTCTTCCAAATACGATTTTGAATTTACATAATTCATTTATGTATTTATACATACATATATATTTTTGGGTCTATTTGAGTTCCCAAGAGCATCTCCAATCCTGTCTAACCGTGGTCAAATCAACCGCAATCCCAACCATAGGGATTGGTCCTGGCCTATAAAAAGAGTGGTGTGCAATTTGCGATCCTAATGTGCATATATTCCCATCCAATGGCCTTCCCTTTTGCCCCTTATTTCCCTTTTTAGGGGCGGCATGGGGCGGGTTCCACAAGCCCAGCCATGAAGTTTGTTTATTTTTTTCCAAGTGAATTTGCACCTACCAACAGTGGACTTGCACTTTTTACATTCAATGAGGGAGATAGGGCATGACAAGTATCCCCCCCACCTCCCAACAAAATAATATACGTACATATATAGAAATAATTATAATTTCCTTTTGAATTACTTAGTGCAAACCGAATATTAGTAACAACTATCTAGACAGTCATCAATTAACTAAATAAAAGAATATATGATGTTTTTCTCGTTTTGCTTGTAGTCAATATGGTTCACAAGTCTCTTGGATAGGAGTATTGATTGTGCAAATTCACAAGAATAGTCAATATGTTGAAAATTGCAATATATTTGTATTTTATTGTTTATAGCAAAATCCTTTTCAAAATATTGATTTCACAAAGTACGAGGACGATCATTGAAAATTGCAAAATTTTCTTTTCCGGTTGATAAAAAAAATGCACCTTTTGAAAAACATTGTTAAGACATATCTCTAGAACATCTGTTAAGTAGTTACTTCAAAAAAATGTACTGTTTTCGTTACATTGGCTATTCTTGTATAGTGTATAACTAGTGCTTTGAAATTCATTAATGGAGTCCTTTAGAGAAACTGAAGGCCTATTAATTTAAGTCAGTTTTATACTAGAGTGTCTAAATTGGCTTTTGTTTGTTTGCTTGATCTAAATTATGTAACTCATGCATTTTTACTTTTTAAATCCGAAACTCTTCGAACTTTCAAATCATGCAAATGCACATATAATAACTACATATTTAACATTTTTGCTTCAAATAAACATGTCCTACGTGTCTATTTGTTTTGGAGAAAACCGTTTGCTAGAATCGACTTTTCATTTTTTGAATGACAGAAAATATCGCCAATGAATTGAAATAACAAGTTTGAATAGGAGAAAAAACAACTTCCTCTTTTAATAAGAAGGAAACCACTTCCCTAAAATTACTATTGTTGGAGGGAAAACTATTTTCGAGAAATTATTTTTCAATTTTCTCGAATTTGGACGATGGAAAACTAATAAGCTCCCTTCTATTTGTAAACCACCAAACAGGCATATCCAGTGCTTAGAACAAGGCACTTTCTCTCTCTCTCTCTCTCTGGATCTGCTTAAATTTTGTAAAATGTTCCCTCCAGTGAGTAGCCAAGGCCCAAGCCCAAAAGCCTGTTCAAAGCTTTGTTGACCGCTAATTCCAAGCTCCCAACGGCTCTCGCATGTCGCAGTCATCTCTCTCTCTCTCTGCATTGCATCTGCTTCCCTTTCCTCACTCTGTTCTAGCCGTTGAACCTCCCTCACGCCTTCACAGCGTCTCTCCGAAAAGACACAATGGCGAGCGACCCGTCTTCATCTTCATCTTCATCTTCAACCGGCGTCCTCGCTCTCCCTCTTCCTCCGCCAAGCGGAAGAGACCCGCGAAGCTGGAGATCCCCAACGTCCTGGGAGAGCTCCGACCCGACCAGCTCAGGTCCCGGGACCTCGCTTGCCGAGACGACGCCGTCTGCTTCGGCGAGCCCGGAGTCGCGGTCGCGTCGTTCAAAGGCAAGAAGAAGCTCATGGAGGACGCTTACAAGATCGCCTCTTCCTTAGATGGGAACCCAAGTAAAGTAAGGACTTTTTCAGTGAGGTTAATGAAAGTATTTCTCCTGAAGTTTCGGTTTTTACCCTCTTTTCGGTTTCTGCGAAAAAAAATTTATGCAGGGTTTCTTCGGTGTGTATGACGGGCACGGGGGTAGAAAGGCTGCAGAGTATGTTGCGGAGCACTTGCACGAGAACATCCTTGAAATGATGGTGAATGCCGAGACGAATTCAGATAAAGAAGCAGCTATTAAAGCTGGGTACTTAAAAACAGACCAAGAATTTATGACACAGGTAATTTTTGAGCTATGTACTGGAATGATTTAGTTTAGGCAGTTTCTTGCATCGTGAGAACAAATTCCTCAGCTTTGACCTGTTCAGTCCAGCAGTGGACATTAGCTTGTTTAATGAAGTCTGAATTTGATCAGTAGTGAATTGTGGAGTAGATGATACTGCAAACGAGAACATTTAGCTTCTTCAGATCTATCTAGTTCTCGGTCCACGATAGATGGTTCGGCTTCCATGAGTTTCTCGAGAACTTGAGTGCTTTATCTTCTGGTTTTGCTTCTATGCCTCAATCCATTTGGGAGAACCGGTGATACGTGCATTTCATAAAGGTGGTTGCTTCAATTTGTTACGCGCAACTTGGTGGGGGAGATTGTTGAAATAGTTTGTTATCATAAAAGAGGTGTCTCGTGACTCTTGATTATAGAAGACGTATTCTTGGTTATGAAAAAAGATGACTCTTCATCCTGAAAGGAAGTTATTGATAGTAATAAAAAAGTTATTCTTGACATGAAGAGTGGTGATGATTGGGAATAAGGTACCTATTCCCAAGAGATGTATCGATTAGTTGTCTAGAGACCAATTTACATGTTATTTATTATAACCACAACTATTCAGAAATACTTCTTCTTTAGAACTCTCTTGTTCTATTTTCATACATGCAACTTCAACACATTCAATGAGAAATTCCAAGAGAGAATCGAGCAATTGTTGAACTCGTTTCTTTGCAGCTTTGGTGTATATCTTAGAGGTATATTTGTTCTAAACCCAGGAGCAATAATAGTGGGGGCAAATAATATTTTAAGGACAATGATTGTCATCACGCATTAAAGCATCAAGGATCTACTACTACTTCTCTACCTTTATCTTCATCAAATATCCCCAACAAAGATAAAACAGACGATGTTTGTCATGATTAATGGCCGCCAGGATTTGGATTTTAGATAGCCTGTGTGGAGATTTCGCGAGCGTCAAAGTTTATATTTTCCTGGAAGAGTTAGTTTTAATTGAAGAGCCCCTCGAATATAATCGGTATTTCCTTATTTGCTTCAGGCAAATCAAGTGTGGCGTCACTGGTATAAAAAGGAAAAAATGCAGTACACTCATGCAATCTTGTTCTTTACTCTATTTGCCCTGTCTCATCAAACTTGCTTTTTACATTCTCTAGATTACAGCAATGAGCAAATTTCATCCTAATATGCCAACTTGAGTTCAATTCTTCATTTTCATTTTCATACTCATCATCATCACCATTCTAATCTAACTCATTCTTTGCTAGTTTCAAGATGGACTATTCATCCATTCTTCAAAACTTCTATATGCATACATCTGGCCAATATTTGCATTCTTTTTAATAGGTCAAGGCTGAACAGAGAGTATGCCGAGCACATATGCTTGTTATAACATTTGACTTGCTATACTCCTTTCAAATGCAGTACCTTATCAGCCCATTAATAACTTTTTGCAGGGTTTAAGCAGTGGTGCCTGCTGTGTCGCAGCCTTAATACAAGGCCAAGAAATTGCTATTTCAAACTTGGGAGATTGCAGGGCTGTTCTCTGCAGAGGAGGAGTGGCAGAAGCTCTCACAAATGATCACAGAGCAGATAAAGAGGATGAAAAGCAAAGAATAGAGGATATGGTATGCTTTACTCTCCAATCGAACTCCTGAAGGTTAAAATTTTCTCAATTTTTTATTTTTATTTTTACTGATTCCAATGGGGGAAATCTCTCATCTTGTGATTTAGGGAGGATTTGTGGAGATGCACAGAGGGTCCTGGAGGGTGCACGGGGTACTCTCTGTTTCAAGAAGCATCGGCGATGTTCACTTGAAGCAGTGGGTAATGGCTGAACCTGATACAAGAGTTCTTCATTTGACTGCAGATATGGAATTTCTAGTCTTGGCATCCGATGGATTGTGGGAAGAGGTGAGCATAAGAAAATGAGCAATGCACTGCTTTAGTTTACTGTTTAATAGTGCATTTTGTGATTTTTTATCTGATTGTTTTGTTGAGTTTCTCATAAACTACCTATTGCATTAGGTTGGCAACCAGGAAGCTGTCAACATCATAAAGCGTTCATGCATGGCTGATAAGGCAACCTTATCATCAACAGATCTTCACAAGAACGAAATGGATGAGTACGGATGTGTTAATGTGAGCCCCTCATCAAAACTGCGGAGGATCTCGCTGCTCAAGCAACAGAAGAAAATTAAGCAATCGCCGAGCCACAGAAGACCTCTTGAAAGCTGGAAAGATAGTGAAAATGAGTTTATCGGTGAGATTGACAGCCCACCATTGAAATCAAGAAGAGTATCCCTGGTTAAGAGAATAAACACGAAAACTGAATGCCTAATTAGTCAAGAGAACAAAGGTGACTGTAACAAGGGATTCTCTTCTGTTGGTCTCGTAGCTGCTTGTAAGGAGCTTGCAAATCTTGCTATTAGTAGGGGTAGTCTGGATGATGTCACTGTGATGGTCATAGATATGAGTCAATTCAGATGCGACAAGGTAATATAGCCATTTTGGTCACAGAGTTTTTCTTCAGTCGCAAATATCCGGATGCTCCTTTTTTGGAATTGTACATACTACATAATCCCCGTTTTTTTCTGGTCCAAATGGCTAGTACAGCTCTAAAAATTGAGATTCTTAGCTAAGTTTGTCCTACTTATATTTGCTCCAATCTATTGACCATAGAATGTTGCAGGAGAGTTTCCCACAATGTTGTAGAATAATGACTTTGAATATTTTATTATACATAAAAATATGGAATACTGTGACTTTGATCAACATGAGGCAAGAGAACAAAGAAAAGAGTGCATCCCGTCTTAGCTATGTGAAGGGAGTTCACTTCTTGAAAAGAAACTGCTTCCCCGCATTCAAAAATGAAAGTTCATAGAAGAGGGGGGTAAGTTTTCGAAGGATAAATTTGTCTCAGTGATCCATTCTACGACAAGCCATGCTCAGAGGAATCGGTGGGTCTGAGTATGAGCTCAAATAAACTATTAGCTCAAATATTTATCTGTTAGCTGCTTCTGTGAAATGTACTCCATCCCAACTGACCTGGACTGATGGATCTTTGCACAACTTCACTATTAAGATCTCTTTTCCTTCAACTGTAGTTTTGAATCCACATCTTCTACTATTGTTGAAGTTGTACTTCCCACCATGACCACAGCAGGCTATAAAAGGTTGCCGAAATCCTGCAAATTAGCAAAAACCAACATCACAGGTCAAGGGTTATTGAAATTTGACTTCTGATGATTTGGTGGAAGAAAGCCACGATAATCCATTACTTTTTATCTTTTCTTTACCTAAATATATGCCAACACAAAGTTCATAAGATTCAAGTGATGCACCTATGAAATGACCTGTTCCAGAAAAGTTATTCTGATGGAGAAAAGATGAGAAGGTTTTTAAGTTAATTACCATGTTTATGTGCTTGAGTGATGAGATTATACTTCACAGAGTACCCATCAACATATGTTATTGCCGCCAGAGGAAGCTCTGTCCTGAGTGAATCCATTGCCTGCTTCAATCTGGTGTTGAAGTACTGAGCCAACTCATTGAAAGGTCTCAAGCAACCATGTTCATCCTCCTGAGCTTCGAGATGATACTGGTCCATGATGAAGATTGAACACCCAAACAGGCCTGTGTTGTGTATCGAGAATGACCTTCCTCCTTGAGCATATACTTGCTGTTGCACGTGAATTTTCATCCAAAGTGTTTCAGAATAATTTCACATCGAATATGGAATACCAACAAAAAACTAGCACCTTTATGTTATCTGAGAACTGAGTCATCACATCAGGAATGTACGCCTTTATCTGATCAATGGTCCTGTTCTGCTTCAATCTGGAGGTGAGATCGTTTTGGCCAATGTCGAATATGTACAAAGCCCTAGAGAAGCACTCTTCTTGTGGCAATAATCTCGTGAATACGCATCCTTTTTGTTAACAAAGGCATGGATTGAAACAACATCACATCAACATTAGCAGATGGAAACGACAGTAGTGATGAGAAACAAATTAAATTGCCAGATTACGACTCGTATGGTAAGGCGGATAGCTTGGACTGATTTGGCATTTTAAAATATATCATCTGTTGTCGATAGCGAGTTTTGTAAGATCAAGTTAGCAAAGTCTTTGGCAACTTGAAGTCGAACCGGAATGATCAATAGTCCTGTTCTGCTTCAATCCGGAGGTGAGATCGTTTTGGCCAATGTCGAATGTGTACAAAGCCCTAGAGAAGTACTCTTCTTGTGGCAATGATCTCGTGAATACGCGTCCTTTTTGTTAACAAAGGCATGGGATTGAAACATCATCACATCAACATTAACAAAACGACAGTAGTGATGAGAAACAAATTAAATTGCCAGATTACGACTCGTATGGTAAGGCGGATAGCTTGGACTGATTTGGCAGTTTAAAATATATCATCTGTTGCCAATAGCAAGTTTTGTAAGATTAAGTTAGCAAAGTCTTTGGCAACTTGAAGTCGAACCTTGAATGTGAAGATCGCAGGGTAAGTCATTATTGTTTTGAATTTCGAAGTGCATTGCGAGTGAGCAGTCAAGAGGGTTATTTGTACGTATAGGTAATAACAGAAGGGAAGAATGAGATATACAGACTGAGATAACAGAAGTGGACTGAGGGTTGCCCGGAAAATTTACTACTACCATACCTGACTGAAATATTTGTGATCTCAGGGGAAAGTTGGAGAACTGGACGAGCTGAACGTTTAGTGAGATTGGAATATATCAGCCTTGATTCACAGTCTGTGGTCTGATTGATGATCCGGCCATGGCAAAATTGGCTTTATGACTGAAGTTTGAATCAACAGAGTCCAAGTATGCACTCAGATGAGGCAATCTCAAATCTTCCGCTGCAATATAAGTATTCTGATAATTGCCCAAGATCACCCTGTGATAATATACCTAAAGTTTCGAGTCTACTGGCAAATCTAAAAGCTTTAGTTTCTGTTAAATATGTCTACGGAGATCTCATTCACATGTGAAATTATGCAGTCGACAAAGCCTAAAAAATTAGAAAATCTGCTGAAGTTGACATGCAATTATGAGTCGTGTATGCGGTATTATTCTCCTCTTTCAAAGTCCTAAATGAATTCAACAAAGAGCATATAACTTCTTCCTAAACAATCCCTCGAAAAAATTCTGATCTTGCGGACAGAAACTAACATCGACATGGTCATCTGAGAACTGAAGAAAGTTAAGATGGTACCTATAAAATCAATGAGCAAGCGGCCATCGCAGTACCTCCCCGATGGCCTGTGGAAATACGTCTCCCTGTTCGGTGTGGCACTTTCCCGTGCACCACCGACAACCCACCGGTGTCGGAGTTCGAGCTTCCAAAGTTGAAGATTGCCGGAAAGTCGCACGCTGCAGAAGCAGCCAAAAATGCCAGAAATCGACAGAGCAGCAATGCAGCCGCCACCACAGCCATTTGGAGGCCCGAGGATAGCTCTTTTGAGCGACCCTCCATTTGTTGAGTGAGTGCGAGCCCGGGGTATGTCGGTGAGAGGAAGAGTTGTTATATACTAGTAACAGAACCCAGTGTTCGACTTCATTGTCTTTTCTTTCTTGTTAAATTTCCAGTCTTCCAACCAAAGTCTTCTTCCACGAAATCGCTATAAAGATGACGAGAGAATTGAGAAGATCAGTGCTCTTCATCTTTCTTCAATAATTTTAATTAAGCAATTCACGAAAACGAAAGGCCTGGCAAGAAATGCACTCTTTAACTTCGGCCGGCTTTCACGGAAGACGACAGTGCTCAAGATACAACAGTCGCGAAAAGTGAAGACGCTGGCATCTACAGAAGATGAGTATGTCAAAAGACTGAGGAAATTGCAGTGGAATTAGAGAGAGAGCATTAAATAGAAATTGAAGGTTTTCGAAGGCAACTTCAGGTGTCTGAAAACATGATAATGGTTTTGAAGCACAAACCCGGCGCATGAACAAACATGCATGGATGCTTGAGGTTCTCCATTTTCCAACTTTTTAACTTTCTGATTAGTAGAATTTCTAGTTTTAATCTGTTTTCCTATGAAATATCACTGGAATATGTTAATTAGTCTTTGCACTTTTATTTTAGATTGAGAAATTTTTTGGAACGGTTCCTCTTATTTTTATCTACTGCATTTGGCAATGGACTTTTCATGCTTTTTTTTTTTTTGTGTAATCGATAGAATGTGCACATATTATGTTCTTTCATACCAGTTCTACTTATTGCTGTGTAAATTGTTCCCAAGGGTAATAAATTACTCATTATCGCTAATTATTAACAAGTTATGTTGTAATGAATTATCTAGTTTAGTTATCTGAAACTTTCACGAATCATCGTCTCCAAAATTCAAATTTTTTTATTTATTGATACTGATATTGTGATAACAAAATAAAGTTAAGGCTACAAATATAAAGTCATAGAATTAAGTAGACTTGATCTTGAATTGACGTGTATGTTCTAATTGGTCCAAATAAAAAAAATGCATTTAACTAAGAAGACAATTCCGGCTACTAACAAAGAAATTAAAAATGGAGATTAGACATAGTAAAGGGAATAACATATGATTTTCCAAACCGTTTTAGGATATAAAAATTAGGGACAACTATTTACGACTTTTAGACAAAGGGCTAATAGGGCAAATTTAGAATTAGAGCAAATTGATAATTTTCTTTTCAACAAAAAAATATGGGGTAGATTTAGGATTTGACCTAAAATTTAGAGTTTTTTCAGAGACAAAAAAAGTTCGGGACTCCTTTGGGCTTTCCCTACCGGGACAAATCCCAACAGAGTCAAAGCGGTGGTGGTCGCCCTTTTTTGGGTTCTTTTTCGAGGCGATAGAAATTAGCCCTTCTTAACTCATAACATAAATTATCCATTTTATTTTTGAAATATAAGCTTATTAACTCAAAGAAGAAATAGTATTATTCACGTGGGAAAAGTTGAAAACCAACCTACAATGATTACTTGAGCCAATACACTTGCATTTTTATCAATTAATCGAAAAACAATATTAAAAACTAAGAGAAATATACAACTCTAACGAATGATTTGACTAAATCACATTCAACCATCAACGTATTGACTTCTAAGCGTTACGAAAAAGCTCATTTATGGTGCACGTTTGTCTTTTGCCATTATGCGTAATTTATATGCAGAATTTCGGAATTTCATTCCAAACAAATCATACTTCGAAATCGAGTTTCATCAAACCCCATCACCTCATAACGCCCTAGACTACTATTTCCACAAAAATCATAGCTCCAAAAACTCTTTAATCAAACCTTGTAATTTAAAATTTACATAATTCCAAATTTGAGTCCTAACTTTTGAAGTTACTCCAATTAGACGAATAATCGGCTTGAATACCTACCAAGCATTACGATTCGCAATTGATTCGGCTAATCGAGATGTCCGGATTCACTACACGTGACAATTTTTTCTCCCCCTTTTTTCCCTTTTCCTCTTTCCCTCCTCCTTGTTTCCTGCGTCAGCTTCTTCTGTTCCTTGCACTGGCTCAAATGGGAAGAGAGAAAAATAGGGTTGGGCTTGGGCTTGGCTTTTAAGAGACAGGTTGGCCCATGCATTACACTATGATTGAACATGTTGGAATTAATGAGCCGTATGGTTGGAAAAGGTTGCCTTTCTCTTCTGTGCTTAGGCACTTACAGGTGAATGGACCGGATGGCTTGGAACGTGAATTGTGACACTAAAACATCTTCCACACGTGATCATGTTCGATTCAAAACTTGTTTTTAGGTTGTGCAAGGAGAGTTATTATATGTATGTAATACGTATATCGAACTGCATTTAGACAATAAAAAATGATGGGTCTTATGTGAATCTCACGTGGGTCTCACCAAGTCTGGTGATCCAAATTAAATTTAATATATGTTTTGAGTTTATGGAATACTCATTCGTTGCACGACTAGGATGGATCTCTACACATCTACTTTGCATTATTTTGAATTGACATTATCAATTCTTTTTTCTCTTTTTTATTCCCTTTATGGAAGTAATATTAATCCTATAGAAATGGCCCAATGATTCCTATACTTTAACTCAAGATTACAAAGGACATCCAAGACTTTTTGAGCGCTTGAACACATTCCGAGTAATGACTGGAGATAAAATCTTTTAAGATTGGTTAAAATCTCTTAATAAACTTCAGAAGATGCACACCACATTCGTCCTGAGGTTGTAGAGTAGAAGCAGCAACAAGCTAAAGAAGTCAGACCGCTAGTGGCCTGTCAAAAGTAGATCACAAACCGGACATCCATGTCCTAATCACTGGTTTGTCTCGTCAATGCAGTGTTCCTCTTTGCAACGTGAAAGCAGTTCAGTCCTTGATCCTTACCTCTAAAAGAAATCGCTTCCCGGCATCTGAAACCGAGCGGTCAATCCATGGATTCGTCCCGGTGATCCATTCTATGACATGCTGTGTTCAGACGAACTGGTGGGTCTGAGTATGAGCCATCGGCTATTTGCTCAAAAATCCATCGGTTCGCTGCTTCCGTGAAGTGTATTCCGTCCCAGCTGACCCGGACCGACGGATCTTCGCACGACTTTGCGATCACAACCTCTTTGCCTTCAACCGTAATCTTGAATCCGCACCTCCTACTATTGTTGTAGTTGTACTTCCCACCGTGACCGCAGCAGGCTTTGAAAGGTTGCTGAAATCCTGCAAATTCGCAAAAAACATCATCGCAGGCCAAGAGGTATCGAGACAACCTCCGACAGATTTAGCAAAAGTAATCCACTGTATTCCATCCCTTCGTGTCTACCTAAATCTATGCTGAAACTACAAGTTCACAAGATAGATCCTACAGCAACGCGCACCTATCAAACGGCCCGTTCTGGAAAAATTATTAGGTCTGAAAGAGGGTGCGAAGGTACTGAGGTAATCACCATGCTGTTGCGCTTGAGTGATTAGATTGTACTTCACAGAGTACACATCGACATAGGTTATTGCTGCTAGAGGAAGTTCTGTCCTGAGCGAATCCACTGCCTGCTTCAACCTGGTATTGAAGTACTGAGCCACCTCATTGAAAGGTCTCAAGCAGCCGTGTTCGTCTTCCGGCGCTTCGAGATGAAACCGGTCCATGATGTAGATCAGACACCCCAGCGGGCCGGTGTTGTGTATCCAGAACGACCTTCCTCCTTTGGCATACACTTTCTGTTTTGCATAAATTTTGTTTCGCCCGTCAAGATACTTCGGAAATGATTAGGATCGAATATGGAGTATCAACAAGAACTAGATTAGATAGATTGCACAACCTTTACAGCATCTGAGAACTGAGTCATCACGTCAGGAATGTATGCCTTTATCTGATCGATGGTCATGTTCTGCTTCAATCCTGCGGTGAGGTCGTTCTGGCCGATGTCGAACGTGTACAGAGCCCTGGAGAAGTACTCCTCTTGCGGCAATAATCTCGTGAACACGCCTCCTTCTCGTTTAACAGAAGGCACGGCACATCAGAACAAGAGCATCCACATTAGCATCTGAATATGACAATGTGACGAGAAGCAATTTGATTGCCAGGTTATACAGTCCGGCATCGAGAATTGTTACCTTGAGACCGGAAATATTGCGACCTGACGAGGAAGTCGGAGAACTCGATGAGCTGAGCATTTAAGGCGATCGGACTGTATCCGCTCTGGGACAGGGTCATGTTCTGAGGTCGGATCGTCGATCCGGCTGTGGCGAAATTGGCTCCATGGCTGAAATTTGAACCGACGGAGTCCAAATACGCGCTCAGGTGAGGCAATCCTAAATCTTCCGCTGCCAAAAGATATAAAAAGAACAAGAATATAAAGACCACTTCATTTAGTTCACAAAATCAAGATTAACCCAGTAATTTTTAGGAAAAAAAAAGTTATCGGGCTCAATTTTGTTTTTTTTAGATCAAATGATTCTGTAGGATAATCTGGACATCAACCGGCACAAAAAACAACAATCGAAATCATTCGGACACACGAAGAGATTATTTTGTATAGTTTCTCCATATAATTATGAATATAATTTTTTTTATTAACGAGTATCTTAAAAACACTTGTTAATTAGTAAATTAAGAAATTTTGATTATCAAGTGTGCCGGTTACCCTCGTATTAGGATTATAATATTTCCTACAAATTTATAAAAAAAAAAATCTATGATCGAGCTCCTAAACAATCTGGCCATAAAATATTCATATCGTAGTAAACCCAAACCCGAAAGTTTAAGACAGAAAGCACTGACTTTCAAGACGCTTTGCAAGCATTTTACAGCTTTTGCTTGGCTTTGCTTGAAAGGAACCTTAAATTCCTAAAATTCATAATAATAATAATAATAATTAAAAGCGAAGAGAATTTTACGATTTAAAAAGTGTACATATAATTTAATACCATTAATAGCTTTTATGCTATCAATTCGCTTTAATTTGAAAAGATGGGCAAAGCTGACTAACTGAAATCTATTGTCGGCATGTATCGGCCCGATTACATATGGACAGATCTTATCTGTTGGAATCGACAGCACGTCGAATTTGAAAATCTGCAGAGGTTGAACCCGTGAATCTCAAGATTCAAACCCTAAAAATAATAATTTGAACAATTCCATCTTGAACTGTTCTCAAGCAATCCCTCCCAGAAAAAATTCGGATTTGGTAATGAATTCTCTCGCTCGCGCAAGATCAGCACGCGGGACTGTCATGAAAAACTCGAGATTCATACCAAGGGGGGATGTCAAAGTTCGTACCGATGAAATCGATGAGCAACCGGCCGTCGCAGTATCGCCCGGCTGGCCGGTGGAAGTATGTCTCTCCGTTCGGCGGGGGGGCCTGCCCGAACGCCGCCGACAGCCCGCCCGTGTCGGAGTTCGAATCGCCAAAGTTGAAGACGGACGGGAAATCGCATGCCGCCCCCGCTACAGCACCGGCAGCCGAACATGCCGGAACTCGACAGAGCAGCAAAATGACCACCGCGGCCATGCGCAAGACCGGCTCCCTCGAGTTGGCTTCCATTTTGTTCAGAGGGCGTGCACGAGGCGGAATGTCAGCGAAAGAAATAGTACTTATATGAAGTCCACGGATTATTTCGAAATGTTTATTGCGGCGGCCATTGTTTAATTATTCGGATGCCGTCCACAGACGTCCGTATCTTTCTGTAATAAATTTATTCCATGTTCGCATTATACGCAAACGTATCGTATCCGACTCGTATGTACGCTCGGAGAGATCGGAGACTCCGATTACATTTCTCTACTATTGACTAGGGAGGTCGTGCGGCAATGTCCAACGCGTGCGTGCGGTTCTTACCCAGCTCGTATGTAGTGGAATGAGAAACAAAGTCCTAAGCTCGTAGATGGTTTCTCATGAACTAATAGGATCGTGATTCGAGATGATGGTGGAATTCAATGTCGGAAATTCATTTTCTAGTTCGCATTTCCCGCGAAGTCGCAAACTGAAAACAGCCGAAAAGCAGTACTGGAAAGAAACAGCAGAACGAGTTCAGCAAGAGAGGATTCGTGTCCGTGTCCTGCTTCAGGATGGAGGCAGCCTCAGGCAAGCTGAGCTCAATGGAACAGGCGGGTCGGAGAATAAGCCGCTCCTGATGTGTTCGAAGATCTGCCTGTTGGCCGCCTCGGTGAAATGCACTCCGTCCCAATTCACATGAAGTGACGGATTCTCGCAGGACTTCGACACCATCACTTCCTCCCCACCTACCACCGCCGTCGTGCCGCATCCCATGTGAATGTCGTAGTTGTACCTTCCTCCGTGGCCGCAGCAAGTCCTCAGCGGATGCTTGAACCCTGCATATGTAATTCGCAGGAGACAGTTTCATCCTAGGTTCTTGTAGTCTGATCTGATATCATGTCACTACAGCAGATTAGATCTTTCGAAAACACGAAGGAAGCACACTGACCGTATCTATCGGGCTGGCTAATCAGGGAGTATTTCACCGAATAGACGTCGACATAAGTGATCGCGGCCAGGGGCAACTCCTGCCTCAGCTGCATCACGACCTCCTTCAGCCCGCGGTTGAAATCCTGAGCCACTTCGTTGAAAGGGGACGCGCAGCCGATGGGGTCCACTTGCGACGCCAGGATCGGTACCCGCTCCATCACGTACGGGAGGCAACCGACCGGGCCCGTGTTGTGTATCCAAAAGAACCTGCCGCCTTGGCTGTATACGTACTGCACACAACAGGCATAGTTTTGATCAGGAAGAGGAAAATCACAACCATGTCGTATGTCCACCGACACGAATCAAGGGATGGGAAGCGTTTATGGTTCAGGTACGAACCGAGATAATGTTCTTGAACTGCCCTAGGACGTCGGGAATGTATGCTTGCACTTCGGAGGTGGACATGTTCATGAAGTACCCGGCTGTGAGGTCATTCTGGCCGATATCGAAGGTATACAGAGCCTTAGAGAAAACCTCTTCCTTGGGCAACAGCTTCTCAAAGACCTCTCCTATATTCAAAAAGTCTCATTTACACGATTATGAATGAATGCATCCGGCGCAGTGCCAGTTATGAATGCTAAAAGGGCGACGACATAAGTACCAGGACGAACAAGAACTAACGGATGAATGATTGTACCTTTCTGACGAGCCACTGGAGTTCGGTTACGGAACTCATAGAACTCGTTGTACTGAACGTCGAGAGAGATGGGGCTGAACCCCGACTGTTGAAGGGTCGTGTTCTGGGGCCGGATGGTGGAACCTGCGGTCGCAAAGTTGGCCCCGTGGCTGAAGTTCGAGCCCACTGAGTCGAGGTACGCGCTCAGATATGGTAACCCCAAGCTCTCAGCTGTAAAAGAACACAAACATCCTACAGTAAGTCAAGTCTCGGTATCTCGAGCATTACTGGATCGGCCAATTAAGCTGATATGAATCTCAGAGTCGGCTAGAATCTAGATGCTGCTTCAAAGTATGATCAATGACTTATCGTAAAGATGCAAACTGGAGCTATTACAGCGACAATGCGAGGGTATATACATGCATAAGTGTCCTTAGAAATTTCAGCATCCTGGACAATGATCTCATGAGCTAACGACAGATAACATGTCTTTTTTAGACGTTTAAAGCTGCAGTATTTGGTGTTCAACGTCACCAGAAACAGAACAGATTTATAGAAGAAGCAGAATCCGCGAAAAAATGGAGCTCATTATCTGTAAAAAAAGTTTTGAAGCGTTACCTATGAAGTCTACCACGACGCGGCCATCAGTGTACCTCCCAGCAGGGCTACGGAAGTAGGTCTCGCCTTCGGGCCATGGGGCCTGCCCAAACACTGCCGATAGGCCTCCGGTGTCGGAGTTCGAGTCCCCAAAGTTAAACACCGCTGGGAAGTCACAGGATGCTCGAGCCACGCCCGCCAACCGACACAGCAACAGGGCCGTGAAGAAGCAGGAAAAACACTTGACCTCCATTTTTGTAGAGAGACACTCGAAGCGAGTGAGCGTGAAAACCTCACGAAAGGTGACGCCTTTATAGGTGATAACAAGTCCAAAACCGACGGAGCACCGGTTGGGATATGATCATTGAAGTTGTTTGTTCGGATGAGATCAGAAATGGTTAGTTTTTCTTTTTGCATTTTTACGAAAATTTGCTGAAAATTTGGAGATATTTACTCCGTGGTGGAATCTCATCAGATCTTTTTTCTGGTATGTTTCTCCTCTCCGGATAGAGTGGTTTGAGAGAGTCAAAGAAGTTTCTCATCAATAAACCAAGGCCATTTGCACCAGATATTAGATCACTTCTATGGACTAAGTAATCTTAATCTTAGACATATGCGAGCAACATTTGCATTTCAAGATCTCTTATAAAGTTGCTTACCAGCTGAGTTTCGGCGAAATTTTTTTAGCAATGTCTAACATTGTTGCAGCAACTTTCCTTGTCATGACAAGGTTTGACGATACGGCATTTTGACATAGCGTCTAATGTGCTCAGGAAAACTTTTGATTTCTGTGCTTCCTAGTTCCTAACTCATACTAAACTCTGCCATTGTCTTGGAATGTTCAGTTCCAAATGGTGCTAGATTTGGTCATTTTGTTGCCGTCGGTCATCACATTATTCAATCAAGTCTCTAGCGACATTTCATTTCATCCCTTCTGTCTTCAAGAGAATTGACAGAAAAGAAAGATAGAGAGAGAGCAAAATCTGACGCCCATTCAAATTCGCAAACTAAGCAGCTAAGACACAGGATCAAAAGGGCGACCAATAAGAATCTAGCAAGGCGAACTTGATTCATGAGGGTGATGACTCAGTGCGAGGGAAGCCTGTGACAAGCCTCGTTCAATGGAACGGGCGGGTCGGAAAACGAACCGCCCACGATGTGATCAAAGATCTGCTTGTTGGCTGCTTCGGTGTAATGGACACCATCCCAGTTCACATGGACTGATGGGTCCTCGCAGGATTTCCCCACCAGCACTTCCTTCCCACCCTTGGTGATCGTCGCACCGCAGCCCAGGTGGATGTTGTAGTTGTACTTCCCTCCGTGGCCGCAACACGCTCTCAACGGTTGCTTGAACCCTGCATTCATTTTTACCACAGACGTTAATCGTTGTTCGGAATCGGTCGATACCAGATGCTTTACGGGTTACTCGATGCTTACCATACTTCTTGGGCTGGCTAGTCAGGGCGTACTTGACCGCGTAGACGTCCACATAGGTGATGGCGGCTAACGGCAGTTCCTTCCTCAATTGGGTCACGACTGTCTTCAACCCACGGTTGAAAGCCCGAGCCACTCCGTTGAATGGGGACGCGCAGCCTGCGCGGTCGACTTGCGACACCAGGATCGGGATCCGCGCCATCACGTACGGGAGGCAACCGACTGGCCCCGTGTTGTGTATCCAAAAGTACCTCCCTCCTTCGCCGTATATGTACTGCACAGCACGGGTTACATTCAGTAAAGAGAGAATTCGCACTCAAATGGATCGCAAGGTCATATCTAGTAGACTGACCGAGACAATGTTCTTGAATTGTAGAAGCACGTCGGGTATGTATGCTTTTACTTCGCTCGTCGACATGTTCTGGAAGTAACCGGAGGTGAGGTCGTTCTGGCCGATGTCGAATGTGTACAGCGCCCGAGAGAAAACTTCTTCCTTGGGCAACAGCTTCTCATAGACCCCACCTTATGTGCTCAGGAAAACAAAATTCAGTGACAGGATCATTTCGAAGTGAAAAAATGCTGATGCATCATCTAACATGACGCTAGTTGCGAGCCATTGGACTCTTATTCAGATGATTTGGTCCTGTTATAGGACATGAAATTCCATGAGATTAAGATGCTTATACCTCTGCTGCGGGCAACTTGAGATCGGCGACGGAACTCGTAAAATTCATTGAACTGAACGTCCAGAGAGATGGGACTGAACCCCGACTGACGGAGAGTCCTGTTCTGGGGCCTAATGGTTGAACCGGCGGTCGCAAAGTTGGCTCCATGACTGAAGTTCGACCCGACCGCATCCAAGTACGCACTCAAATAGGGCAATCCGAAACTTTGAGCTGAAAAAAACAGGCACATACACAGACACTATTCATTCCTTCTTCTGTAGAAATCAATTCAATGCTGAATCAACACATTTTAAGTTAGGTGATTGAGGACCCCATATGAATCGTTAATCTATATTCCCCCCCCCCCCCCCCCAAAAAAAAAAATCCTTTATCCTGTCCAAAAATTGCAAGGAAGAAGTACTAGTTCAAATTCTATGCCAATAATGTCCTCAGGCCCACCCACCATTGAAGTGCTCTGTACACGCCAATAACATCAATGTCTGCAAGTCACTTTCTGTGGCCATGGGGACCTACGGAAACTTCAGATTTGCGTCGTGACAAGAAGATTCGTCGGTGGATGATTTAGTGCATCTACTTTGCTCGCACATGCTCGTGTGCTCATTAGCCTTGTTCCCATGAGCACTCGATTGGTTCTTCTATACTACCCACGTCGCTTTCTGCTGAATTGTTTTTGGCTATGCTCTATTTATGATATGGCCTGTTCTACGCGAAAAACCGGACTTCATGCCTTCATTTGGTGTAGTCATAAAGCAATCACGTTGCACCAAAAGAACAAATATTTAAATCTCATCGACCCGTCTTTGAATCTTAATCATTCTACCAATAATGTCACATGAGGAACCAATCTGTACTATCATGACGTTTTCTTGTTTTTCTTATTGTTATAAACGTGTACACTTGATTTCTTAAAGAAAGGTTTGTCCGTCCTGGAAGCAGCCTGATCTCGAGCAGAGCAAAACAAAAGAGAAGAATATCACGAGAGAGTTAGTCTAGATCGGTACCTATGAAGTCGACCACGAGGCGGCCATCGGCGTACCGCCCGGCGGGTCTGCGGAAGTAAGTCTCCCCGTGAGGCGGTGGTGCCTGGCCGAACACTGCCGAGAGGCCGCCAGTGTCAGAGTTCGAGTCTCCGAAGTTGAATATAGCCGGGAAATCGCACGAGGCACGAGCCGATGTCGCACTCCCAACCATACTAGACAGTACCAAGACGGCGAAGAAGCCGAACGGACGTTTGGCCTCCATGGCGAGACCGAGCGAGACCTGAACCAAGAAAGAAGAGAGAAAGAAGAAGAAGAAAAACTGCTGATTTTCTCAGAGTGGGGACGAGTGCAAAAGTGAAGGAGCGTGGCGTTTGAATTGGAACGAGACTTGAAAAGGCCAGCGCTTTGTATACTCGATGGTTCACGTGCCTGCTCTTTTTGTCACTTATATGGCAATGGCTGCATCGTTTTGGACAGATTTAAACGTGGCTTTCATTAGGATAAGGACTTGTGGTGGAGCTTGCTGTGGTGGGTAACTTCCGTGGATAACTTTTGGTGATTGTTTTGGCTTGTTCTAACGTTGGTAAGTTTTTTTGATTTGGGGGGAGATTGAATGTGAATCGGCAAGGATATGGTTGCGATTCGATTAGAAGGGGATTCTACTCTTTTTGGAATCTTTCACCGTATGGAGGTGGGATTATGTTTTTCTGATGATGTGTCTTCATTATCCGTATCATCTTGACAATTATCTTGTCTTGTAAGGAATGATAGGATAGCGCAAATTACAAGCGGATATAATTTCATTGTAGATAGATGCAAGCTTAATATTGTGATCAGAACCGGGGCCAAAGAGGTACCCGCCTTGAGCATTATTTCCTTTGGCTAAAGAGGGGGCAAGACTATCTATGAAGATCAGCTCATTTTTGGCATGTTCCCGTGGATAGCATGTTTTTTTGGCAATTCGAGATCACATAAATTATTTTTGTTATTTCAAAGGCTGCTGAGCCTTTTTGATTGAATATAGCATGATAAGATGTTTTTAAGAGGATCGAAAGTCGAACGATTCATAAAGTCGAAATAAATTACTCTTTAGAGTCGTAAGGTTTTGAGTTGAATTCCGACATTTGCCAGTTTATATACCGAGTCATGTGGACGATCTGGGCGTTGGATGTATAGATAGATTTCCCCAAGGACGGGATCTCTATTTCAGTATATGCCAATGATGAGAGGCCAACCACTAACGTTTGAATATCAGTGCGCATGGACCGCTTGAGGCCGTGGCATGGTGCTCCACGAGTACCTTCCACGATGCATTCTGGTCATTGTCTTCCGATGATGTTCACTCCAACCTGGTTACTGTTCAATTTGTTGATGTCGTGTTCCGTTCGTTTTCTTCTAACCCTAGAGATCCCATTTCAGGATAACCTAGCAAGACATTTTTTTCTGTACGATCAATCGAATTAATGACTAATTACACCGCAGTTACTTGGGAAGCAGCGCCAACAAGATCGTTCGAAATCAAGAAAATCATATCTCGAGTCAACGACAACCACCGAGAGCAATCAATCTTTCGTCGTGTTCGAGAAAACCGGTGCTCGATGACATAATTCCATTTCTGGCGAGTTTGTCATCAGCTTTGTGGCCCATTTGTCACGTGATGACGGAAGGCGTGCAGATCCGAACAGATGATGATGGTTCCCGAGATTGGTTCCTCTCAGGCATCCCCCTCTTTCATTTCCTGCCATTGCGTTGGCGTTTCGGACTTTTTATCCAGAGTCCCCCACTTTTGGGGCTTCGAAAAGTCTTGATTGTTCCCTTTTCCTTGCACGGTTATGGAATGGCCCGTCTAAACCTAAGACCCTGCCCGAGGAAGTGATCAGTTTAGGCAATATCTGAAGAAGCTGTCGTCTGACTTGAGATCTATCT
The DNA here is from genome assembly GCA_014182845.1 of Corymbia calophylla. NCBI lineage: Eukaryota > Viridiplantae > Streptophyta > Magnoliopsida > Myrtales > Myrtaceae > Corymbia > Corymbia calophylla. The sequence continues at coordinate 29,281,613 of CM024694.1, forward strand.
AGTTTATTTTATTGTCTTCATTTTTAGAAGCACCGCCATGGGCAGTAACCAAGACTCCATGGCCCAATGGATAAGGCGCTGGTCTACGGAACCAGAGATTCTGGGTTCGATCCCCAGTGGAGTCGATCTTCTTCCTTCTCTTTTTTTGTTCATTTTGCCTGCTTTCCTTCTTCTGATTTTTTATTAAAACTGCTTGCCTGTGTCTCCGTTTCACCGGTTGTTTTTATCAGAAGAAGGACATCTGCAATATTTATGACCCTTTCGGCCATTATTACCACTGACGAGTTGAAATCTTTGGAAACGCCCAGAAACAAGATGGGACTCAGACTGCCTACCGTAGCTTTGTTTTCAAGGGCAAAAGTCCTCCGTCTTTCAGGTCTAACGTTGTGCGTACGGCATCTATTTCTTTACTGCTACTTTACTGTGGGTGTTGCCTTAAATTTCAGGCAACCATTTCACCCGATTGATGTGACTCAGCATTCTCCATGAATAGACCGACAAAGGGGTCGTCCGGTGATGGTTTACGTTGGACATGGAACACGAAAACTGGAATTGGTAAAGTGTTTCCTATCTCCCGCCCTATGATTGAACCGAAAATTTGTGAAGTCATACACAACAAGAATTGTCATTTCATCCTTTCCCAAAATCAGGAGGACAGTAAACTCCCCTGATTCCGCTAGCATTTGCGTTTTCCATTCAGACTCTTCAACCATGCCCGATTGCTAAGTCATACATATACAACAAAAGTAGTGCAGGTTTGGCGAAATCCTTCCCTGTCTGATCGAATAACTATATCCGAATTCGAATATATTCTTCACAACACCAAAGTTCTATTATCTCCTGTGAGAGTGACAGCTTGACAGGAGCTGCACCCCAAAAGCCCGAATTTCAAAACATGAAAAGGAAACGTTTCGTGATGAAAGGATCATCATATATAAATTGCCAGTCCCTCTGCAAGCTACAATCAGACTACTGTATAAAAATTGGTCACATAATAAGACTTCCACAGACTTGCAGTGTCCCCAACACAGGCAAAAATTGAGAATTAGAATCCAAAAAATGCATCTGTCTCCCGCAGCATTAAACAATTCCTGTTCTGCTAACCAGATAAAAGTTATAAAAAGACAGATATCAATGCGAAAAAAGCAAAGGAAAACAGTTCTGCTTCGAGTTGTCAAAAGTTGAGAAACCCAGGAAGTCCAACAGCTGTTCACCATCTCTCCCTTGAACTTGACCTGGCACGTAAGAGCATCAGGTTACAAGCATGTCACATTTTTCTTGACTTCTGATACTAAGCTAGATGAACAGACATAGCATTCTCGAGAATCTACATGGCATAAAGAGCAACAGCTCAAACAAAAATCCCGTGTATCTTTAGCACATTAAATTACGTAGATAAACAGCAAGAGAGAGGGGAAGAATACTCTCAATTAAGTTTCAAAATTTTCATGCATCATTTCAGACAAGGCATAGCAAACAATCACTTGAAGAAAGAGAGAGAAGATAAGCTCAAAGTAACACTCCCATCATCAGTGAATCCACCAAAGCATAACAAATCAAACTTGAATTACATCATGGAGGGTCAAGCTCAAAAAACTGTACAGTAATTTAAATTTGTTTGACATTACCTTATATTTTATCACATTAACACTGAAATCACATTAAAGCTGAACACTACAAATCAGATCAACTCTCTAAAGTACCCAACTTTGTCAAATACAAGTACATAATTTCCTATAGGAAATTGCCAATCTATTTCCATTGTATTAATCAAGACTTAAAATTTTGAAGCCTGATGTCAAGGGAGTTTCCAGAGAAAGACACAGTACTATTTACAAATTTCCTAGATAGCAAAAGATGAGCATAAGTGACCGCAAGATGCATCGTTTACCTGTCGGAATCTCTACTGGCCAAAAATCCTCTATCCCTGCCACCTTGAAATGGTCTTCTGTCGTTCCCAGACCTGGACCATGCATCTCCCATGCCACGGGATGAAGGACGACCATTGTAATCCACACTACGAGACTCATCAATTGACCCAGACCGTGAAGGTGGCCTATCAGAAAAGCTACCAGACCTACCATACCCAGAACCAGGCCTCTCAACAGATTTCTGCCCAAATCGAACTTTATCATCCAAATCACGGGTCAAAGTTTCCAGTTCCTTTTCCTTCAGAGATATTGCATCACTCAAAGTTTCCAGTTCCTTTTCCAGTTCATTGTTTGCTTTATGAGCAAGTTCCTTCTCCATTTCTTTCATGTTCTCTATCTCCTCCTTCAGCATCTTTTCCTGCTCTGTCTGAGGCCTGAAAACCTTACTTGAATTAGATGCCAAGGATATCCATTTGCATAAACTTTAAGAAAAGGGATCAGAACCAGTAATTAAAAGAATCAGCATGGCCTTGGAAGGGCACTAATACTACAACTAAAAAGCATGTATAAGAGCAACCAAATACTGTCTAACTATTACCAAGAATCTAAGATTGTTAAGAAGACTTGAAATTATTGCCCACAAGAAAATTGCTCACTTCACAAAAACAAACTCCTCACATGGTTTCATTTCCCAAAGGAGGAAGACAACCAAAGTACCAACAAAATATCTTCCCCACTAGAGGAGAGCATAAGTTAAAGGAAGTTTAGGGTAGGCACATTAAAGACCTTATGGCAGAACATTATCATAACACAAACTACATTGATACAATCCGGCATATTCACCAAATATTAGGACTTTTGGATAAAAATGTCTCATTAGTTTAGCTGCTAGCAATGCATGACAATGCTCTAGCTTTCATTATATGAATGGAGCTAGTTTTTGCACATAAGAGAACCAGAATGGCTACAATAGCACTCCCTAAAAATCAAAACAATGACTGCCTCAACTTTGCTTTTCTTTACAGTACTATCAATCACTGTGTCTACAAAGTAGAGAAATCTCTATTGCTACAGTAAAGCAACAAACAAACACCGTAGGTAAAGGACAGGGAAAATGCACAAGTTGTTCTCTCATCCTTAACATTGAACAGTCCAAAAATAAAAGGTGCGTCTGCCTATCCAGGCATAGACTTCATGACGGTTGCAATTAAGGACATTTTAAAATATTTTGCATTAATTAAAGCACCTTGGGAAGCTAAAAGACCCTCTTCTCTCCCCATTATTTTCTGGTCAACCAACAAAAGATGGACTGACCCACAAAAATCTTCCAATAAACATGAATATCCCGGTGAGAAAGTTATGTTGGCTCTGACAGAATTTGGTGCTCATCGGAATCATCATTTAGCAACATAACTACTTGAAAAGCAAAACAGTGCAAAAAGGACTCAAGATCAAGAGATCAACACGAGCTAAAAAAATCCATCTTGAGTGCAGGAACATTATGCGTTGGGTACTTACAATAATGCACAAACGTTTTCCAGAAGGGAATGTTATATTCCAAATACACACATGTCAATGAAACATTATCACAACTACCTGCAAAATAACTCTTTCCTTGAATTCTCACATAATTGGGTTGTCAAACAGCATTGTTTTCTTTAGTGAATGACATTCTACTTGAATACAATCAAACATTTCTGCCTTATTAAAAGAGAACTCAATGGATTAGTTCTCACGAGGTCTCTTGCAGGAGATGGACCAATCTTGTCCACTTCCACTCAATCAAATCACAGTTCAAGTAATGTTTAATGAAATGGCAATGAAGTGATGAGGCAGAAAACAATGAAATCATGCAGCCAATTTGCATGTAGCAGAGTGCTTTAAATTTAATAGCTTTTCCAAGGCACTATCTAGGTACGCTTCTACATTATTTTTCCATCTTTAAATCACGATAGAAAGTACGACAACCTTGAAGGATTTTCCTCTTCACAGATTCATGCTATCAGGACACTATTATGTCCACCACATGTCACAAAAATTCTCAAGCACCGTCAGAAGACTCAAGACCAACCCAATGCCGTCCACTTAAAGCATCGGATGTGGAAGGTACAGATGAACAGTAAATCACCAATCACACCCCGTAGTCTGATGCACCTCATGGTACCTCCACTATGGAGTCATCAATTAACAAAAGACGCAAACCATGATTTGCAGTCAAGAATTCCAGACAGAAAGACTTCTTAGTAAACGACACTACTAGCCAATTGCATTTTCACAAGCATAATTAGGATTGGATGGACAAACCTATCAACGCGGCGATGCTCCAACTCAAAATCAATTTTGCGCCAGTCCATCCCTTTCTCCTCTAGCAACACTTCCCTAGGTTTGGCTTCTCCAAATGGATTAACTTTGGGCCTTGGCTTGACCACATTCTCAATGCCCTGCAGTCCATGACTCTCAGAATGGCTCGACTGCGCACTCGATGGCCTGCTTGACTGCGCACTTGTGGGTCTGCTTGTCTTCTTAGCCTCAATGTCTGATTCCAGCTTCCTGTAATCTAAACCCTTCTCGGCCAAGATTTCCTCTCTTGGCCGGGCTGCTCCAAACGGACTTGCCCTAGTAGATTTCACCACTTCATTTCCCACCGAATCACCCTTAGGCGGATCCAACACCAATTTGGGGCGCTCTGTGTTAAACCCACCGCCTCCTCCACCTCTGTTCCAGCGGTCAGGCTCCATCCCAGAATCACGGAACCCCGAGCCGAAGGATCTTGAAAGAGGTGGTGGTTGCGGCTTCTTCCCCAATGCCCAATTATCAACATCATCAGCCCTAGAGCCACCTCCAAGAGAATCATACCTGGTTTGCCTTGTGGAATCAAGCGAAGGCAGAGGTTTCTTCGTCATTGCCCAATTATCAACCTCATCAGCACGAGATGGCTGGTCGAATTCCGAAACCCTAGAAAGCGGAGGACCACGGCGATCATCCTCGAAGCCCCCGTAGGATCTCCGACCGCCTCCGCCGCCCCAGGAGGTATCCCCCTCCTCGCGACCCCGGTTCGGCGGCGGGCCGGTCCTCCCGTAGTTAGAGAACCCGCCCCCGAGCCGGCCGTACTGCATCTCCTCCGCAGAGCGCTCCTTCGGGCCGGTGGGGAGGCGCATCATCTCGTAGGGGGTCAGGCCCTTCTGACCGCCCCCGCCCGCCGCGGAGCCGCTGGAACCGCCGGAGTTGGCGGAGTAGAACTCCGTCAGCGACATCTTCTTCTTCTTGGGCTTGGCGCTGACGGCCTCCCTAAGGCTGGGGAAGTTCTCAGGCTCGACCCTGGCGGGGGGTGCTGCCGCCGCCGCCGCCGCCGCCGCCACCGCGGCCTCGCGCTCCTCGGCCTCGGCTTGCTCGGCCTCGGCGGCCCAGGCGCCGATGTTGCCCCAGGGTTTGGACATTCTTTCGGCTCGAGATCTGGAGATCGAATTGATAGGGTTCGAATCGGAGAAAGGCGGCGGGGGGAGGGGGGATCGAGCGATCTGGTTCGGCGGGAGGAAGGGTCGGGAGCCGGCGAGCCGAGCTCCGTCAATGGAGCCGGAACTCCGAGAGCATGAGATAATCGGGACGGGGAGAGGCGAAGGGTTTTCTGGGCAGTGGCCTGAGGATGACGACGATGGTGGTGCGAATCGCGACGGGACCCGAATGACTTCGATTCTTAAGTTTTGCCCTTTTCGCCTTTTTAGTGTGAAGAACCAGAAGCAGGAAAAATATTCAAAAAGCAAATGATTATTAATAATTAATTAATAATAAATGGGAATCTGCCCTTCTTCGCTTTCCAAAAGGTTCGGATCAATTTCATTTCCCATTTAAAAAATTTGGAAAAAAAAAAATATCGAATGCCGCGTGTTATTCGGTTGAAAAAAAGAGAGAGAGACAGGGGAATTATCTTATTTATCAAGAAGTGATATTAGAGATCGACTCATCAAAACGTATAAAAGGAGATCGTGGCAGAGTATTTACATATTTCACCATTATCCCCTCAACTACTTCACTAAGTTCGATTTAATTTTAGGTTTGAGGTCCGGATAATAACTTAGGGCCTTGGAGATCAAAACTTGAAAGTCCATAGGTCTTATCGATTTTCTCTTAAATATCTCGGTCTAAATTGTCATTAATGTGTTTGTTGCTCTTAATTCTAATGCAAATGATGTAAGCTTGAACATTAAAGATAAATTCCAACTAAGATACGGGTTTGGTTAAGTGGTCAAAGCATTGGATCTGAATCTAGCAAATTTCATGTTTGAATTCTAGGGAAACATTGGAGGCCACATAAGAATGATATCTTGTATTGAGCATGAGTGTGATACATATAGATTATTACATTATTATAAGAGAAATACATAAGTGCATGAAAATTTTTGAAATTTAGGGTGCGTTTGTTTCAATGAAAATAGTTTTCTGGACTTTCCGCTGTTTGTTTTTCCAAAAACGATTTGGTCAATGAAAAATATTTCCCAGTCAACATAAATATTATGTATTATTTTAGGAAAATAAATTCCTGTGCATGGGAAAGGGAAAACGCTTTCCCTCTTTATGAGGTCTTTAGGTCATTCCCTTTTTGTTAGTTCAAATGTTATTCAATCATTTTCCAAATGCGATTCAAATGCCTAAAAACATTTTCAATCACATATTATCAAACATGAGAAAACTAATTATTTTCATGGAAAATGATTTCCTGAAAAATATTTTTCAAAAATGGTATGATTTCTGCGAAACAAACGCACCATTATACCGAAAGTGCAATCAAGTCATGAATTTTCAAAAGGAAGTGCAATATGAAGACTCCCATTAATCTTATCTCATTTGAATTGAGTGACCAAAGAGTATGAGATGATCCTTGTTAACATCAACTCAGCTAGAGTTGCAAAGCCTGTCTCGAGATAGCAATGAGTGCTTGCTGCCTTTTATGAAGGTCAGGGCCACGCGATCCTAAAAGTATGCGGCCGACATTCTTGAGCTCCAATGATCATTCATTTGTTAGCGGCCGTCTCTCTTCGTCCCTTTCACTTTTTTTCCATACAATTTTTCCCCTTTTTGTTTCAAGATTCGCATCGCATTTGCACTGGTCGGACTTCACATTGGCCCCGTGGATCTAGGCACACGGGCAATCTAGCGATGTCGGCACAGACAGCTGATGGTTCACGACGAAAATGGCCAAAAACGGGTGCTCGATATCGGGTACAATGCATTCAAAGAGAACACGAGAGTCGACAGCCTCGGCCAGGATCATTCATGTTTAGGCCACAAAATGCTCCCGGGGGGGACCAAAAAGAAAGAGGAGAAAGGCAGAGCCGAGCGAATCGTCCGACCACGTCTCCCCACCCGCCACCTCATGGACACCCTCGTGGGCCACGGCTGTCTGAAGGAATGGAGTGGAGTTTATTCTAAACAAGTCGATCCCCGGTTCAGTAAAAGCGACGCGGATTCCATGTGCGATGAGCGAGGGAATTCGCGACGTGATTTCGGAATTTTATCAAATCATCGGTCGGTGGAGGAGGAGGTGGAGGAGGAGGGATGATAATTGCCATGGCGTTTCGTCACGTCATATCTCTCCAAAGTCCCCCCTCCCAAAAGCATGCGCGAACGACTAGGGAAAGAGCTCATTCTCTCCTCCTCTTCTCCAAAGTCAGAGGATGCCGAGGGGTGCACGATCGAGACTTTCTTAGACGACAGCATCCTCTTCCTCCACTCCTACTGAACAGTAGTCGCAAATTGTCTGCCCAGAGCCCGCCATTGTCCAATGCTTCTCTCTCTCTCTCTCTCTCTCTCTCTCTAAAGAAAGAATCATGAAATCTCAGTTCCTCATCGCTTTGGTTTTGGTTGTTCTTCCTCCGCTCGCTCGAGTCGTGCCACGGAGGAGTGCTCCTCTCCACGCTCCCGAGAGCCCCTCCTGGTCTCCGCTTCTCCTCACCCTGGGCAAAGGTAATTTCTTGACGTCTTCCCTTTTCTTGCTAACCTATCCGCTGACTTTACAAATCGACAACAGTGCTTGCTCGAACAGATTTGGACATAAAGAAAGGAAATTGATCCGTTGATTATGCAAATCACCCTCCTTGCGTGGAGCTTCAACCAAAGGGTCCTCACATCGCAGGATGACGAGACGTCCAGGACCATAAAGGTGACTCTGTGTTACGCCCCCGTGAGCCAAGTAGACCGTGCGGGGAGGAAAACGTTCGACGATCTCGGCAAAGGACAAGACCTGCCAATTCACCATCGTGGAAGCACCTTATATAATGCCTCCACCGCCGACTAGCGCTCGAGATGACGTTGGTTTTTGCCATGGAAAAAAAAAAAAGGCTTGGCTTGGTTTTTTACCGATAATTAGGGGTGCCGACGATCCTCTCGACTGCAAATAAGCCCTAAAGAATAAAGACTAAGATAGATGAAAGGGGTTTTTTTTTTATAGAAAAATTGACTATCTTTAAAAAAAAAAATTGTTTATGATGTTCTAAATTGATAATGGAATACGCCATTCAAATCTTTACTTTCATTACTCCTATTTTATTTTATATTATAAGGTATAGCCAGTAATATGCTTTTTTTTTTTTTGTGGGAGTTTAATAACTCTCTAAGTAAGTGATGAAAACAAATCATGATCGATATTGAACATTTCTTTGGATAACGATAGTAAACTTGTTCTAATAATTAGATTTAATGTATATTAAAAATTACTATATTCCTGCAAAAGAAGACATGGGTATTAAGAGTTTGGGCAAAATTTCACAGCTTATGGCCCATAAGTTATGGGGCACTTCACTCCATGAATTTTCATTGTGTTGCCGCTTTTAACCCTCAACTATGTTTTCCGTCAGCACGTGCAACGTATATTGTTTAATGGTAAAAGTATACTTTCCTCTTTTTGAAGGAAATCTCTTTTTTATCATTTATTTTCATAACAAATGATAAAAAAAAGAGATGAAGAACACTATATTAACTAAAACACTTGATGAATACAAACACAATTTAGTAAAATGGCAAAAGGCCTCAGTAACAAAAAAAAAAAAAATTCCCAATTTACAAAAGTTGGATACTCGTTATCTACTTTTATATTGTTAGTTAACGTAAAAGAAAATGATTGATCAATAAAAACACTTGAAAAAATCACTTCGGATTTCAGTTGATCGTTTTTTTGTATGAATTGAGGATACCATTTCCTTCTGTAGCCCTTCTAAAATAATTTTATTAATCAAAAAGCTTTTACATTAAGTAACTGTTTAAATATAAACCCGAAGCACTTACCTTTCTCATTTGAATTATTGTTGTCGGGCCCTTTTTTAATTGAATTGGCTTTCATTCTTCTTCTTTTTAAACATCTTATTTAATTCTATTAAAGTGTATATATTTATCAAGTTCCAACAAATTTTGATTTTTAAATAGAATTATTGGTATTTAATTTTCTATTGTTAGTGCTTTTGTTTATTTCCTTTTCTCCCATTTTATATGTTTTTTCATTTTCTATGGTAATTAGGGATAAAGGAGAGATTTCGTGCAAAAAAATGAGATGAAAAAAATATTTTTTCCAACTTGAAAGTCATATTTCAACAAAAATAAATAAATTTCAAAAGTCATATGAATCATATATGCTAACCGAAAGGATAAAGGGAAGTTAACGGTAATAACTAAATAAATGTTGCACGACTTTTGCATTGCTATTGAAGGTTTGAATGCAAACATATATTATCTCTAAGACTCCGTTTATTTCATAAAGATATATAATTTAAAAATATTTTTCAAACAGTTATCATTTGAAATTATTACTTAATGAACGATGTTTCCATCATCGACAATAATTTATATTTGAATATTTTCATGAACAATAAAATTACTTTTTATTTATTTATTTTTATAAACTATACAAACAATCATTATTTAAAAATCAAAAATTTTAAGAGTTTGATTAGAAATTACTTTTTAAACTTTTTATTCTTTCGCAAAACAAACTGGCCCAATTCACGGGATTTTGGTAATTTCTCCAGAGATTTTAATAGCCGACTTTACCGTTTTCTTTTGCTCCTTTCCGTATTTGCGATGTTGAATGCGATGGGGCAACGTCGAATCGAGGATCGCTCACAGACCCACGCGCGTCGCTTCGCCGTAGCCGCACGCGCGCCGCTTCACTGCCGCCCCTCCCCCAGAATTTCACCCAAATTGGAGGCGGAGGGGACACTGGAAAGAGGCAAAAACCCTAGAGAAATGAACCATCTCGCGCGACGAGCATCCTCCGTCCTGCACCGGCCGAGCTGGGCTTCCTCCTCCGCTGGCCCACTGAGCGGCAGCGGCGGCGGCGGCGGCAACCAGCAGTCGCGGGGGATCCGAGTGAAGGTCCTCAATGGCAACCTCGAGCAGGCCCTCGGCTTCATGCAGCGCACGATGCAGTCGAGCGGGATCGAGCGCCTGATCAAGCGCGAGCAGACGCACCACCTCAAGAACTCCGAGAAGCGCGTCCTGGCCCGCAAGACCCTCGAGCGCAAGATCCGGTCCCAGGACCTAGCTCGCAAGCTCAAGGCTATCCTCATCAAGAAAGTCAGGTAAAGGTTCCCTCTTTTCTTTTTCTCTCTTTTTTTTTTTTGCGGTGATCAATGAAGTGTTCGACGTGCGATGTTTGCCCTGTTCCATTTGAATCGGATAGCTTTAGGGATTGGGGAGAGATGGAGCGATTGAAATTTGTTCGTTTGCGATGCTTTTGGCCTTAAATGCTTAGGGATTAATGTGAATAGCTTAATCGATCTTAAGCTTCGGATGCTGTTCCAATGCTTATGCACCGATGGCGTTGTTTTCCATCGTTGTTACCTGAAGTGATGCTGCAGATATGGTTGTAGAAGTACAAGCTGATTGTGCTTTTAGCTAAGTGGTAAAATGACTGCCGGAGAAAATATGTATAGAAGAAGTGCTTGTTTGAGAGCCTAAAACCGATAGGAAATCACTGCCCTTTAATCTCGCCCCGATTTGCAGCTTGACAAACTCTCTGATTTGCCTTTTTTGTGAATTTTCAACTTTGAGCTTGTCAACGGCTCTTATGTAAACGCAAATTACATTGCTTACTTGCCAGTGGAAATTATTTCACTAGGCTTAATATCATTTTATCGAGTTTAATGAAAAAAAAAAAAAAGCTTAGATTTTTCCGAAAATTTACGGCCCCGGTAATTGTAAGGTACTGTTGTTGATCATATGTAGCTGACTGAAATTTAAAACCTGGATAACGCCTTCTTCAGTTCATGATTTCCCCAGTTTGATATGCGTATCTTATACTAGTGTCTGTATGCAATAGTTGAGTTGGCTGCTGCCTTTTTGGCAAGCGCTGTTACGTGCGGTTGTTGGGCATCTTGCCAAAACTATTCATTGGACATCAAGTTCTGAGTTAGGACATCATTTGTGGGATTTTGAAAGGGTTGAAGGTGGTTAATTTGCTATGAATTAAGTCGAACAAATGGGCAGCTTCTTGTCACTTCAGCAAACATTCAATCCATCACAAGGATCTATTGCATATGTTCTTCCACAATGGTCCCGCCCACTCAGATTTTAAGCTGAGGATGGTGCTACCATCAAAAGGATTGGAGAAAGGACTGTGCTGTCTGAGCTGATGATTGTTTTTTCCACTATTCAATTTCTTTTCATTCTGTAGTTTTTCTCATGGTGCCTTTTAGTTTCTACTGCCCTATCGATAAAGGCTTTTTCTTGTCTGTCTGATTTGTGTGTCTTCTCCATCGTCTTCACATGTTTGCCAATCTCATGTTTGCATTTTATGGCGTTTGCTAACTGTCACTGATTGTATTATTGCAGGGGTCTATAGGAGTCTTATGCAGCAGTTTGTTACCGTACATGAGGACTCAATTTTCACAGTTTCGCGACATGTAGATCTCTTCCATTAAACAATTCTGCAAAAGTACATTTTTGTTACAATATTGTCAGCAATAAAATGTTCATTTGATGGATTGTCGGATTTGTTGCTTGATATGCACATGTCTTGCTGTTGTCGTGGTTATGTGCGGCCCGTTCATAAGCTGGAGTTTCTTCATGACGTGAGAATTTGTATTGACTGATGAATTTGCCATCAGTAACACCACATTGGAAGCAAATGGGGGGACATGTAATAACTCCAGCCATGATAAGCAGTAGCAGCAACCAAATAATTTTTCTTGTTTATTGATATGCCTTTAGGGCTATGTTGATCCACTTCCGAAAAATTTAGGCAGCCTTTCAAGTTATTGATGCTTGGCTGGGGTTGGCTTTGATGTGACAATGAAGGAGTGGAAGCAAGAAATGCATCTTTACCAGCAGAATTGCTGCGGTATTTCTTACTTGAGACGTGGAGTTCATAGAAATTGTGAAGTTTCCAAAACAGAAGCTTTTCTTGTTTCTAATTCTCAGGGCGCATCAAGTCGTAGATAATATGTCTCCAAATCTCAGGTTAATCGCATCCCTGCTGTCTTCTTGTCATGTAAATGCTGCATTACTCTACTCACTAGGTTTGGCTTTTGCTTCTGCTTCTGCTTCTGCTTCAGAATGTTTCATGGCAGGTTTCGAATCTATGAGTAGAACAGAGAGTACTGACAAATCTGGTTTCTATTTGACAAGAATGGCGTACCGTAAGAATTCTGATACTTGGTCTAATGTCGTTTTTCTTCTCTCTCTCTCTCTCTCTCTTTCTTTGTTCAAGGAGATTTGATTTTTTCAATTTTAGTTTTGGCAAGAACATGATTTCCTCACGACCAAAACGCAAATACCATCCAATTCAGACTGCAAATTCATAGCGCCGGATTGCACTTTTTGAATCCGAAACATGGACCGACGTAACCTTGTTAGATAGGCCATCAAAAAGCACCAGCTGGAGCGGCCCCATTGATCCCCAGCTTGCAAAAACCATCCACTGCAAAAGCCTCTGTTAACTATGGTGCGAGGAAGACAGCATTTCCCGGGTCATGCCAAAACACCAGTCCAACGCATTTGCAACATGACCTGAAGTTCCACTCGAAGAAATGGCAGCACTTTCGGCGCAACATACTCGGTGAACCTTGACGATACACATAATATGTAAAAGGAAAAAGTGCTCTCAAATAGCTTATTTTATTCTAAACATATCCCATTTATTCCCAATTGCTCAGTTACATGACACTATTTACCTCTACTTATCATTAAGTGTACAGCAGGCTTGTTTTCTATACATGACTTTGTATATTAACAGCTTCCATCCCTCCCAAATCATCGCACAAGCAGCATTACTTGCACTGCCTGGGATGCCAAAATATGTTCTCAAGTCGTGAAACATTACTTCCAATAGATCTAGGAAATCACACATCTGAGCTGGCGATGGTCATGAACACATCAATCTTGGTTGTGGGATCCATTCTGCTGATAAAAGATATCAGGTTCTTTTCTTACCATCTGTAAGTGCATTATGTAATGTAAACTCTGACATCTCCAGTCTTTCAGCATTTGGGCAAAATCCATTTGAACTTAAGGATCGGTTTTCCCACAGTGCAACTGCAGAACATCACGAACTGCTCCGCCTCAAATCCTCATACCTTCTGCAAATGTCATATATTTTTGAATGTGAAGATCAGGGATCTTATTCTACATTATCAATCAAAACAAAATTCCAGCACATGCCAGCGGCACCCACGCACACAGGGGGAGAGAGAGACAGAGACAGAGACAAGGAATAACAAAAATCAACTAATCATATTATTAATGCCTAAAAAACCATCTTTTCCATCTATTAATCAGTATATTTTCTTTTCTTGACCAACCACATATTTCAGTGCAACAACGTGAAATTCTGGACTTCAAAATGTATTTAGTCATGGGTCAGCTCAAATTCAAACACGTACCATGACAAAAAGCTGAGACATAAAGTCCAGCATCTTGTCTAACATGTTACAACACGGAATTGTTTCTTGACTTTTAACCAATCCCTCAATATTCTCAAATTAATGTCCCGGACAAGGAATGATTTTTTCTGTGGCCCAACTTACCTTAGCTGCACCCTGCTAAATACCCAACAGAGAATGTTCATCCTAATGGCTACTGATAACTGTCCTAAAGACGTAAAAACATAAATCTGTCCAAAAAGAAGCAACACATATCCCCACTTTCTTTAGATGGGACTTAATTGCTGTCATGCTCAAAATTAAATAGTGGATTATATGCCCCAATATCCTGCCTTGCTTCAAGACCAGACAAGATTCACCCCTTTTCTGCCTCAAAATCTTGACAATAACATACCCATCTATTGGGTATAATAATTTGTAAACGTAAGCAGCCCACTTCATTCATCTTTGAACCAAGCAGACGAACACGTGAAATGAAATTGCGATCCTTGACCACAGCAAGTTATCAACTATACTGGCTGAACCATCCTCTCGATTCATTTCCAGTTAGTGACAATTCAAGACCCTAAATTAGTCTCCCATTGCGAATTATTCTGAAAGATGCAACATCACACTACTGCATTTAGTTCTTAAACCAAAGCAACCAACCATTAAAGACACCAGTTCATAATCTTAATTCTTGTGTGGTCGTGCAAGGTGAGGCCAGAAAACCTTAAGCATTTAAATTCTCATCATTAGAGTAAGCTAAGATATTGGAGGATCCTAATATATGTCAATCATATAAAGATCTTTCCCTAACTTAATTCAATTCAAGTCATAGATAACATGGCAAGATACACACTCACACAGGCACACGAGAGAGAGAGAGAGAGAGAGAGAGATACACACTCGCACAGGCACACGAGAGAGAGAGAGAGAGAGAGAGAGACCTATGCAGGGCTGTCGGCCATTGCTCCTATGCAGGGCTGTCAACCATCACTTCAACATCATTTTCCAACTCCATGCCAGGCTTCATGGAGTCAGCATCTGACATTAGCACTTCTGTATATCCTTCACAGTCTTCAGTGTCTGCCTGACTGCATTCACTGTCCTCCATAAGGCTGTCATTTAAAGAAAACGACCATGACCTTACCAAATTTCTGTGAACATGAGGTGGTTCATCTACTGTGGGCAACATCATTCTAGGAGGAGGATTACTTCCTCTGCGCTCAGCTATTGATGGAGAGGCCCCTTTACAGGGCAAAGAAGCATTTGTGGCCTTCAAGGCCTGAGTTGCAGAACAGGCTTCTCTAGGTGAAGGTGAAGTCTCTTTATATGGTAAACAAGAATTAATCATCAAAGGACTGTGCTTAATAGAAAAAGTATCTGTTTGTTCCCAACTGGAAGGTGAAGGTTGCTGGGAAGAAAAGTATGACAAGTCAGACCAATTAGAGGATGAGGGTGAAAAGGTAAATGAACTAGCATAATCAGAGGTTGAAGGTGATAGTGCAGGGGACTTAGAGCTGATGATAGGGCTGTTGACTGGAACACGAGAGAAAGAATCTGGCGAACTGCAAGGTGTTGGGATTGTTGACGAAAAAGGATCAGTGCAAGTGACACTCTCGACCTCCTCGTTAAAATCATCCCTCATATCTGAGCTGCCTTTGAGGAGATAACTAAAGGAATCTGGTGAGCCACATGGATCTGGCGAACTGCAAGGTGTTGGGATTGGTGACGAAAAAGGATCAGTGCAAGTGACACTCTCGACCTCCTCGTTAAAGTCATCCCTCATTTCTGAGCTGCCTTTGAGGAGATAACTAAAGGAATCTGGTGAGCCACATGGATAGGTTGATGGGGTTGATGGTGAAGAAGGATCATTTGGTGAATCATGGTTTTCTGATCCTTCATCTGCCATCCCAGTGGCTATATCATTAAAGGGAGAATAATCGCCTCTCACTTTGGATGCTGTAACAAACTCTTTCATTATGCCACTAGCAAACTTCTGCCGAAGCCTATCCCACCCGTTTTCTCTTGCAGGGAGGCACGTTTCTGAACCAGTATTTGATATGGAAAAAGGTGGAACCACTCCTCCAGCAAGTGCTTTGTGAAATATCTCAAAATCCAAATCATATGCACCAACTTTTCTTTCACCAATTCTGGCACTCGTATTGCTCATGTCATGTTTGGCCAATACAGTTTCTTCTTCGGCACTTTCATATGCTGACAATAGTTCTCTATCGCCAAGTGCATCCCAAAACTCAAAAGGCTCTTCACCTTCTTTAATGCTCACAATTGGACCCTGTGCCCTTTCGTACCGGATAACCTGACCAGCAGCCTCCTTTGCTTTATCTAGCATAACCATGTTGCAACCTTTCCCAATCCAAATATATATGGAAGAAGGAATGTGCACGATGAATGCTCCACGAGAATCGAGTCTCTCTGCACTTGGATTGCTCAACATCTTTGGTACAAGATGGAGAGGATCATAAGGTGAGTGTGGGGCCATCCGATACATCCTCAGCACAGGAGTTGTGCTTGAAGGCACGGCATGCACCCGCTTCTGGCACTGCAAAAGTTGGCAAGCAAACCCCATATTAGGGTTTGTCACCCCTCTTGCAGCCTTCACATATTGAAACGCATCCTCAAAGCTCTGGCCCTCCCTCCACATGAGATACGCAATGACCAGAGAGGTCGATCGAGACACGCCCTGGCAACAGTGCACAAGAACTCGCCCTCCCTGTTCTCTAACATCCTCAAAGTAATCAAACACATCATAAAGAATGCTCGTTATATCTTCAGAGGGGCTATCTTGCAACCAAAGCGTCTTGTACACGAGGTCGCTCTTGAAATACTCGGGGGAAACGAAGCCCACACAGTTGAGTACATGCGTAATCCCATTCTGCCTCAACAATTCCCGGTTCTGAGCTACGGCATCACTCCCCAAATATATGTGATCAGCTATCCTCGAACACTCCTTATTGAAAAAAGCGAGCTTGTCCCTCTTAAACTGAAATTCCATGGCCGGAGTTTCTGTGTTTGAATTATCCAGCTGCTTAGCCGTTGGCCCCCTTGGGGTTTGAGGGTGAGGCCACACGCCAAGGTCATCGGAACCGGCTCTAGGCCACTCCTCGACATTCCGGCGAGAAATAGAGAGGGGCTGAAGAGGCGGCAAACAGGCGCGCGCCTTATTATTCAGCTGTGACCTCGGGTTTGGCTTGAACGGCGAACGGTCGGTCCATGAGACAGAGCGCAAGTAAGGTTTCCGGGTGGTGCCGGCAGGCCGGTCTCTGTCTTCCTCCCCTAACATCTCAGGCGGAAATCACCAAACTCGAGCAAATAACGAGCAACCCGTGAAAAACGATTATTCCCGGAAAGAGCATTGAAAAGGGCCAATTTGGTGTCCCGATCAGATTAAAATAGCCTGATGTTGAAAGCCCAAAATTCTTAATCTAATTCTCAGAGTACCTGCCGTTTTCACCACCTAAAACCCTTGACTGTTTCTCTCTCTAGGAAGAACTGTTTAACTAATCTCTCTCTCTCTCTCTCTCTCTCTCTCTCTCTCTGCATAACCCCGTATAGCAAGAGAGAAGACGAAGAAAAATCAAACACGAATGTATGACCGAGTAAAACTAAAGCCTCCCCCCTAGGAGAAGAGCTGGCGTGTGCAGAGATTCGAGACCCAATAGAGAGAGAAGAAAAAAAGGGGGAAAATTCAAGAAAAGTGCAGGCGAGAATAACGGGTCAAATTCATTGAGTCGAGTTTGTTGAATGTGGACTTACACGAAACAAGGAAGGAAGAATCTTCGGGCGTCTGGTAGTTGGAAAAAGAAGGGCGAGGGAAGCCAAGCTGCTGATGCTGCTGCTGCTGCTGAATGGTCCGCGTACCCGAGAGAGAGAGAGAGAGAGAGAGACAAGAGTTTCGTTGAAGCTAATGAGAGACGAAGACCAAGGGAGCAAGCAAGGAAGGAAGGAAAGGAAGGGAAGGGAAGGGAAAGGAAAGGAACGGGAGGAACTGGTCAAAGTGCCACGTCATCATGGGATGGTCATAGGATGCATGCATGCATGTCGAGTCCTGTGATGTCATTTAACATCTCGGGATTTTTAACTTTCATAGGAGAGAAAAAAGAGAATGGCAAATACCCCCCCGCCAAAAAGAAGAAGTTAAACTGTACTCATGATAATATAAATTTCTCAATTTTTTTTATCATAAAAAATCTTAAATTTGCCGACAGTGACACTATCCTCAACTTTTTTCATACGAAAAAATCTAAATTTATATATGCGTGACATAAACATAAATGCTCTTATTGAGTAGCAAGGGTAGGATGTCGGGTTTGCCAAAAACCCAAGTTAAGAATCTAAATTTATATATGCGTGACATGTACATAAATGCTCTTATTGAGTAGCAAGGGTAGGATGTCGAGTTTGACAAAAACCCAAGTTAAGAATCAGATGTTCAAAGAAAGACTGATGCGATGATCCTTCTTGTAAAAGATTAGTGTAACAAACAACAACATTTCAAAAAAGTATCTTTGGGATGTATATATTATTTCAATTCCATTTAGGATATATTCATCACATTGATGTATGTTTCGGATTTTTTATTACACAAAAATGTTTGAAGTACTATAGTGTTGAGCGGTTTTAAGTTCCATATAAGTTCCACTTGGAAGCCAAAACCTATATGTTGGAACATGTTCTTTATTTGTTGAAACATAAAACTTATCATATACACATTTGAAGCCGTAAACTATCATGTCGTAGGTTTTAAGGTTAGTTCCAAGGTCTACCAAGGTTTTACTTATATCATTAATCGAACGATTGCAGTGAATCATCATAATTAATGACCACCACTTATTGCTAATACATTGACCATGACTTATATTTTGACACATAAAAAATATGAAATATTAATAAAGTAAATATCTCGGTTATAAAATGAAATGTTAGATTAGTAGTTATATATTATACTTATCATCGGACATCACAAAACATTGCAAGATCATGTGAAGACATAAACAAAAAAAAAAATTGTTCTAAGTTCAGGTTGTCGGTTTATCCATCGAAATATGTTTTTTAATTTTTGGAACTTGAAACCATGCTCACTTCTAGAGCATGGGGTTATTGGTGACACTAAAAGAATTCGGAGTATTTATGTCACAACAGTTACAATTTATTATATTTTGAGGTTTTAATTTAAAAGAAAAAGAGTACAAATATTTTTGAGGTATTAATGCAATCGGTCACGGGATGAACGGGGTTCGCAGTTGGGGACCCCGTTTGGACCAGGGCACCAGTCCCCAAGTCGCTCGTGAGAGAAATTTTACTGGCTATGAATTTTATTTTTTTTACAGCCAAAAAAAGAGGAAATATCCTAATGAATTATAATTTTTCCATGGAAGATGCTGAAACAACTATATAGTTCAGAACTATATACTTAAATTCACTACAACGAACGTTCAATTAGAGACATGGTGGCTTCATAACAATCCGTGTTTAAAGTTATAGATATGGTGGGTTCGTAACAATTTGCGTTCAAAGTTAGGCAGAACGATATGAATTTCGCTATGGAGGATTTTCCCTTGTTTCATGTAAATTTGGACTCATGACAATTCATGACGAGAGAAGCCTTGGTAAATCTCATTGACTAACTTGAATCCCACTCAATTTTCTCTCTCCCACGCACACACATCTTCTTCGTCAATGGTTATGAAAAAAATTTCAGCTCAAGCAAAAAAAAAAAATTCTTAAAGTAAACCTCCGAGAAAAGGAAAATGCTTTGCATTAACATTGGAAAAAGGAGAAAAACTAATCAATAATCCTAAACTATATTCTCTATTGATACATTTGCCTTAAGCTTTTTTTTTGAACATCAAATTTAAGTTATGCTCACCGTGACACATTTACTCTAAACTTTTTTTCGTGACATAAAAAATCTTAAACTTATACTTATATCTCTGTCAAAGTTTCATAAGATGATTTTTCAGTCAAAACAAGTCGTTTTTATTTCACTTAAGTTTGGGTGGCGGATTTTTAATGGTGCTCATAGATGGGAGATTAATGTGTCACACAAGTATGGGTTTAGGATTTTTGTTGTCAAGGAAAAAAATTTATGGTAAAAATGTTATAATGAGCATAATTTGAGATTTTTCCTCCGAAAAAAAAGAAAAGAAAGTGAGGGAATCATAGTTGGTCAATAATCTGGAAATGTTTCTGGACGACAACGTTTGGTGGCCAAAACAGTTGGGTAGAGAAGCAGGTCGGCCAAGACCGAGGACTGATACAGCCTAGTTGGACTGGCCGTTTTCTTTTTTCTTTATTCTTTTTTGTTGTTTCCCTTCTTTTATGTCCGTATTTGTTTATATCATTATATTTTTCTATTTCGTCTTCCTGATTTTGGGTTTGAAGTTTGAACGAGGAGAGAGAGAGAGAGAGAGAGAGAGAGAGGGGGAAGATGTCGCTTTTGGACAATAATGAGATTTGGCAATGGGTAGGGAGCAGCCGCAGGACCCTCCGAAGCTGGTCAACAAGTTTGCCGTTAAAGCGTTCAAACTTCAAACCTACTGAAGTGGACTGAGGGTGTTGTTGTCCTCCATTTTGGACCAGCCGATGCTCGCATCTTTTGAAAGATCCGTCATTTTACCGGTTCCGATTCAAAGTTCAAACCCGCACCATTCACGCCAAGACACGCACGCACCCGCACGCCCCCACTTCCTCCTTGTCTCCTGCGCCTTTTCTCCGATAGGATAGGAACGTGTGGTCCTGTGGATTCCCAAGTTGGGTAGGGCGAAGAGGGGAGATCGGAAAAGAGATATGGAGGGTAAGCGAGACTTAGATCAGACGTCGGAGCAGATATACGGGCGAGTATGTGTTGAAATTCACCTCTCTTGGATAGGACCTTTCTTTTGGGAGGGGGCATGATTGATTTCGTCATTGATGGTGCACGTTCGAAGCGAAGCCGACAAAGGGTTCGACCTCCCCATGTTCCACTTAAACTATTCGAGAGGAAATTCAGATGCACTTTCAAGGAGGCAGTGAAATTTAGTGGCGGGATTCACCCCGACGCGTCCCTTGACATTTTGAAATTTCGCGTCGACCCCAATCGAACCGGTATTTATAATTTCGACCCGTTTCGATTACTCCAGTATATACCGAGAATCGACATGATTGTAGACTAACGAAGGTGAGTCAATAAAGGTAGGCGGGGGAAGAAAACAAAAAAAAAGAAACCCCAGAGGAAAAACAGAGCCCCCAGCGTACTCTTTCCTCGCAATTATTCTTCGACGCCAAGTAGAATAATGTTTGCGGAGGTGCGTCATTCCACGAAGACAAAGTTTGGATCCATGGATAGGTTCGACCCGGCACTCGAAAGCTCTGCTAGTGCCCTTGATGGTAAGACACTGACAATCTTGCAAAAGAGTCTCTTGTGGGGTCGAACGGCAAGGTGTCTGTTTTCTAACCAGATGGTGCTGATCTTCGTTGAATGAATGAATACATCTACATCGATTTGGACTCCCCGTTTTTACGGTACTCTTGATGTATATCCATACACATGCATACATAAAATGTGCATGTGTATGTGTACGTGCAACTGTTTCGAGCTCCCAATTAATTGACGTAGGACCGGTTCCATTTTGATGCTCGCTAGGGCATGCCATGCCCTATGGGCAAAGCAAATCAAAGGAGGGTACTTTGAGTGGGTGATGGAAAAACCGGACAAGATGGGAAAACCATATGAGGTGCTGTTTTCATACTATTCACCGACCAAATTCATGAGGTCACAATAGAGGGAGATATCGACAGAAACTTCCAAGTCAGTTGGAGAAAAGTGTTTGTAAGGTTATTATAGATATCGTGTACATTGTTAGCGTGGGATATTTTGACATCGCTTTTCATGTGTAAATCAGAATGGGAATTGAATGAAAAAAGTGCATGGAATTTAAAATTAGCAATAGTCTACTAATTAACCGTGACCAATTGATTAACATAAGCCCGATTCCATTTCGACCTAGACATGAGAAACTTCACTTGCTAGAACATGCCATGGCCAATGGGCAAAGAAAATCAAATGATGGGACTTGAGTTAGTGATGGAAAAACCATATGAAGTGCTGCTTTCGTAATGTTTGCCAACCAAATTCTGTGAGGTCACAATATAGGGAGATATTGAAAGAAATTTCCAAGTCAGTCAAAGAAAGAGTGTTTGTAAGGTCATTGTAAATATCATGTACATTGGTGGCGTGGGATATTTTGACATCACTATTCATGTGTAAATTGGAATGGGAATTGAATGAAAAAAGTGTATGGAATTTAAAATTAGCAATAGTCTACTAATTAACCGTGAACAACCGATTAACATAACATAAGCCCAATTCCATTTCAGCGTAGACATGGGAAACTTTGCTTGCTAGGACATGCCATGGCTTATGAGCAAAGCAAATCAAAGGATGGGACTTGAGTTAGTGATGGAAAAACCAGACAAGATAGGAAAACCATATGAGGTGTTGCTTTTGTATTATTCACCGACCAAATACGTGAGGTCACAATAGAGGGAGATATCAACGAAAACTTCCAAGTTAGTTGGAGAAGGAGTGTTTGTAATGTCATTGTAGATATCGTGTACATCGGTGGCATGGGATATTTTGACATTGCTTTTCATGTGCAAATTGGAATGGGAATTGAATGGAAAAAGTGTATGGAATTTAAAATTAGCAATAGTCTACTAATCAACCATGACCAATTGATTAACATAAGCCCGATTCCATTTCGACGTAGACATGAGAAACTTCACTTGCTAGGACATGTCATGGCCTATGGGCAAAGCAAATCAAAGGATGGGACTTGAGTTGATGATGGAAAAACCATACAAGATGGGAAAACCATATGAGGTGCTGTTTTCGTACTACTTGCCGACCAAATACGTGAGGTCACAATAGAGGGACATATCAACGGAAACTTCCAAGTTAATTGGAGAAGGAGTGTTTGTAAGGTCATTGTAGATATCGTGTACATCGATGGCGTGGGATATTTTGACATTGCTTTTCATGTGCAAATTGGAATGGGAATTGAATGAAAAAAGTGAATAGAATTTAAAATTAGCAATAGTCTACTAATTAACCATGACCAATTGATTAACATAAGCCCAATTCCATTTCGACGTAGACATGAGAAACTTCGCTTGTTAGGACATGCCATGGCCTATGGGCAAATCAAATCAAAGGATGGGACTTGAGTTGATGATGGAACAACCAGACAAGATGGGAAAACCATATGAGGTGCTGCTTTCGTAATGTTTGCCAACCAAATTCGTGAGGTCAAAATATAGGGAGATACCGAAAGAAATTTTTAAGTCAGTTGTAGAAAGTGTGTTTGTAAGGTCATTGTTGATATCATGTACATTGATGACATCGGATATTTTGACATCACTCTTCATGTATAAATTGGAATGGGAATTGAATGAAAAAAATGCATGGGAAACTTCGCTTGCTAGGACATGCCATCACCTATGGGCAAAGCAAATCTAGGAGGGGACTCAAGTCGGTGATGGAAAAAGCAGACAAGATGGGAAAAACCATATGAGGTGTTGCTTTCGTACTCTTCGCCGACCAAATTCGTGAGGTCACAATATAGAAAGATATTGACAAAAACTTCCAAGTCAGTTGGAGAAGGAGTGTTTGTAAGGTCATTGTAGATATCATGCATATCGGTGGCATTATATATATTTTGACATCACTTTTCATGTGTAAATCAGAATGGGAATTGAATGAAAAACGTGCATGGAATTTAAAATTAGCAATAATCTACTAATTAATCGTGATCGATTGATTAACATAAGACCAATTCCATTTCGACGCTCACGTGGAAAACTTTGCTTGCTAGGACATGCCATGGCCTATGGGCAAAGCAAATCAAAAAAGGGGACTCAAGTCGGTGATGGAAAAACCAAACAAGATGTGAAAAGCCCATATCATTCACCGACCAAAATTGTAAGGTCGCAATATAGGAAGATATTGATAGAAACTTCCAAGTTAGATGGAGGAAGAGTGTTTGTAGGGTCATGGGCTTACAATGAAGGGAAGTTAAGGTTAACTTCATTGGCCTATTCTCCTCTGGGGATGTATTCACCTACAAGAGCCATCAACTTTGGTTCCTCCAGTGAAGGTGCCTAGTTTGATTGTATTCCTTATTTTAATGTGCTAGTACCTGCACGCATAGCACCTTTATTCCAAATTATATATTTTTCTTCTCTAACAAAGTGGGAACAAAGTAATTTAAGGATTTACTCAAGTCCAATATAGGAAGATATTGATAGAAACTTCCAACTTAGATGAAGGTGGAGTGTTTGTAATGTTATTCTAGATCTCGTATGTTGGCAATGCGGGATATTTTGACATCAATTTTCATGTGAAAATTGAAATAGGAGCTGAACGAAGAACGTGCACAGAAATTTAGAACTAGCAATAGTCTATTTATTAGCAGCAGTAACATAATATTATTTAGTTTAATAAATTTATACATTCAATGAATTTTTTCTACCTTATTTGAAGATATTTTGTCTTCATTAATTGATTTTGAGCCACATGGTAAAACTATGTCACGTGATAGTTATAGAAGAAAAGTGAAGTGTCACGCGAAGAGCATTGAAGCGAAAATTCCCTCAGCTTTACTTTTACCAATATACAATACGTTAGAGAATAAAGCGAAAAGCTTATTGAACCTCTTGTGCATAGGATTGCGAACACCAAATTAACAAGAAAATTTTGGACCAAAAGAAATTAACGGGAAAAAATTAGATTAGTTAACTAGATTTTAAAAGGAGTAATTGATATATCTATCTTAGTCATTTAATTCCATAATTTAAATACATCAATATTGCTCAGATTTAGACTCCTCTTGTGATAGTCTATCATGAGGTATAGTGTAGTGACCTGGTTCGATAAGGGTGGGGAGTCGCCGGGGTCAAAGAGTCGGACAAGGAGCGAATCCTAATAGACATCTAGGATGGTAAAAGGGATAGGAGTGGACTGAATTGCATACCGAATAGAGAAAGAGTTTCTAAAATTGGAATTAACTTATAAGAGACGCGCTTTTTGATGTAGTTAGTAACGTTTAGTATTGGAACTCCAATGTTAAGTATGCTCATGCGAGAGAACTATCAAATGGGTGATCTCTTGGTAGGGTTAAAGCGGACAATATCTTAAATTAATTAATACATGGGTGTTACAATCTATTATTAGAGCAGGACCCCACCGGCAGATCTGTTGTTTGTGAATAAACCATGCAGAAGTGGGTAGAATTGTAACAGATCAGTTTTACGAGGGCCAGGAGTGTTCATCGAGATAAGAGAGCTTGGAAAAGGAGAGCTTCTTGGAAGGCTTCTAGAATGGCGAATAAGATAGGAATAAATTGATTTGTGCATCGATTATGGCGAAAGCATTAATGAGGTGTTGTTGTGTAACTAGAATTAACTCATAATAGAGACACTTTTCGACGTAATGACAATACTCTAATGTTAAGCATGTTTAGATGAGAGTTAAATATGAGACTTTCTGGGAAAGTGCCTATCTCCACTGGAAATGATAAAATTACGAGACTCGATATAAGACGGTATCTAAAATGAGTTAATCTAAAAGTATCACGTATAAGACTTCCATGGGAGAAAGAACTTGATGAATTCATCTTTAGGATCGTTTCTCTTATTACAGTAGGCCAAACATTATTTTAGGCACATCGGAAAAATAAGCAGCAACAAGTGGAAAGGCCCTCACACTTCCTTCAATATATGTGGACAATCAGAGGACTCAAAGGAAGTAAAGCAGTGGTTAGATATGTGGTCCATAAACCCTAAATCATACATGTGTAGATTGGTCCACCCAAAGATAGTTCTCTGCAATGATCAAAATTGCAATAATGCATTTCTTGTAGCTGTGGATCAACATTGACCGATCAGAGGTGTGTCTACTCATGGTCACGACTTGAGCATAGAAATTTGCGTTTAGATTGGACCAAATTGAGGTGCATTTCCATCGACGAAAGCTATGGTTTTGGACTTTAGCCGCAAATGATTCCAAGTCATGGAGACTAATTTCTGGCTAATCAAAACTCGATGCTAGTGGCTTTAAGTGATGTTGTTGTACCCACCACTTGAAAGGTGATGTTACGCTGGTCTTCCTTTGTCTCGTAACATAATCTCCAAATGATGTTGTTGGACGAGGCTTGAGGTTCGTGCCTTTTTCTCTTTGGGAAGCTAAACAAACATTGTAAACCGTTCATGGGCATGGAAGTTAATGGGCTTCACATGGAGATGTCTGGTTTTCTTTTTTTAGCCCAAGCCCACTGTCGAGGTTCAATTTTGGGGGCCCAGATCATTTCATCTTTCTTCATCTAACATAAAAGGGAAGTTGAGCGACCGTTTTATCATATTTTTCGATGTGCATTCGATCGGACAAGGGAATCAGCATTTGCATATCCTGATCAACAGTTGAAATGCGGTTGATAACATGGGCCGGAGTCTTGAGAATATTAACGTGCTGTCATGAGCTTAAAAAATAAAATAAAATTCATGACTTATAAAATCGATTGCAGTCAGCACATTACAATTCTTGCTAGTCTAACATAAGATTTATCAACTAGTTAGAGAATTACAAGTTATTAATATGGGTCTCGGGAAGCCAACAAAGTATGTGTTTTTTTCCCTTGTAAAAGTATGTTTTTTCGGATCAAGTTGTTAAGCAAAATAGAAAATTACATTTGATTTATCGTACAATGGGCGGGAAAAGGTGCCCTTAGCAACTCTTTTTAGGTATTATCACAAAGGTCACGCACTCTTCACGTAATGTTTAATTTGAGTCATAATTGTTTTGCAGTATCTGTAATTTAGACTATGTTTGACAACTTGTCAATTTTTATATTCTTTTATTCCCTGAAATAGAAAAAAGCCAAGATGGCAATTTGAGAACACCTCTTACTGCTTTAATTGGTATATTTGTTGCTTATGCAGTCTTAAAATTAAAAGTTAAAATGTTTTGTGTGTTAAATAAATAAAATAATTCGATGAAAAGTAAAAAGAACTAAAACGTGGACAAAGGACTCGGTGGTTGTAGACCGTTGCTACTATCGCAACAGTCTTGCCAACTCATGTTGCCATCATGGTCGCCTCACAAATGAGGCGACTATTGTGGCGGTGGTCGCTTATCAAGGATGACCAACGTTGATATATGTTGTCTGTCATCGCGATCATTGTGTTGGTGATGTTAAATATGATAGTCACACATTGTCGGTGGAAAATTTAGGCAGCCATTGCAACGATGGTCACTACCGTAATAGGATCACTCAAGGGGTGTGATCATCGTGTGATGGTCGTCCAACAACGGCAAGAGTATGCAATTATGTATCATGATGATACATTTTGAAAAGCAAATGGATCATTTTAAAGAAAAAAAGAGAGAGAATATTCAAAAGAAAAAGAAAAAGGTCAGCAGCGCCATTTCACCTATTTCCGAATAATAGTGACTAATCTCCATAGAATAACATCTCAGTGAGGCTTGGTTCCTATTTGCGTAGATAATACGCACTTTCCCCTCTTTGACGGAATCGTGCTTCTTCCATAATTCTATTCCTCAATAATTCTACCTTTCACTTAATTATCAATCACAAAATAACAAAAATAATTCGTAGGTATATTCACTAGATTATAATTAATTAAGAATATGAACAACATTAGCTTATTAATAATCCTAACCTATTTTTAATAGCTATTAAACAATATACTATTCATTTATAATTATAATAATACTCAAATTTATTATATTGTAATTATAATTATAATTAAGACAAGCATAGTAAATTTAAATTTTTAGAAAATTCCCAAACAAGCATAAGAATTTTTATTTTGTTGGATTCTCATGATTGACCAAATAGAGATAATGGAATCATCATTTATTTTTCTTTTAATCATCATTTCATTTCATTTTATTCCTTTCCATTCCATTCCCTAAATCCTTTCCATTTCCCTCGTAAGTGAGACATTTATCTTACATTTGTGCCAATTAAGGAGAGAATCAATAGGAAAGGATCATGAGGAAATAAAGTGTGCTAGCATTGCATGGCAATATTAAAGGCTAGCAGATGAGCGACAAGTGGAAGGGACAAGAAACAATAAAGAAGGAGAGTGAAGATGGTACTGGTAGCTGTCAAACAGAGAATTGGGCTTCCCTTGGTACATCACCATGATGAAATTAATGGGAACTGGAATAATGAAGGTGGGAGCAACGTTGATGTTTCTCTATTGATCACACTTGATGATAGGCATTTTGGATTTGTGTGTATTTAGAGAAAAAGGAAGAGGAAGTTGTGGTGCAAGAACAACGAATACAATGCAAACGTGAATTTATAGCAATTTTTATTTTACTTAACATTGCAAGATGGCGATGTGAACCATCCTTCGACACAGCCACTTTGTTAATTTAAAATGCGAATTGAGTTTGAAAAACATGAGCTTAAATTGTTACATGTTGAAAAAGATTCATTTGCTGGAAGATATTTATAAAATAAGACGAGAGATGAGACGTATGTCGTCGACTCTTTTAAATAATCCTTTCTGTCTGCCATCTGAAAATTTCTTGTTATCATAGCAATGTGCTTCATCGGAAATTTCTCATCGAAATTTGGAGATCATGGATGTTTTTAGGGTTTCTTTATAATTGGATAAAGAACTTCAAGGTCCAATGCATAAGAAATAGATAAAGGCAAAGGCCCAATTCGGAAGCCCATCCACATCTATTAAGCCGAAAAATGGCCCAATTCGCGCGGCCCAAGTCTCTGAAACCGAGCCCAACTTTCTAATTCAATTTTCATATAGGTGTGATTGGGAAGCCCAATCGTGATTCCGTCTATAGTGCCCGAAGCACTTTTACCTCGCTCAATCCTCCTTCGCCAGCTTCGATCATCGATTGGCACTTCCAAAACCCTCACTCTCTAGGTTAATCGCCGTTCGTGGTTGACGATGACAACTTCGACTTGAAACGATCGCTGATTAGACATTTTGTATTTGACTCAGTGAATTTAAAGGGGAGTGGCATTTCTGCAGAAATTATTATTAGTTTTTGATCAAATTCTGCAGAAGTTATTGAACAAATATAAAACATACATTTATACAAAAAAATGCTCCCCAAGACGCATATCTATAACATGTAATTTCCCTATCCAGTTGATGAGTCTTGCTATAGGATATAATTTTTTTTAATATTGACCATATGAATACCAAGAAATGACATGAAATTGACTCGACTATGTTTTCAAGAAGCTTGACCTTGGCTTCGCTCGCCTTAATTGGTTGATAAATCGTACTCGGAACTCGAATTTGAGCTTGATTTTGAGTGGAAACACTGTAATTGAGAACTGGTTTATTTAGTAATATTTAAAGCATATAATTGCTTGTTAGCTGATCCAACTGCTATTGCCCTTAGAGAGAGAAAATATACATTTGGTATGCCCTATTTTTCAGCCAAAACATAAAGTCAGGAAAAAGAAGAAGTATGTACTAGCTATTAGCTAGCTTTGAAATATCTTGGGATCACCTTTAAGAATGTGGGGCCTAGAGGCTTGCTTTCGATCGGTGAAGACAAACAACAGCATTAATGCCACGTCGGCATCAATTGTTGCCTTTGGACGGCAACTTGCCATCGGGTGCTTGTCCTATCATATTCCGTGTTTTGTCCATGTGGATATATAGAGAAAAATCATCACAGCAAACAGATCAGAATGGTCTTTGCATCAAGCTTATGAGCTGGATTCTTCAGCATCCATTTTGTATTTAACATGACTTAACCACGCCAAACTGACTCAACATTTTAAGTTTTCTCACTACACATAACCATGCCGACAATGGCTCTTCACATCCTCTTCACATGGCTTGCTCTTTCCCTTCCTCTCCTGCTCCTCCTCCTCCTCCTCGTGTCAGTGAAAAACTTCAATGACAAAAGGAAGAACCTCCCTCCAGGGCCTCCATCACTCCCCTTCATAGGCAACCTCCACCAGCTCGGCCAGTTGCCTCACCAGTCTCTATGGAAACTCTCCAGACGGTATGGCCCCATCATGCTCCTCCGCCTCGGCAGTGTCCCTACCATCGTAGTCTCCTCCCCTGAAGCTGCTAGGGAGGTCCTCAAGACCCATGACCTCGATTGTTGCAGCCGCCCACAGCTGGTCGGCACAGGACGCCTCTCCTACGACTTCCTCGATATGGCCTTCGCGGCGTACGGCAATTACTGGAGGGAGTTGAGGAAGCTGTGTGTGCTCGAGTTGTTCAGCACAAAGCGAGTCCAGTCCTTTCGATACATCAGGAAAGAGGAGGTGGGGTCTATGATCGAGTCGATCGCGAAATCAGCAGAGAAAGGAACTCCGGTTAATATGAGCGAGAAGTTCATGGCTCTGACGGCTAAAGTCACTTGCAGGTAGGGCATAGTGGTGTGGTTGAGGAGTCGAGTCGACTAAGTCATCCATTTAATCATATTGATCCATATGTAGGTAGGGCATATATTGAGTTAATAACTTTTCAAGTGTATTAAGTAGGGTTAATACCATGAAAAACTCAAAACTGGTACATTTGTGATAAATTTACTCAAAACTAATTTTTTCACTATGAAAAACTCAAAACTGGTACGACTTTTGACAAATTTACTTCAAACTAGTACATTTGTGACAAATTTTCCCTCTGTTAGTTTTCATTAAATTTTATTGTCAAATTGCTGAATTAGATGACATATGATAGTTGACCGGTGTACTGATTTAGGATTTTACTCTCTGTTTGTCATAGTTGTACCAGTTTTGTATTTTTTGTGATATTAATTCAATTTAACAAAGGGTATATTTGTCATAAATATACTAGTTTTGGGGTAAATTTATTGCAAATTTACTAGTTTGAGGCTTTTTGTGGTCATCTGGGTAAATTTGTCATAAATATACTAGGTTGGGTTTTTCGCCGTAATTGTATTAAGTAAGAATCATGGGACCATATAAACACCCAATTAAAGAAAGAAATCGGATTGATAAATTTTAACGCGGAAAGAGAAAGACATGTGTCGACAATTTATATATTTATGGCTCTCGTCACTCATCACAAGGAAGTAGGAGACATGGCCATGGTGAAAAGCGTGGACGACTTGTTTGAAAATGGGTACATTGTAAATTCTCAAAATTCATATCTAATTGGCATTACTATTCCGAATTCATAACAACCTGTCTATTAATTAACCCACATATAATTCAACCCCCTAAATTTGAATTAAAAAGTGGCCCTTTAACCCATTTTGCCATCTTTAATTACTAGTCGAATTCTTCAAGGTTTGACAATATATTGAGCCTCGTTCTTTAAACTCGAACTCAACCTGACCATGAGTTCTACGTTCGAACTTGACTATGCTCAATTAGATTCGATCAGCGTCACAAGCTGCCAGATTATTTAGCTATTATCAAGTTCAGCTTTGATTCAAGTCACTGCTCCAAACCGAAGCTTGTCTAGCCTGAGAGTCGAGCATGAATCGCTCACAAGAAATTCTGACTTGTTTGCACACCTTGCATACAGGGTCGCATTTGGGAAGGCATTTCAGACGGAGTTCGAAGACGGAAGGTTCATGCATATGATTCACGAGGCAGTGGCGATGTTGGGAAGCTTCTCGGCATCTGATTTTTTCCCTCGATTCGGCTGGATTGTGGACAGGTTCACGGGGCTCCATTCCAGGTTGGAGAAGAGCTTTCGCAATTTGGACGTTTTCTACCAGACGGTGATCGAAGAGCATCGGAATGCGAATAAGAGCGACGAGGAAGAGGAGGACATTGTCGATTTGCTGCTGAAGATGGAGAAAGATCAGACTGACCTCGCGGGGGTCCGGCTCAAGGAAAATAACATCAAGGCCATCTTGATGGTACATCATACGATCTTTACATATTACCTAATGTAGAGCATACACACAATTAAGAAACAAACTTGAAGGTTCTATATACCGCAGGATATAATTTAAGAAATCCTTAAATGAATAAACTGTCCTCCTTCTCGGATATATATATTATTATGGCGAAAATTGATGTTCATGTCTTTTTTGTGATTCATGACTTCATGGTCACTATCAGGATATATTTCTAGCAGGAGTGGACACCGGTGCAATTGTCATGGATTGGACAATGGCCGAGCTCGCCAGGAACCCGAGGGTGATGCGAAAAGCTCGAGAGGAGATCCGGAGTTGCATTGGAAACAAGAATTGCGTCGTAGAAGATGACCTCAGTGGGCTCAAATATCTCAAGTTAGTACTCAAAGAAGTGATGAGGCTACACCCTCCAGCTGTTTTACTCATTCCAAGGGAAACCATGGGCCACTTCAAGCTCTTTGGCTACGACGTCGACCCGAAGAGCCGTGTCCTGGTGAATGCGTGGGGCATTGGGCGGGACCCAAGCCCGTGGGAGCGCCCGGAGGAGTTTGTGCCGGAGAGGTTTGAGGAAAGTGCGATCGATTACAAGGGGAATCATTTCGAGCTGTTACCATTTGGGGCGGGGCGAAGGGGATGCCCCGGGATGTCGATGGCGATGGCGATGATCGAGCTAGCACTCGCCAATGTCTTGCATTCCTTCGATTGGAAATTGCCGGAGGGAATGGTGGAGGAAGATGTAAGTATGGAAGAAGGGGCTGGCCTAGCTGTGTTCAAAAAAGTCCCTCTTACTCTGTTGCCGGTAAAGGCATCGCATGAAATCAAAGCATAACGAAATCATCGTTAAACGAAAACCAGCATACCTCACAATGTTTTATACTTATGATTAAGCGTGTTAAAGTTGTACGGTCCAATGTCTAGCTTACGATGTATGTATGTATGTATGAATTTATATAATAAGACTCATTGAGTATATTGCTTCTAGGGCAATCAATAAACGAACCCATTTGTGGAATTTGTGCATTGTGACTACTGAAGAGAGATCATCGGTTGAGCGAGTCACTTGTGAATTAACAAATTGTATCTGTATCCCAAGCATGCAAATGACTTTGACAGTTAAAATGTCTTTTACTTGCATGGGGTGATTCAACATTTTTTTTTTTTTTTGGTTTTAATATTTTCAATTAAAAGGGAAATGCCCTTCGTTGAGATGAGCTGTAGCGTGTCACTAGAAATTCAGCCATTCGAATAATAATGGGAAAACTCCCAAAAAAAGTCCCACACGCCCTCATTTTCTTAAATAAGAGCTTGAAATGAATCTTGTTTCATACGAGAGCCTGAAGTGGTCATGGTTATTTCAAATAAGGGCCTCACCTCGCTGGTGACTGGTCGACTAAATTTTCCGATCTGTCAAATGGCGTCTTTGTCCAAATTTTCTTTTCTTCCTTTATTCTTTTTTTTTCTTTATTCTTTTTTACTCTTTTTTTTTTTTCTGCTTCTTCTCCTTCGTTCTCACCCACAGAGGGCTGGGCAAGGGTCACGTTTGCTCGATCTAGTGAGGACCACCCTTGTTGCGACCTAAATTTTTTGAAAATAGGTTTAGGGGTATTTGTTAATTTTGGGTTAACGGCCCCTAATTAACTCAGGCTCTCCCAAGCCCATACCCTGCGCGACGTGGGATATTCGTAAAAGTTTTCAAATAAAGAGTTGCCACTAGCCTATTGGGGTTGGCTAGAAACCAAGCGGGGCATGGGAGTGTGCCTCACTTTATATGCAACCAGAAAATCTAGGGTCGGGGACTTGATTATACTAATTAATCAATTAGTGCCCTTTCGGTACCTAATCTTGTTCATTTCAAAAAGAATTTTGTCAGGCAGTTTGGATTGATTTTAGACTTAATCACTAACATGTGAGGTGATCATGCGGGTGCACAATCATCAAAATAACAATAAACAATTAAAGAAAGCATTAAATAAATTGCAGGCGAAAAAATAAATACCTAACATTAAGAGATAAATAAATGACAATCCTAATTAAACTAAGGGGGAAACCATAATCATCGCATCCTAAGCGTGCATTCAAGGGCAATTGTATCCGAGGATAATTAAAACCCTAAGGTGAAGCCGTAAGAACTTGTTCAATTTTAAACACAATCTTAGACCAATGACTTTCCGACATTTCTTTTTAAGAAAAAATTGTCCAAGAATTATTTTAGAGCTTCTTAGGGAACTCTAAAACAAACTTGGAATTTTTTGGGATTTTTGAAAATTTTCCTTTTTTTTTTTTTTTGGAATTTCTAATATTTTCGAATATTTTTTAATTAAAAAAAATATTTTTTCGAAATACTTTGTGAATTTTCAGGTTTCTGCATTTTCCATGAATTTTCTGAAATTTCGAAAATTTCGAATTTTTTAATATTTTCTGAATATTTTAATTTTTTTGATTTTTTTAAAAATAATAATTCGGACCGGGTCAAAAGACCCAGCCCTAAATCACTAGAGACTAACAAAAAGGCCCACGAAATTCTTTTTTTTTTAGAAAAAGGCCCACGAAAATTCGTTTTTTTTTTACTAAAAGAAAGGCCCATTTCTAATTCTATTTTTCTAGTCCAGCTAAAAAACCCGGCCCGCGAAAAATTCAGCCCAACGGAAGCGGGTCCGCGGCGAAGCCCATCTCCTTGCCCCCTATTTTTATTTTCGGCCTTTTTGTTTTTTCCCTTTTTTTTGTTTTTCTTTAATCTTTTTCATTTTTTGGTCTTCTTCCTCCTGTCCGCATGTTTCCCATGCACGCCCGACGTCCCTGCAGCAGCTTCGCCGGACCGATGCCAGCACCGCCACGAGGTCTGACCGTCCTAAGGGAGTCTCCGTGCCGTCGCCAGGCGTCGGTCGTTCCGTCTGACCGCCGGCTGGCCGGCATCCGAGTGACTCCGGCGAGGGCGCGCTTCGGCCTACCCAAACGACGCGGATGACCTATCGAAAAGCTAAGAAAGTGACCGAGACGGTGTACGACAACGGTGTGACTCTGAATGACGTAAAAGAAACCGAAAGCCGAGCTCCGGTCGAGGATTGGGTTCGGTTTTCTCATTGGGGCATTTCGTCGAACAGTTAGCAGGCGCTGCCAAAATCAAAGGTTTCCGGTTCGACCGAGCCACGAACATGCTCTAGGGGTCTTCGGACATGTAATACAAGGAAAAGGGGAGCGAAATACAAGGACGACGAGGGCCGGAGCTTGCGCGAGCCGGTCGGCCGCGAGCTCCGGCCCGGCATTCTTCAGAAAATAGAGCTACTGAGGTTCAGAGAGACCTACCTCGTTCAGGGACGAGCTGCGGCGGAAAACGGCGACGGACGGGATTCCGGCGACAGCTAGCTGCTCCTCGAGGTTTCCTTCTTCCTCCGGTTCTCTCTCGTCTCTCGGTCTCTCCGGTCTTCTTTTCTTTCCCGGTTTTCCTCCTGTTCTTTTCTGTTTCGTGTCTTCCCTCCCCACTCTCTCTTTTTTCTTCGGATCTTTCTCTGAAGAACCTCTCCCCAGCCGCTCACTCTCCGTGAAAGCCTCGCCGAAGAAGAAGCCCCCAGTCTCTCTCTCGGTTCTGCCTTTTTTCTCTCTGTTTTTTTTTTTCGCCCTTCTTTCTCGGTTTCCCTCTCGAGTTCTCTCTCGGTTTCCTTTTTTCTCTCTGGTTTTTTTTTCTCGCCCTTCTTTCTCGGTTTCCCTCTCGAGTTCTCTCTCGTTCCCCCTCTTCTTTTTTCTCTCTTTTTTTTTTTTTCCTTCTGTCTTCGTCCCCCCTTTTTTCTTTTGTTTTTCTCTTCTGTCCTTCGGACCCTCGGTCCCTCTCGAGCTCTCTCTTCTGCCCTCCCTTTCCCTTTTTTTTTTTTTCTTTCTGCAGAAGCTCTTTTGCTCTTTTTTTGCTACTGACTTCTGATGCTTTTCTGCTCTGAGTTGCAGCTGCTGCTTTCGTTGACTTGCTGCTGAGTTGCTGCTGCTTTTTATTTTCCTCGCAGGTGCACGCTTCTGCGCGGGGGAAGAAGAAAGAGAGAAGATGGACGGGCCGGGCCGAGAAAGGAAAGAGAAGAAGAGAAAAAGGAAAGTGGGCCGAGCCCATGCAGGGGGAAAAGAAGGAAAAGAAAGGGGCCGGGCAGGCCCAGCCCGGACCTGCCTTTTTCTCTCTCTTTTTTTTTGTTAATTTCGAATTTTTTTTTAAATTTAATTAATTTTAAAACTAGTGATGCAAATACTCCTAATGTCTATATACAATGCAATTTTAATGAAAGAAATTTTTTTGTTAAGGGGTTACAAATTAAACCCTAATTTTCTAATATGATTAATAAATAATTAAATGAGTAGCCAAAATTTAGGTGTCAACAACCCTTATCGGCCACGAAGGGTGGCCTTGCCTTGGGAAAGGCCACCCTTTGTGACCATTTGCGAAGTCGGCGAGGGCCTACAAACCCTCGCCAGATCTAGCAAGGGTCGGCCTTACTTGTGCTTGGGCAAGTAACTCGCAGTGTGCTCCAGCTTCAATAGCTACTCCATCGATTGACTCGCCGACTTCGCTCAAGGATGAAGGCAAGCCCACTTCTTCTGATGATGATCGAAGCAGGCGATTGGAGCTGGGGACGACGGTTTCGAGTTTGTTCTCGCTCATGAGGGAACACGACACGGTCCTAATCAATGGCGGCCAGATTGATTTGGTTTTCTCGATGTTCAATCGAGATCTTTTGTACATGCGCAATGATCGGACGTTGAATGGCGAAGATAGGAAGGATTGGGATTGCGATCGGTTGGTGTCTTCGATAAGGATTCCGTTGAAGGAAATGTTCGTCGAGGATCACGATCCTTCGTCATCGTCGTTGGAGGCCCAAGCGCAGATAAGGGTCGTTGAGCCCTTGCTCGCGGTTGGTGAGGGCTTGCAGGCCCTTGCCAACCTTGCTGATGGCTACAAGGGGTGGCATCCCCTAGGGCAAGGGTCACCTCGCCCAAGCAAAGCCACCCTTCGTTGTATTAGGTGAGGGTTTCTCTCACCCAGCCCTTTGTGGGCATCACCAATGGCCGGCTGGCCACCTGCGAAGAGTAAGAAGAAGAACTAGGGAAAAAGAAAAGGAAAAAGGAAAAAGAAAAAGAAAAAAAAAGAAAGAAGGAAGAAAAAAAGGAAAAAGATAAATGATGAAAATGCCCTTGATTACCGGAAAGTTAGGCTTTTATTTGAAATATACATAGTCACTTCAGACTCTTATTTGAAACATACATGACCACTTCAGACCATTATTTGAAACAAGATTCATTTCATGATCTTATTTGAGAAAATAATGGCACTTCAAGCTTTTATTTGAAATAATGTCCACTTAATGCTTTTATTTGAAAAAAATGTGGACACTTCGAGCTATTTTTTGGAATTTTCCCTAATTTAAAAATTATCCTAAAATAGAGGCATTTCCAAATTAAATATAGATTTACCAACATTGCATATTTATTAGTTTTTTTTTTCTTCTTAAGAAGTAAATCTATAAAGAAAAACCATCTCTCAAACTGAAAAGAGAATGAATTACAGATCTTAGAATAAAAAATTGTCGGGTGAGCCATCCCTAGTCTTACCATCCGACGTGTCCAAATTCAAGAATGAAATCCGCAAAATAGATAAATATATTATCCAAATTTGATTTAGTTATTTTGTTACTTAATTCATTGATATTGCAATCGAACTCAAATCTTCGAATGATGTCATATCCATGAAACCTAAGGTAGCCTTTAAATTGGGAATTATTTCCTAATTTTCTAACTTACTATAATTGTCATTCTGATCTCATGCCTGAGTGGGAAAATCGTCAATCCGATCTTATACTCGAGATATGATTCGCAATTTCGTGAAAAATTGGCCACTTTAATCTCATGCCCGATATACAATTTGTCAATTTATTTCCAAAATTAGATGGACATGGATGATATCTTGCCTGATTTATTGTCGTGTTGTTCTTGATGCTTTGTTCAAATTGATTTTGCTTCCATAAAAGAAAACCCAAAAAATATATTTGAGTTGGATTTGATTCGTGCCAGAATATTTTATTTTCTAGGATAGTTTGCATGTTTAAATATTAGGCATATTTAATTTTGAATTTTAATTAAAAAGAAATTTATCATGCATGTCTAACCTAGAGTTAGGTCATCCCTTGTGCGTCATTTAGTCATTGCATGGTTATTGATTATTTAAATGTGTGATATATTAGGATAGTCGCATTTAATATTTTCTTGTCATTATATTAGGTCATATAGTTTGCATGTTAAGTTGCACATTGTATCCCACTTTAGTTAGACAATTTTGTACATCATTACACTTAGTTTTTTAGGCCTCATTAAATAAGTGAAAACCTTAAAAAAATAATTGAGTGATTGTGTA
Source organism: Corymbia calophylla (assembly GCA_014182845.1). Lineage (NCBI taxonomy): Eukaryota > Viridiplantae > Streptophyta > Magnoliopsida > Myrtales > Myrtaceae > Corymbia > Corymbia calophylla. Next base: position 29,319,632 of record CM024694.1, read on the forward strand.
TTAATTAGAAATCATATCTAGAATTGCTGATATGATTTTAAGTTAATATTGTAGATGCTTTTATTGCTTTGAGGTAGGTACTTCCTCCTTGTACTCACAATTTATTTATTGCTTTGCTTAATTGGGTGTTAGATAATGATTACATGCCCGCATGATCACTTTACATGTTAGAGATAGGTTAAAATCAATCAAAACTGCCTATAAAATATTTTTTTAAAATAAGAGGGAAAATGTATCGAAAAGGCGTTAGAGAAATCTAACATAACCAAGTCTCAAATTCCATAAACTCTTGTTCATAAGAGTGAAATAATTCTCTTATTACTTTACTTGGTTTCTAATTGACCCACCAAAAATAGATTAGTAGAAACTTCATAATAACTTGAATCATAAGTCACAAATTGGTATAAGCTTGGGAGAGCCTGAGCTAAGTCTATACTTAGTAATCCATTAGTTGAACCCTTAGGTACTCCAACCCACCTTCATCGGAGAGGTCGTGACAATTTAAATGATAATTTATCATTTATATGTAAATATATACATTTAATGAAGACAAACAACATCATTAATGCCACGTCGGCATCAATTGTTGCCTTTGGACGGCAACTTGCCATCGGGTGCTTGTCCTATCATATTCCGTTTTTTGTCCATGTGGATATATAGAGAAAAATCATCACAGCAAACAGATCAGAATGGTCTTCGCATCAAGCTTAAGAGTTAGATTCTTTAGCATCCATTTTGTATTTAACATGACTTAACCACGCCAAACTGACTCAACATTTAAGTTTTCTCAATACACATAACCATGCCGACAATGGCTCTTCACATGCTCTTCACATGGCTTGCTCTTTCCCTTCCTCTTCTGCTCCTCTTCTTCCTCCTCTCAGTGAAAAACTTCAACAAGAAGAAGAAGAACAACTCTCCGGCAACCTCCACCAGCTCGGCCACTTGCCTCACCGGTCTCTATGGAAACTCTCCAGACGTTATGGCCCCATCATGCTCGTCGGCCGCGGCAGTGTCCCTACCATCGTAGTCTCCTCCCCCGAGGCCGCCAGGGAGGTCCTCAAGACCCACGACCTTGACTGTTGCAGCCGCCCGCAGCTGGCCGGCACAAGACGCCTCTCCTATGGCTCCCTTGACATGGCCTTCATTGAGTACGGCGGTTACTGGAGGGAGCCGAAGAAGCTGTGTATGCTCGAGCTATTTAGTGCCCAGCGAGTCCAGTCCTTTCGGTACATTAGGGAAGAGGAGGTGGCGTCAATGATCGAGTCGATTGCGAAGTCAGCAGAAAGCAGAATTCCAGTTAATATGAACGAGAAGTTCATGACTTTGACGGCTAACTTCACTTGCAGGTAATGCCTAGCGGTACAGTTGAAGAGTCTAATCGAGTCAACTGAGTTATTACTAGATCAGTTAAATAGCTGGATTGTGTTTGAATTTGCGTGGATCAAAAATGGATTAGGCTTAAATTGACCGACCCATTTAATCATATTGGTCTATTTTTATGTAATCTAACTTTAGCCACTACAATGATCTGACCTGTACGCAACCAATTATTAGTTTTCCTCTTAAATATGGTAAATAACATATTGAAAAAACAATTAAAAATAAATTAAATATAAAAAATTACCAAATAAGAAATTATTAAAAAATTTGACAAATCAAACCACTGGCATGCATCTAACGTTATTTTTCCTGGTGTGAGAAATTTGAAAATGAAGTTTTTCTAATATTCTATATGAAAATGAGTTGTTTCTGGAGTGATATTTTGGAAGATCTAAACATAACTTAAATAGATGGGCGTCACTTACATAAGATAAAGAAAACTTTGTAAATTTAGGAATGATTGTGCTAGGAAGTAGGAAGGAGAACTTCAATGGCGGAAATAATGAAATTCGTCAGTTACGAATAGGATAAGCCCCAATTCCTTTGGCGAGGGCAAGTCATGTTCATAATTTTTTTTAACATGGATTAATGTAAGGGAAATTTATGTATTGAGTTAATCACTTTCCGTGTGTTAGGCTTGGCTTGTTTTATGAAAAACAATTCCTAAAATAAAAATTTATAAATTTTTTGACGTTTGGTTCACAAAATATAAACTAGTCAAGAATTTTTTTTCCATCAATGGAAAAAAGCATCTTCAAAAGTAAGGAGAGGAAATCATTTTCCCTCATGGTTCTTTCACTCGGATCAAGCGTGTCTTTTATGCATTCTTTTTAATTATTTTCTTCTTTATATTAAAAAATCAAAATTTTATTTTTTTTATTTATTTCTTTTTCTTCAACTGGTTGCCAATCACAGTGATCGGCTACAAGCTAGGGATGAGCTTGCCTAAGGCCAGAGAGGCACAGACTCATTAGAATTTGGCAAGCTTGAGCCTCCACCTTGTCGGCCTCACCCGAGGTTGGCAAGCTCTTCCCTCATCAATGGGCCATCATTGGCAGTCATCATGATTGGTGACCAATCGAGGAAGAAAGAATAAGACAAAAAATAATTAACAAAATTTAATATTTTGGTAATTTTCTCTAGGAAAATCAAATTAAAATTTTCTTACCAAACAGTGGAAAATGTTCTCTAATTATTTTCAGGTTTTAGCCAAACATTGAAAGATATTATCATTTTTCTAGAGATTAGAGGACCATATAAAAACCCAAGAAAATATCACACAAAATGGATCGATAAATTTTATCGCGGAAAGGAACAAATGAACCTGCGGCTGCAATTTCTACTTGTGTCTCTCATCAGTCATCACAAGAAAGTTGGAGAAATGGCCATGGCGAAGGGCGTGGGCGGCTCTGTTTGACGCTGACCAACATCCTAAGTGCGAAATATGGTTTGAAAATTGGTATGTCGTAAACCCATAAGCCCGAAAAACCCAAATGTAGTTGGCCTTTTGACTACTTTGAACCCATAATAACCCGTTTTTAAAATTTTAACTAACCCTCGTATAAATCAACCCACTAAATATGAGTTAAAAAGAGGGTCTTAAAACTATTGTTGCCACTTTTAGTAGCTACTCGATTTCTTCGAGGTTGGACGGTATATTGAGCCTCGTTCTTTAAACTCGTGCTCAACTTGACCGGGAGTTCTACATTTGAACTTGACTATACTCAATTAGATTTGATCAGTCTTACGAGCTACCGAACAATTTAGCTATCATCGAGTTCAAACGTGATTCAAGTCAATGCTCCAAACCAAAGCTTGTCAAGCATGAATTGCTTGCGATGAACTCTGACTTGTTTGCACACCTTACATGCAGGGTCGCGTTTGGAAAGGCGTTTCAGGGGACGGAGTTCAACGACGGAAAGTTCATGGATATGATTCACGAGGCAATGGCGATGTTGGGAAGCTTCTCGGCATCTGATTTTTTCCCTCGATTTGGCTGGATTGTGACAGGTTCACAGGGCTCCATTCGAGGTTGGAGAAGAGCTTTCGCAATTTGGACGTTTTCTACCAGAAGGTGATCGAAGAGCATTGGAACGCAAATAAAAGCGACAAGGAAGAGGACATTGTCGATTTGCTGCTGAAGAAGGAGAGGGATGAGACTGAGCTCGCGGGGGTCCAGCTCAAGGAAGATAACATCAAGGCCATCTTGATGGTACATCATACAATCGCTACATATTACCTAATGTAGATCGTATACACGATTGAGAAGCAAACTTGAAGGTTCTTTATATTGCAGGATATAATTCAAGAACTTCTTAAATGAATACTGTCCTCGTTTTCAGATATAAATGATATCAGGGCAAAAATGATGCGCATGTCTCTTTTGTGAATCGTGACTTTATGGTCACTTTTAGGATATATTCCTAGCTGGAGTAAACACCAATGCAATTGTCATGGACTGGACAATGGCCAAGTTCGCTAGGAACCCGAGGGCAATGCGAAAAGCTCAAGAGGAGATCCGGAGGTGCGTTGGAAACAAGAAATGTGTTGTAGAAGACGACCTCAGCGGGCTCAAATATCTCAAGTTAGTACTCAAAGAAGCAATGAGGCTACACCCTCCAGGCGCACTCCTCCTCCCAAGGGAAACAAAGGGCCACTTCAAGCTATTTGACTACGATGTCGACCCGAAAAGCCGTGTCCAGGTGAATGTATGGGGGCATTGGGCGAGACCCGGGCTTGTGGGAGCGCCCGGAGGAGTTTGTGCCTGAGAGGTTCGAGGATAGCCTGATTGATTATAAGGGGAACCATCATGAGTTGTTGCCATTCGGGGCGGGCCGGAGGGGATGCCCTGGGATGTCGATGGTGATGATCGAGCTGGCGCTCGCTAATGTCTTGCACTCCTTCGATTGGGAATTGCCGGAGGGAATGACGGAGGGAGATGTAAGTATGGAAGAAGGGACTGGCCTAGCTGTGTCCAAGAAAGTGCCTCTCTCTCTCTCGCCGATAAAAGTATCCCATGAAATCGATGCATGATGAAATCGTCGTTAGACGGAAACATCATATCTCTCACAATGTTTTATACTTAATTATTGGCACAATGTTCTAGCATACAACATGAGTTGAGCGAGTTACTTGCGCATTAACAAATTGTATTTGTTTCCCATCAGTGCAAATTACTTTGAGGGTTAAAAGTCTTTTACTTGCATGGGGTGCTTCAACATTGAACATTTCTTTTTTGGTTGGTATTATTTTCAAATAAGGGGGTGACGCTTCTCATTGAAATGAGCTATAGTGTCATTGAAAGTTCAGTCATTCGAGAATAGTAATATAGCTTTTATTCATTTCAAGCATACTCGTAATGAATTGAAATAATCCCCTAAAACATAGGCACTTTCAAATTAAAAACAAATTTACGGATATTGCGTAAGTTGTTTTTTTCACAAGAAGTCAATCTATTAAAAGAAAAACAATCTCTCAAACAGAAAAGAGGATGAATTTGCAGATCATAGCATAAAAAATGGTCATTTAATTTTAATGAGACTTCCTGCCTTTTAAGATGCGAAATCCAAATTATAAATCAACATTAGTGAATAGTGATTTGTAGAATTGGGGGGTTGAAAAATTTTGGTCAGTAGAGACTAGTCGGGTAGGCCTTTTAATTTTTTTGGACAATACGATGGTGAGAGATGACTATAACAGCTATTCCTCTGAGAGTTACTGTGAGAAATTTCACACCCACTGCAAAATGTTTGGGTTGGGTTATAATTACTTAGTCCATATGTAGGTGCAGATTCCATCATTGCAGCCCCTCCAGCATATTAAAAGGTAGGAAGTCTCTTCAAGTGAGGTAGCAAAGGCCCATACCCTTGATTTTCAGAAGAATACTACTCTTCGTTTTGGCCAAACAAGACTAATATTACTTGACTTGCACAAACCAAAGGCGGAAAATCCTATTGGAGAAAAAGTAGTTACGAATTCTAGAGAAGTTTTAGGGTTCCAGCAAAGCGGACTTTCTTACTGTAACCTTCAAGAGCCTCATGTGCCCCATTTATACCCGATTGCGATATAATGGGAAACTACCTTGATCCAGTGTGATTAATTGATTGCTTTAACATGATCGGATATATAATTCGTTAGCATCAGTATTATAATTTATGCAATGATAAAATGCCAGCTGGAGTTTACCGTCGTTAGTGCACTTATCCCAAATTTTTTTTTGTTGTAGTGTTCCCTAGTAAGTTGGTTATGCCCCTCAAAATCTCTTTATTAAAACAAGTTGGCGGGTCAAGGAAAGTTCAGTCATTTGAGAATAGTAACATACTGGCAATTAATTGAAATAATCTTCCTAAACATAGGTGCTTTCAAACTAAGATTTACTAACACTGTATTTTTTTACAAGAAGTAAGTATATTGAAAGAATATCTATCTCTCAAACGTGGAAGAGGATGAATTGCGAATAATTTTAGCATAAAGAAAGGTCATGTAGTTTATGATATTTTATGTCTTTTAAGGTCCAACTCCAAATTTTAAATTAACATAAGCGAATGGTGATTTGTGGAATTAAAGGATTGCAAATTATTAGTAAGGACTAGTTAGTCAGGCCCTTCTTTTCTTTTTTCTTTTTTCATAATATGAGAGACTGCATCCGTTATGTAATATTTGGTTTGAGCCATAACTATCTAGTCTCCAAATGATGTAACAAATGCCCAGGTCCTTCTAGACAAACGCTGCTTTTCTTTTTGGCCAAAGAAGACAGCCAGCTGATAGACAATCTTATTGGAGAAAAGTTGTTGCTAAATCCAGAGAAGTAGTTTTTGAGCTCCGACAGAGGTAACTTTCTCATAATCATCTTCAAGAGCCTTTGTCTCAGTAATTACCTGGTTATGATAAAATGGGAAATCACCATGATCCAGTGTGATTAGTTAATTGCTTTAGCAAGATTGGATATAAAAGTTGTTTAGCATCTGTATTATACATCATGCAACAATAAATTGCCATCTAGAGTTTATCTTCATGAGCATGGTAGGCATAGATAGGCAATTTATGGATATGACAATACGTAGAAGATGCTGACTCTTCACTAACTCTTACCCACTTCAAGATGGAGGCATCAGTAAAGATAAGCCGACGTTATGTTGCATTTCCATGACTGTGCTCCTGAACTCAACCATGGACATGGATTGAATGCGTGCACTCTTATTAGGAAGGACCTAAGGCTCAGCGTTTTAGTTGACTGACCTGACCTCTCTGCTTCTCTTTCTTCCCTTGCCAGATAACGTGCACGTTTGTTCTTATCTTGCCTCAACTTCGCACGTCAATCCACATAAATTATATAGACGGAGTCTGCATTTTCTTCCTCTTTAACGTTGTTCGTCTCTTCAAAGCATGTAAACCAGCACGGGCATGGAAGTCAAATGGGCTTCACATGGAGATGTTTGGTTTTGCTTGCAGGACCAAGCCCACGGTCGAGTTTCAATTTTGCACCCCCAAGATCATTTGATCGTTTGGTCGTGCCATAGAATACTTACCTACATTTATTTTGTTGAGCACTAGATCGGACAAGGGAATTGACATCCGTATATTTTGATGAATGGTTGAAATGGATTCGATCAGATGGATTAAAGTCTTGGCAATAGTCACTCACTACCCTGAGCTTAAAAACGGATAAAATTCATGATCCATCAAGATAATTGTAATCAGTACAATGTTGTGTAAAATTACTTAATATATTCAAAGTTGCTTGTATTACCAAAAAAAGTCACTGATAACATATAGATGATATTAATTTTAGATGTATCAATACTTATTATGTTAAACAAAACCTTAGGGATGTGTGAATGAGCTAATGAGCATAATAAAATTCCTACTATCCTATATTAAGATTTATCAACTAGATGGAGAATTTACATGTTATTGATATAGGTCTTGGGAAGTTTTTTTTTTCCTGTGTAAAAGTATGTTATTCATTTGTTTAATAACTTCTGAGAAACGACACTTCCTTTCCTTAAAGTGTGGTCTATAAAAATATCACCATAGTTCCATTTAAAGTTTCTTTTTTAATCTTATGATCTCTATAATGGTAGAATCTCATTTAGAGTTGTATCAAGTTAATGTTATGCTATTTTAAGCTTTTTAATTAGGATATTTAGTAATGATATTACACTCTTTCACTGAAAGAATAGATGGTTCCATGGAGTGGGTTTTCATTTCAGAAGCTGCTAGAATGTAATCGTAATTATATTTGTCTAAATCATGTTCTAGATTTTTTTGGATAGATTGGTGTTCCATACTTTCTTAATAAAATTTAGTTAAATCTTTGTGTTATACTTTTGTAAAATTATTAAATATTGGATTATTAACCACTCATGAGTCACTCAAATTCAATTCCCAAATTACTTGAACTGGATTCGATTTTTTAAAATTCAAATTAAGTTTAAATACCATGAGTACTAAATCAAGCAGAACTTGAGCTTCAGAATACTTTATTCAAGTAGTTGACAGCTTAATCGAGTAGCCACACTTGCATATAAGTCATTTAAGTATATAACTTTACGAATATGAAAAAATAGTTAAAATTACTAATCTGTGAATTATAGTTTGTTCTCAAATTATTTGAGGTTGATTCAAGTTTCAAGTGAAACTATTGACTAATCCAGTCGAGCTTGAACTTGAGAGAGATCAAGCTCGACCAAGCTTTGAGTTGAATTTCTCAAGTGAAACTATACTCCGAGCCTTAATTATTCGAGCGAAGTGAGGGTCGTAGTTGATTCAGACTCCAGATTATTTGCCAAGAAGAAAGTAATCTAATGAAAATTCACGTCATTGACCTTTTTTCCAGTGTGTTGAAAGCAAAACTTTTCCTAAGGCAATGCATGAAGAAAAATCATTTGAAAAATCTGATGAAAGAGAACCGCAGTATAATATCTAGTTCCACAAATTCAATGCCTGTACAAAATCGTTTCTAGTAATGCAAGGCATACGAGCCCAAACTCGAGCTTGGAGTTGATGTGAATCGAGTTCGAATAGCATGAGTTGAAATTGCTGCGTGTCAAAAAAAAAAAATCCTTCATTAGAAGATATTTATTAGCTAATAAACTAAGATGAGATAAGAAATATGTTGACTATGGCAAACAGGTCTCTACCGCTCATTATTTGATAATTTCTTGTTATCCTGAATCTCATGTGCTTTGTTGGGATTTTCTTGATAAAATTGGAGATGATAGATGTTTTTAAGTTTCCTTCATAATTTGAGAAGTTGAACCTAACTAAGTCCTTAAACCATTTTATCTAAACTCTAGGATGTAAAATACAGAGGTATTTTTACCTTGTTGTGAAAAAAATATAATTTGAAACAAAGGATGTGAGGCATGCGGACACTAGCATGTTAAAATAAGAAATACAGTCAAGTCGGACGCCCTTATTGGAGGGACTATTGCTGGCGACCCTCGTAGGTGGAAACACCTTGAAAGAGGATAGACCGGTGAAAATGACCTCATTTTCTTGTTATCTTGAATCTCATGGCAAAGCCATGTGCTTTGTTGGGATTTTCTTAATAAAATTGGAGATGGTAGATGTCACGCCCCGACCCACGAGCACGCGGTAACCCCTGTTCTCTTGCGGTCATTTGATTTGCGACTCCCCAGGATCCGTCGCCGACCGTTATTTTTATCTTTTAATTATGCACAAGCGGAAGCGAAACACAATACCCAGGTCAATTACAAAAACAGGGATAGCAGGAAAACCCAACAAGAACACATCAAGAGTGTCGCTTTATTAACTAACTGATTAACCCTATGAAGTTTACAAGTACAAGCCCTTACCATGGGCATCTTCCTATCGAGCCAATGAAACCAACAAGCCGGGGTTAATCTACTCCCTTCACAAACGGCCACGAGCCGAAACACGCGTCGATCCTCCATCCTACAGACCTGAAAATGGTTATTCAACAACTAATGAGATAAAATCTCAGTAAGTCAAAATCCTAAGTCTCGGTTAGGAATTCCGCTTGCCTCGAGGGTAGTCTAACCATGCAACCTAGTTCCAGCAAACAACATATACTACACCTCAAGCGGTATTATCGGACGATAGTTCAATAGCGAGATTGCAAACACAAGCGACCCTACCCTCGGCCTTGCACACGCAACCCGCAGAAACCGTCATTTCAATCATCACGACATTAAGAAAGCATACGAATAATCGGAAGATCTCACACTTTCTCATGTCTCACACTCACACATGCTTTCCGATTATTACGCCCTCTCTGCCAACGGCACAACCTTATGGTTGGCGGTTCCTGGCTAAACCAGCTTCGTCCTCTTTACCTCGAGGCACGGCGACGTCAAGGGCTCACTCCCAAGACGGCATTCCCGAAGGAGCATAGGACCCGCCCACTACCGCAGTCCCACAAAGTTAACCCCTCCCTGTCAGGCATCCGACCGAAGTCAGGCAACCCACTGGCCACGGCACAACCCCATAGGGATTGGCGGTCTTCCGACAACGCCGGGTTCCCTCATTTAATGTGATCATGCAACACATCATCAAGCAATCCATTTATATCTTTGCTCTGTCGTGAATGCAACATCACTCATGCTCATACGACATGCCATTTCAGGCCATTTCAGATAATCCACGCAATATGTCATGCGATCTCACTCGACAATTTCCAAAATTCAATTTCCAATCAGCATTCAATCACACACATTCCCTAACTCTTGAGAACAATCAACAATTCAAGTCACAGTCTGTCAATCAATTCCGACCAATCAACATCACAATACTCCGATACCCAACCACGTGTCGGTATTTAATAATAAATAAACACACATCTCAATCAATAAATAAATACGTGTCCTCACGACTATAACAATCAACTATTCCCCAATAATACTCAATCATCCCAAAAATAAGTATAAACTATAATTATACTCAAAATTATTTATTTAAGAAGCATGCTATAGTCGATTGTTCCGATAAAATAATTCAAGTCCCACAAAATACTTATAATTATTTTTCAATTCCATAATTAATTATCCAACCCAAATAATTCCATTTAGTAAAACCCTTCTTCAATAAACCAATGTCATTTAATAATATAGTATATAAATACTATTGACTTTGGAAAAATAGACCATAGTAATTTTCCCCCAAAATTACTCAATTAAAACCATTTCAATAAATAATCACAATTAATTATTTTCTCCAAAAATAATTAATTTTCAGCAATGAATAGTAATAACAATATTACTATTAATAATTCGAAATTATAAATTAATTTAATTAATTAATAATTCCGAAAATAATAAATAAATATTATTTATTTAAAAATAATAATAATATTTATTAATCATAACCATGCTTAACACTAAGCAAAACTTAATCAAATAGTATTAAAACACTAATAATCATCCTCCAAAACACTAATCAATAATTAAACTAATTAAACTACTCCTAAGCAAGATTAACCCCTAACTAAGGGATTAGGAAATCGACTCACGGTTTAGCGATTCCGACGACACGAGCACGACGGCGGCGGCGAGGGGAACGCCCGGGAACTTCCGGCGCGTCGAGACAAGGCGGCCCGGGACCGGATCTCGGCCGAGGGCGGCTGTCCACGAGGCGAGAAGCTGAGGAACGGAGGAACCAGCGGCTGAGGTGGCATGGGGCTGACTGGTGGGCGGTCCGGCGACTCTGGTCGGCGGCCAGCAGCTCCGGCGGGGCAGGCGGGCGGCTCCGACAACGGCTGGACAGGAACAAAGAGGAAGAAGGAGAGGCGGTGCAGCAGCTAGTTCGTGGGGGTGGCAGAAGCTGGGGTAGCTTCGGCGAAGGTCTGGGCAGTGGCTAGGGCGGAGGGACGACGGCGGCCGAGCGACGGCGAGGCAGCAACTCGCTGCTCCGGCGTCAGGCGGTCGACTGGCCAGACGCGAAAGGGAGAAAGAGAGAGAGCAGCGATGGACAGCATCAGGGCGGTGACTCACGGCGGCGGTCCTTGAGCGGTCCGGCGTCTGGCAAGGCGGCCGGCGTTGCAGCGACGGCAGCGCGACCAGAGTTGGAGCGGGACAGCAGCACCGTCAGACAGAGGAGGAGGAAGGGCGGTGCAGCTGGCTCGCGGGGCCGGCGGACGACGAGACCGGCGGACCGGCGGCGAGCTGGCAGGACGGCGGTGCTGCGGCGGTGATGGGCGGTGGTTGCCAGCAGCGACGACGGCAGCAGGCCAGCGTCGGCCGAAGAAGAAGAAGCTAAGGGGGGGAGCTGAACGTGCAGGGAGCTGCGCACGCGGAAGAGAGAGAGAGAGAGAGAGATGCCCACATGGGCTTGTCAGGCAAGTGGGAGAGGAGAGAGAAAAAGAAGAAAGAGATAAGGGAGAAGACTAGGGAGAAAGAGAGATAAGATGAGCAAGTGGGGGAGGGGTGCTGTTGACAAGGGGGAAACGTGAAGGGGAAGAGAGAGAAAAGGGAGGGAGAGAGAAAACGTGCGGAGAGGGGGGGCGGAAAAGAAAAGAAAAGGAAAAAGAAAAGAAGACAACACAAAATCACACAAACTTCTAGAAAGGGGCATTTTAGTCTTTTTGCCTCTGAAGCACAAATTCCCAAATATTTTGCTCCAAAACTCAGCCCGTTGAATCATTTTCCAATAATTTGGGCTTACTGAAATTCGGGATGTTACAGTAGATGTTTTTAGGTTTCCTTCATAATTGGAGTTAAGAAAGTCAAACCCACGCCCTTTACTTTTTGAGGCCCATTGAGAGAAATTACCAAAATAGTCCTAAACTTATTGTAGTTGTGGTAATTCAGTCTATCTGATCAAGTTTGGCCAGTTGGTATTGAAGTGGATACCAGCTGTGACATCCAAAAATTCTCATATTTGATGATATTATTTAGGATTAATTTTCACAATTGGATCACTAGGAGTGAGGCTATAGAATTTATTAAATATATTGGATGTGTGTTTTAATGGTGTAGAATGACGATATTTAATTTAACACTAAACTATTGATAGAACTTGGCTTTATCATTAGATGAAACTGTATAATTTTACCACTTATAGTTTTTTCTACTTGAACACATCTCTTCATTATTTTAACCCATATAAAGTGAATTTGGTCACTCATGCTATCGCGCGTGATAACATAGCCTCTTATCCCCTCTTGTCCCCCAATTAATTATTCTCATTCTATTATTTGTGTCATTGAACTTAGTCACTTAATGACGTTAGTCCTTGAGTCATGCGGTTACAACATTATTGCATAATACCTCCAATCATTGATGGTCATTGAATTAAATGACCATGTGAGTCACACCTGACTTAGCTAAAGAACGAAAAACCCTATCCTTTAGGTTATCGTTGCTTGGTGATTAATATGGTGACTAATATACATACTTGGCCAAGATATTAATCTTTATAAATCAAAATGAGCTAGACAATTATCCCTAACATCATTGCACTAGGGCCACATAATACAATTAGGCATTATTTGGTACGTCACCAAATAGGCTTTTAGTAGTTGGCTTTTAGGAGTTGAGAAGCGGAGGTGGCAATGTGAGAACATGTCTCGATTTTTCAAGTTCGAACTTAACTCGATTGAGTTTCTAAGAAGCCCAACCTCCATGTTAATAATTTGACTAGAACTTTCACCTATAACCTTTATTGCATTCATTTCCTTCATATTATTAATTAATATAGGAGTTTCGGATGTCACATGATGCACCGCTTGAGCTCGATTTTTCAAGTTCCAACTTAATTCGATTAAGTTTTCAAGAAGCTCGACATTGACTTCGCTTGCCTTAATTGGTCAATAAATTGTACTCAAAACTTAGAACTCGTGCTTGAATTTTGAGAGAAAACATTATCATTGAGAACTAAAGATGTTTTATCTAGTAATATATAAAGTATATAATCGCTCGAAAAGGTTCACTTAGCTTATCCAACTGCTACTGCGATTAGAGAGAATATGCACATTTGGTATGCTCTATTTTCGGCCAAAATAAAAAGTTAGGAAATATTGATTAACTTAATATATATATTGACGCACACTAGCTAGTAGCTAGCTTCGATTTATCTAAGGTTGAGGCTTAAGCCGCCGGGGAAGACACAAACACCATTGGTTGGATCGTCAGCGTCAATTATTTCTTACGGACAACTTTTCTTCCCGTGTTTGTCCTGTCATTTTCAAAACCACCATTTTTGTCTTTGTGGATAATCACAGAAAAAAAAATTATCAACAGCATTCATTTTATATTTAACACGACTTAACCACGCCAAACTGACTCAACTATTTAAGCATTCTCCCTGCCCATAACCATTCCCCAACAATGGCTCTTCACATCCTCTTCACATGGCTTGCTCTTTCCCTTCCTCTCTTCCTCCTCCTCCTTCTCTCAGTGAAAAACTCCAATAACAAAAAGAAGAACCTCCCTCCAGGGCCTCCATCACTTCCCATTATAGGCAACTTCCATCAGCTTGGCCACCTGCCTCACCAATCTCTGTGGAAACTCTCTAGACAGTATGGCCCCGTCATGCTCATCCACCTCGGCGGTGCCCCTACCATCGTAATCTCGTCCCCTGAAGCTGCTAGGGAGGTCCTGAAGACCCACGACCTCAATTGTTGCAGCCGCCCGCGGCTGGTCGGCACAGGACGCCTCTCTTATGACTCCCTCGACGTAGCCTTCGTGGAGTATGGCAATTACTGGAGGGAGGTAAGGAAGCTGTGTGTGCTCGAGCTGTTTAGCACAAAGCGAGTCCAGTCCTTTCGATACGTCAGGGAAGAGGAGGTGGGTTCTATGATCGAATCAATCGTGAAATCAGCAGAGAGCGGAAGTCTTGTCAATATTAGCGAGAAGTTCATGGCTCTGACGGCTAACGTCACTTGCAGGTAGGACATCTAATATTAGTTGAGGAGTCAAGTTGAGTCAAGTCGACTAAGTTATCCATCAAATTATACCAATCCATCTTTATGTAATGCAATCTTAATGACCTACACTTGATCCGACCCAGACCCAGACCCAACCCAATTATCACTTGTTTTTTCATTCATATTTGGAAAATAGCGTATCGAAAAAACTAACCCGCCTAAAAGTAATTAATAAATTACCAAAAAATTTGACAAATCAAACTATGATAACACATGTTATTTCTCCTAGTGCGGAAAATTTGAAAATGAAGTTGGTTTTATCATTTAGATGAACCCGAGTTATTTCTGGAAGGATATTTTGGAAAATCTAAATAAACGGGCATCGCTTATATAAGAAAAAGAAAACTTTCTTATTTAGGAATGATCATGGAATAGAGTACGTAGGAGAGAGAATTTCAGTTGTGGAAATGATGAAATTCGTCAGTCACGAACTCTTGAATATCGTAAGGAATTCCACCCAAAAAAGAAGAAGAAGAAAGAAATATTGTAAGGAAAGGTGGTTCCGTTAGTTGCACATAGGATCAGCCCAAATTGCTTTAGCGAGGGCAACTCGCGTTCGTCAAAATCCTACGTTTATAAACTCGTGATAATAATATTTTTTAAACAGGGGTCAATAAATCGGTGCTGAGGGAAATTCATGTATCGAGTTAATAACTTTTCAAGTGTATTAAGGCAGGCTCACGAGACCATATAAACACCCAATTAACGAACTCAAAACGGATCGATAAATTTTAAACACAAAAAGAGAAAATTTTGTCCACAATTTATATAATATGCCCCTCATTAGTGACGATGACTCGTTTGATGTCGAGCAGCAGCCTAAGAGCCAGAAAATGGTTGAAAATGGGTATATTATAAATCCATACGTCCCATATCTAGTTGGGATTTACTACTCTAAACATATACAAGATTCTTTATATATATAACTTTTCACTAACCTGCATATAACTCAACCTTTAGAAAAGTGGGTCTTTAACCCATTTTGCCATCTTAAGTCACTGCTCAAATTCTTCGAGGTTTGACAGTATATTGAGCCTGGTTCTATAAACTAGAGCTCAACCTGACAATGAGTTCTACGTTCGAACTTGACTATACACGACAAGATTCAGTGTCACGAGCTACCTGATTGTTTAGCTATTATCAAGTTCAGACTTGATTCAAGTCAATGCCCCAAACCGAAGCTCGTCTAGCCTGAAAGCCAAGCATAAATCGCTCGCAAGAAGTTCTGACTTGTTTACACACCTTACATGCAGGGTCGCATTTGGGAAGGCATTTCAGGGGACGGAGTTCGAAGACGCAAGGTTCATGGATATGGTTCACGAGGGAATGGCGATGTTGGGAAGCTTCTCGGCATCTGATTTTTTCCCTCGATTTGGCTGGATTGTGGACAGGTTCACGGGGCTCCATTCAAGGTTGGAGAAGAGCTTTCGTGATTTGGACATTCTCTATGAGAAGGTGATCGAAGAGCATCGGAATGCGAATAAGAGCAACAAGGAAGAGGAGGACATTGTCGATTCGCTGCTGAAGATGGAGAAAGATCAGACTGAGCTCGCGGGGGTCCCGCTCAAGGGAGATAACATCAAGGCCATCTTGATGGTACATAATTCTATCTCTACGAATTACCTAATGTAGATCATATACACAATTGAGAAGCAAACTTGACAGTTCTATATATTGCAGTATATAATTTAAGAACTCCTTAAATAAGTACACCATCCTCCTTCTCGGCTTTAAATGATATCATGGCAAAAATTGATGTACATGTCTTTTTTGTGAATCATGACTTCATGGTCACTATTAGGATATATTTCTCGGAGGAGTGGACACCGGTGCAGTTGTCATGGACTGGACAATGGCTGAGCTCGTCAGGAACCCGAGGGTGATGCGAAAAGCTCGAGAGGAGATCCGGAGTTGTGTTGGAAACAAAAAATTGGTCGTAGAAGACGACCTCAGCAAGCTCAAATATCTCAGGTTAGTTCTCAAAGAAGTACTTAGGCTA
This sequence comes from Corymbia calophylla, assembly GCA_014182845.1. NCBI lineage: Eukaryota > Viridiplantae > Streptophyta > Magnoliopsida > Myrtales > Myrtaceae > Corymbia > Corymbia calophylla. The sequence continues at coordinate 29,335,921 of CM024694.1, forward strand.
CACCCTCCAGGTGCTCTACTCCTTCCAAGGGAAACCATTGGCCACTTCAAGCTGTTTGGCTACGATGTCGACCCGAAGAGCCGTGTCCATGTGAATGTGTGGGGCATGGGACGGGACCCAAGCCTGTGGGAGTGTCCGGAGGAGTTTGTTCCGGAGAGGTTCGAGGACAATCCGATTGATTACAAGGGGATTCATTTCGAGCTGTTACCATTTGGGGCCGGGCGAAGGGGATGCCCTGGGATGTGGATGGCCATGGTGATGGTCGAGATGGCACTCGCCAACGTCTTGCACTCCTTCGATTGGGAATTGCCAGAGGGAATGATAGAGGGAGATGTGAGCATGGAAGAAGGGGCTGGCATAGCCGTGTTCAAGAAAGTACCTCTCACTCTGTTGCCGGTAAAGGCATCGCATGCAACCGACGCATGATGAAAGTGTCGGTAAAATTATATCATATTTCACAACGTCTTGTACTTGATTATGATCAAGTGTCTTAAAGTTGTGCGGTACAATATTCTAGTATGCAACCTCTCCATATATATGGTAACCAAGACTCTTTATGTATATTGCCTGGGGCAAATAATAAACAGACCCATTTGAGGAATTTGTGCATGGCAACTATCGAAGAGAGATCATCGGTAGAGCGAGTCACTTGTGCATTAACAAATTGTATTTGCATCCTACGTGAGCAAATTACATTGAGAGTTAAAAGTCTTTTACTTGCATGGGTCGATTCAACATTTATCATTTGTTTATGGTTTTAATGTTTTTGAATAAGAGGGTGATGCCCCCTTGTGGAGATGAGTTATAGCGTGTTATTAAGAAGTTCAGTCAATTGAGAATAGTAATATATATTTTATTCACTTGAAGCATGCTCGTAATTAATTGAAATAATCTCCCAAAAAATTTGTTCTTCCAAATTAAATATAGATTTACTGACACTGTGTATTAGTTGTTTTTTTTTTCCCACAAGAAGTAAATATATTAAAAGAATATCAATCTCTCAGACTTAAAAGAGGATGAACTGCGGATTTTAGCATAAAAAATGGTTATGTAATTTGATGAGACTTCTTGCCGTCTAAGATCCAAACTCCAAATTATGTAGTAACACCAGTGGAAAGTGGTTTGCGGAATCGAAGGATTGAAAACTTTTGCTTAGTAATGACTAGTATGTCAGGCATTTTTTTCCCTACACAATACGGTGGGAAGAGGTGACCTTCACGGCTATTCTTCTAAGAGTTACCATAAGGAATTCACACCCGCATGGTCCGTGTTATAACTGTAAGTGTAGAGCTCGTCATTTCAGTCCTGCTAGTGCGTTGGAAGGTAGGAAGCCTCTCCAAATGAGGTAGGAAAGGCCCAAACCCTTAATTTCTAGACAGATACAACTCCTCTTCGGCCAGACAAGACTAATTCTTTTTGGCCAAACAAGACTAATAATACTTGACTTACCCAAGCCAGTGACAGAATTAGTCTTGTTTGGCCAAAAAGAATTTTTAGAACTATTATCAATCTTGTCATTATAAAAATATCATTCTAAATTACGTGCACTAAACAATATGGATGCTACGAGACTAATTGACTTTAAACCTACATGCAATCTATATGATCCTATTGACGTCTTTTGTTTAGTTTTTGTTTAATAAAAATCATGAATCATCCAAGATCTATATGCATTTTAAAACTAACATGCATCGCCCTAGATAACAAATTAGGTTGCGTCCTAAACTCTAAACATGCATGCGATGTGTGACCTACAATGATGCATTGAAATACAAATTATATTTAGAATTCATCATATCACATGTCATTTCAAGGCAATTGAATTTCAACATGTCAAATTAATCACAACAAACCAGACAAGATAATATTAGAATCCGACCTTAGAGCTTAAAGGTCCAAAAACCTAATACGCCTTGATTAAGGCAAGGAAACAATAAAAGCATGATGACCTAAGGTTTCATTAACTAATGACATACAATTAAAATCATTTATCGGAATTAAACAAACCTCATGCTTACTTGATTAGAGTTAACCACGTGAAAACCACGAGAAGTTGGTGCGAAATGAAGGCACAATGACGCGGCGAGAAACAACAGAGACGCAGCAGCAGCGAACAGCAACGTACAAAAGCAAACAGCAGTGAGCAGCAGCAGCAGCGACAAACAAGCAGCAAAACAGCAACAAATAGCAGCAGCGAACAGCAATGAGCGGCAGCGGAAGCAGGGATGCTGCAGCAGCAAGCGGAAGCGGGGATGCTGCAGCAATGATCAGCAACAATGACGCAATAGGGCTGGTGAGAGGGTCTCTGGAGCAAAGGAACTTGCTGCGAATGGCCGAGGAAAAGGAGGTGGGACAGCCCAACCCCAGAGAAGAACTCTCTGTGTGTCTCAGGTATTTTGCTCCCTTTCTCTATTGTGAGGTGCCCCCTTCGAAGACGAGAATCCCCCTTGTAAAGCGCAGAAACTTCCTTCAAATCCCAGAATTTTCCCTTTCTCTTGCCATAATTTCCAATCAAATTTATAAGCAAATATACTGTCAAATCCCTTATTGCTTAATTCGATTTTTCCTTTTGTGTTTCCACGCTCAAATTTTGGCCGAGTGGGCGTATATTCTTTCCATATTGATGCGAATCCATTTACTATTCCTTTCTCAAGTTCACTCATTAACTCCACAATCTCACGGCCAGATTTTCTCATTATTTTCCGATTGCCCCAATCATTCGCCCACTTTTCTTGCTAAGAATCGTATATATTTAGCCCCTATTTAACTTTTTGCTTCGTCTCATAATCCTGCCAAGAGCCAAATATCCCATCTTGTACTTTAAAAAAGGCCGGGCCGGCCTGCCCCGGCTAGGTCTTGCTTTCTTTCTTTCTTTTTAATAATAATAATGATTTTTAAAATTTTGTAATCTTAATACAGTAATAAAAATGCTCCCAATGTCTATATGCAATGCAATTTAAATGAAATTTTTTATATAGGGATTAATTATTAGTCGATAATTTTCTATGCAATTAATAAATGATTAAATGAGTAGGTAAAATTTAGATATCAACATTGATTAGTTATACACTGTTGTGATATGTGTAATTTAGTTTCTAAATTTTCAATTTGTTTGATTAGTCCTTCGGTACTATTGACAAATTCTCATAATCAATACTCTAGCCTAGATTTTGGAAATTCTTTTCATCGTAATCCATCATCTAAATCAACAAAAAATATGTTATCTTTTTTATTACTTTTGTACCCTTTTGGTCTATATAAATATCACCATGGTTCCATTTAAATTCTTTTTATCTTATGATCCCTATAATGGTTGAACCTCATTTAGAGTTGCATTGGACTGATGTTTCTGCTATTTTAAGCCCGTGTTTTATTAGGATATCTACAAAATGATATTAAGCTCTTTCTTTGAAAAGAAAATATGGATCCATGAATTGGGTTTTCATTTTAGAAGCTGCTAGAATGCAATCATAATTATATTAATCTAAATATTGTTCTTGATTTCTTTTCAATAGATAAATTTTTGTAATGCTTTTGTGTTTCATGCTTCCTTAATTAAATATAGTTAAATCTTTGTGTTTTATTTTGTAAAAGCATTATATATTTGGATCATAAATTACTCATGAGTTACTCAAATTCAATTCTTAGAAAACTTGAACTCAACTCGGTTTTATAGAATTCAAATTAAATTGAGCTGAACTCAAGCTTTGAGATTTCTTTTTCGAGTAGTTCTCAGCATAATCGAGTAGTTATACTTTCGTACATGTCATTTACCTATATAACTTCACAAATATGAAAAATAGATAAAAATTACTAATTTATGAATTATAGTTTGTTATCCAATATTTCGAGGTTGATTCAAGTTTCGAAGGAAACTATCGTTTAATCCATTCAGAGCTTGAACTTGAAAAATCAAGCTTGACCAAGCTCTGGGTCGAATTTCTCAATTTGTATTCCGAAACTTAATTATTCAAGAGAAGTGGAGGTCGGAGTGGATTTAAACTACAGAGTACTTGCCGAGAAGAAAACAATCTTATGAAAATTCACGTTATCGGCATTTTTCCATTGAGTTGAAAGCAAGACTTTTCATAAGGCAATGCATGAAAAGAAATCTTTCGAGAAGTTCGATGGATGAGAACCGTGGTACAATATCTAGTTCCACAAATTCGATGCATGTACAAAATCGTTTTAGTAATTTAAGGGGAAAAATTGTCCAAAAAGTTTTAAACATATTGGACCTTTGCCATTTCAATTTTAAACATTTTTACCTTTTATCAATTCGGTCATAATTTTTTTCATCTTTTGTTAATTAAGTCCATCCGGTCAATTTTGGCCGAAAGTTACTGATGTGGATGGTCGATACTAACATAGCATTTTTAAAATAATATTTTGAATTTTTTAATATTTTTAACATTTTTAAAACTTTTCTGCTTTTTATTTATTTATAGGTTTTTGCAACTTTGGTCGGAAAAAGTTGTTGGCCAACCCTCGTTGGCCATAGGCAAGGGCCGATTATGGGCAAGGGTGTGAGAGCCCTTGCCCAGAATCGACGAGGGTCAACCGACAACCTTGGCCAACCCTAGTTCCAAAAAAAAAAGTAAAAAAGTAAAAAAGAAGAGAAAAACCATAAAAAAATCAAAATATTATTAAAAAGGTGTTATGTTAGCAATAATTGTCCATGTTAGTGATTTCTGGTCAAAATTTGTTGGATGAACTTAATTAACAAAAAGTGAAAATATTTAAAATTAAATTGACAAAATTAAAATGTTTAGTATTGAATTGGCAAAAGTGTAATATGTTTATGACTTTTTGGATAATTTTCTCTAATGCAAGGTATATGCCCAAACTTAAGTCCATAATTGATAGGAACGAGTTTGAATAGCACGAAATTAAATTGTCTCGTGTTGAAAAAAGAAATTCCATTCATTAGACAATATTTGTTAACTATTAAACTAAGATGAGATGAGAAATATCTTGACTATGGCAAACAAATCTCTTTTGTTCATTATTTGACAATTTCTTGTTATCCTGAATCTCACGATAAAGCAATAAACTTTTGCTCGCATGCCTCGCATCCTTTATTCAAAGCTGTATATTTTTTTTCCTAATAAGATGGGAATTTCCTTGTGTTTTACATTTGGGAGTTCACACAAAATAGTTTAATTGACAATTTCTTGTTTTCCTGAATCTCACGGCAACGCAGCGCGCTTTATTTGAATTTTCTTAACGAAATTGAAGATGGTGGATGTTTTTAACTTTCCTTTATAATTGGAGAAGTTAAGAATGTCAAACACATGCCCTTTACTTTTCGAGGCCTCTTGCTAGCTGACACTGTTGAAGGACTTACTCAAGTCCGAAATCTCTTCTGTTTATTATTTAACAATTTCTTGTTATTCCGAATATCACGGCAAAGCAACGCAGTTTATTGGAATTTTCTCAACAAAAATGAAGATGGTGGATGATTTTAACTTTCCTTTATAATTGGAAAAGTTGAAAATGTCAAAAAGATGCCCTTTACTTTTCGAGGCCCCTCGCTAGCTGACAGTGTTGAAACGTCAAAATCGTTAGGATGACGTTGCAGATTCCAATCAAGGTCCATATCATTATCTACGTCAACATGCTATGAATTGGTCATGTTATGCAAGACGTGATTATCACGGATCCCCATGGATACGTCGGACCATTTTTTGTCTTTGTGGATAATCACAGAAAAATCATCACTACAGAAGTTCAGAAAAGTCTCTGTATCTATTGCAAGAGTTGATTCTTCAGCATCCATTTTGTATTTAACACGAGTTAAACCCGCCAAATTAACTCAACATTTTAAGTATTCTCACTGTCCATAACCATACCGACAATGGCTCTTCACATCCTCTTCACGTGGCTTGCTCTTTCCCTTCCTTTCCTCCTCCTCCTCCTCGTGTCAGTGAAAAACTTCAATGACAAAAGGAAGAACCTCCCTCCAGGGCCTCCATCACTCCCCATCATAGGCAACCTCCACCAGCTCGGCCACTTACCTCACCAGTCCCTGTGGAAACTCTCTAGACGGCATGGCCCCGTCATGCTCATCCGCCTTGGCGGTGTCCCTAACATCATAGTCTCCTCCCCTGAAGCTGCTAGGGAGGTCCTCAAGATCCATGACCTCGATTGTTGCAGCCGCCCACAGCTGGTCGGCACAGGACGCCTCTCCTACGACTTCCTCGATATGGCCTTCGTGCCGTACGGCGATTACTGGAGGGAGTTGAGGAAGCTGTGTGTGCTCGAGTTGTTCAGCGCAAAGCGAGTCCAGTCCTTTCGATACATCAGGAAAGAGGAGGTGGGGTCTATGATCGAGTCGATCGCGAAATCAGCAGAGAGCGGAACTCCGGTTAATATGAGCGAGAAGTTCATGGCTCTGACGGCTAAAGTCACTTGCAGGTAGGGCATAGTGGTGTAGTTGAGGAGTCGAGTCGACTAAGTCATCCATTTAATCATATTGATCCATATGTAGGTAGGGCATATATTGAGTTAATAACTTTTCAAGTGTATTAAGTAGGGTTAATACCATGAAAAACTCCAAACTGGTACATTTGTGATAAATTTACTCAAAACTAATTTTTTGACTATGAAAAACTCAAAATCGGTACGACTTTGACAAATTTACTCCAAACTAATATATTTGTGACAAATTTTCTCTCTATTAGTTTCCATTAAATTTTATTGTCAAATTGCTGAATTAGATGACATATGATAGTTGACCAGTGTACCGATTTGGGATTTTACTCTCTGTTTGTCATAATTGTACCAGTTTTGTATTTTTTGTGATATTAATCCAATTTAACAAAGGGTATATTTGTCACAAATGTACCAGTTTTGGGGTAAATTTATTGCAAATTCACTAGTTTGAGGCTTTTTGTGGTCATCTAGGGTAAATTTGTCATAGATATACTAGTTTGGGTTTTTCGCCGTAACCATATTAAGTAAGAATCACGGGACCATATAAACACCCAATTAAAGAAAGAAATCGGATTGATAAATTTTAACGCGGAAAGAGAAAGACATGTGTCGACAATTTATATATTTATGGCTCTCGTCACTCACCACAAGGAAGTAGGAGACATGGCCATGGTGAAAAGCGTGGACGACTTGTTTGAAAATGGGTACATTGTAAATTCTCAAAATTCATATCTAATTGGCTTTACTATTCCGAATTCATAACAACCTGTCTATTAATTAACCCACATATAATTCAACTCCCTAAATTTGAATTAAAAAGTGGCCCTTTAACCCATTTTGCCATCTTTAATTACTAGTCGAATTCTTCAAGGTTTGACAATATATTGAGCCTCGTTCTTTAAACTCGAACTCAACCTGACCATGAGTTCTACGTTCGAACTTGACTATGCTCAATTAGATTCGATCAGTGTCACAAGCTGCCGGATTATTTAGCTATTATCAAGTTCAGCTTTGATTCAAGTCACTGCTCCAAACCGAAGCTTGACTAGCCTGAGAGTCAAGCATGAATCGCTCACAAGAAATTCTGACTTGTTTGCACACCTTGCATACAGGGTCGCATTTGGGAAGGCATTTCAGACGGAGTTCGAAGACGGAAGGTTCATGCATATGATTCACGAGGCAGTGGCGATGTTGGGAAGCTTCTCGGCATCTGATTTTTTCCCTCGATTCGGCTGGATTGTGGACAGGTTCACGGGGCTCCATTCCAGGTTGGAGAAGAGCTTTCGCAATTTGGACGTTTTCTACCAGAAGGTGATCGAAGAGCATCGGAATGCGAATAAGAGCGACAAGGAAGAGGAGGACATTGTCGATTTGCTGCTGAAGATGGAGAAAGATCAGACTGAGCTCGCGGGGGTCCGGCTCAAGGAAAATAACATCAAGGCCATCTTGATGGTACATCATACGATCTCTACATATTACCTACTGTAGAGCATATACACAATTAAGAAACAAACTTGAAGGTTCTATATACTGCAGGATATAATTTAAGAAATCCTTAAATGAATAAACTGTCCTCCTTCTTGGATATATATATATTATTATGGCGAAAATTGATGTTCATGTCTTTTTTGTGATTCATGACTTCATGGTCATTATCAGGATATATTTCTAGGAGGAGTGGACACCAGTGCAGTTGTCATGGATTGGACAATGGCCGAGCTCGCCAGGAACCCGAGGGTGATGCGAAAAGCTCGAGAGGAGATCCAGAGTTGCATTGGAAACAAGAATTGCGTCGTAGAAGATGACCTCAGTGGGCTCAAATATCTCAAGTTAGTACTCAAAGAAGTAATGAGGCTACACCCTCCAGGTGTACTACTCATTCCAAGGGAAACCATGGGCCACTTCAAGCTCTTTGGCTACGATGTCGACCCGAAGAGTCGTGTCCTGGTGAATGCGTGGGGCATTGGGCGGGACCCAGGCCTGTGGGAGCGCCCGGAGGAGTTTGTGCCGGAGAGGTTTGAGGAAAGTGCGATCGATTACAAGGGGAATAATTTCGAGCTGTTACCATTTGGGGCAGGGCGAAGGGGATGCCCCGGGATGTCGATGGCGATGGCGATGATCGAGCTAGCACTCGCCAATGTCTTGCATTCCTTCGATTGGAAATTGCCGGAGGGAATGGTGGAGGAAGATGTAAGTATGGAAGAAGGGGCTGGCCTAGCTGTGTTCAAAAAAGTCCCTCTTACTCTGTTGCCAGTAAAGGCATCGCGTGAAATCGAAGCATAACGAAATCATCGTTAAACGAAAACCAGCATACCTCACAATGTTTTATACTTATGATTAAGCGTCTTAAAGTTGTACGGTCCAATGTCTACATACGATGTATGTATGTATGTATGAATTTATATAATAAGACTCAGTGAGTATATTGCTTCTAGGGCAATCAATAAACAAACCCATTTGAGGAATTTGTGCATTGTGACTACTCAAGAGAGATCATCGATTGAGCAATTCACTTGTGAATTAACAAATTGTATCTGTTCCAGAAATAGAAATAGAATAATTAGCATATTTATAAGTGAAATGGGATGGCTTTATCAAATTTGTCCTTGTAAGTACCCACCACTTGGGTTTTGATGTTACCCTAGTCCTTCATCTCGTAATATACCTCTAAGTCTTTTGTTGGACAAAGTTTGAGGTTCATGACTTTTCTCTTTGGGTAGCTAAACCTATTTTAAATCACCATAGACATGGACGAGGGAATCAACGTTTGTATTATTTTGATCAAATATGAATCTAGTAGTTATATGGACTGGAATCTTAACGATATTCACCCATTTTTAAGAGGTTAAAAAGGTATACAATTCATGTCCCATAGACTAATTGTAGTAAGAACATAATAAAAAATAAAATAAATAATTACGATTGTGTATACATTGTTGAATAAATTCAAAGTTGATTGCATTATTAAAAAGTCACATATAAATATGCTAATGTCAGATGCATCAATAGTTATTATCTTATACGAAATTTCACGGTTGCATGTATTAGCTATGGAGTACATGAAAATTCTTTATCAACTAGTTGGAGAAATTACATGTTATTGATATGGTTCTTGGGAAGCCAACAAAAAGTACGATTTTTTTTTTCTTGTAGAAAAGTATGTTGTCATTTGTTTAATAACTATTTTATGTTTCAACATTTTAGTGTTGACACCTTTTCCGGTTTAAGTTATCAAGCGATATATATAATTAGATAGATCTATCAAAAAAAGGATGTGGCAAGACACTCTTAGCAGCTCCCTCTAGGCATTATCACAAGGGTCATGCCTTACCTACAAAAACTTCAATTTAAGTTACACATATTCCATATCACCTGCGATCCAAGTGTCCGATATTGATAAGTTAATCACCATAACTTCACCGAGATACTATGAATCGGGAAATTTATCCATATAAAGAATGTCGCATAAAGAAAATATAGCATAAATTATTTAGTCATTCATTTTAATTAATTATTTTTTATTATATCGTTAAAATCCGACAGTCAAAATTATATAAGGATCTACTTTCGTTTTAAGCTGGAGGTAACATGAAAACCACTCTATTTATATTTTGGTGAAATGTCACTAGTGGTCCAAGTGCTTTTTTGAGAAATTCGATGCCATCTCTTTACCCTTTTTCTTTTTAAAAATGATCCCCCTTACTTTTTAAAGAAGTTCCACTGTCGGCCCATTGGTTAATCTTTACGGCTTGAGTGCTAAGTTAGCAGCTGAAAAGCGGAGGTGGCAATGCAAGAACATGCCTCTATCTTTCGAGTTCAAACTTAACTCGATTAAATTTTTAAGAAGCTTGATCTCCATGCTAGTAATCCGACTAGAACTTTCACTTATAATGTTTATGGCATCAATTTCCTTCATACTGTTAGTTAACATAGGAGTTTTCGAATGTCACATGATGTACCACCCACGCTCGATTTTTCAAGTTTGAACTTAACTCGATTAAGTTTTCAAGAAGCTCGACCTTAACTTCGCTTGTCTTGGAACTCAAAACTCGAGCTTGAATATTAAGAGGAAACACTGTAATTTAGAATTAATGGCCTTTTATTTAGTAATATTTAATGTGCATAATTGCACGAAGAGGTTCACTTAGCTAAAATATATATTTTATTAAGACACACCCACTAGCTAGTATCTAGCCTTTTCTTTTTGGTCAGTAGCTAGTGGCTAGCTTTGATATATCGAGGGTTGACATACAGGAATGTAGGGCCTTGAGGCTTACTTTTTGCCGGTGAAGACGTACACCATTGGTTCGATGGTCAGCGTCAACTATTTCTTATGGGCAACTTGCCCTCTGTCCTGTCATATTTTCAAGAGCATATCATTTTTGTCTTTGTGGAGTTATCATCAGCATCCATTTTGTATTTGACACGACTTAACCGCGCCAAACTAACTCGACAATATAAGTATTCTCACTGCCCATAACCATCCCGACAATGGCTCTTCACATCCTCTTCACATGGCTTGCTCTTTCCCTTCCTCTCCTCCTCCTCCTCCTCCTCCTCTCAGTGAAAAACTACAACAAAAAGAACATCCCACCGGGTCCTCCATCCCTCCCTATCATAGGCAATCTCCACCAGCTCGGCCACTTGCCTCACCAATCTCTGTGGAAACTCTCCAAACGGTATGGCCCCGTCATGCTCATCCGCCTTGGCGTCATCCCCACCATCGTAGTCTCCTCTCCCGAAGCCGCCAAGGAGGTCCTCAAGACCCATGACCTTGATTGTTGCAGCCGCCCGCGGCTAGTCGGCGTGGGACGCCTCTCCTATGACTACCTCGACGTGGCCTTTGCCAAGTACGGTGATTATTGGAGGGAGTTGAGGAAGTTGTGTGTGCTCGAGCTGTTTAGCGCAAAGCAAGTCCAGTCCTTCCGATACGTCAGAGAAGAGGAGGTGCGATCTATGATCAAATCGATTGCAAAGTCAGCAGAGAGCAAAACCCTAGTAAATATGAGCGAGAAGTTCATGACTCTGACGGCTAACTTCACTTGCAGGTAAGGCCTGGTGGTGTAGTAGAGGAGTCTAATCGAGTAAGTTATCCATTTAAGATATTGATTCGTCTTTATGTAATACAATCTTAATGAACCACAACCTATCCACTTTGAACCTAACCCAACCATTAGCAAATTTTCCCTTTAAATATAGAAAATGGCTTATTGTAAAAAAACTACCTGATTAAAAACAAATTATAAATGAAAAAGATTAACAAATAAGAAATTATTAAAAGAATTGACAAAACTAAGACAACACACAAGTTTTTTCTCCTAGTGTAAGAAATTTGACAATAAAGTCGTTTCTATTTTTCATATGAATATGAGTTATTTCTGTATGAGATTTTGTGGGATCATTATCAATTATTTTTAAAATTAAAACTGTTAAATGAAAGCGCGGTTTATTATCTAAATATTTAAATATTTATAATTATATTTTGGAAATTCTAAATAGATGGGCATCCCTTACGTAAGAAAAAAAAATCATGATTTAGGAATGATTGTGCAATAGAGCACGTGGGAAAGAGAATTTCAACTGTGGAAATGATGAAATTCGTTAGTCAAATTCTTGAGCATCTTACGGAAAAGTGGTTCCGTCAGTTGCATATGGGATTAGGCCAAATTGTTTTGGCGAGGACAAGTCGCGTTCGTCTAAGGTCCTGCATTTATGAACACGTGATAATAATACTTTTTTTTAAACAAGGATGAATAAATCAGTGCTAAGGGAAATTTATGTGTCGAGTTAATAACTTTTCAAGTGTATTGATAAAGATCACGGACTATGTAAATACCCAATTAATTAACGAAAACGGATTGATAAATTTCAAGAGAAAATCATGTGTCGACAAATTGTATAAATGTCTCTAATCACTCATCACATGGAAGGAGCAAATATGGTCTCGGCGAAAAGTGTGGACAACTCGTTTGATGTCGAGTGCCATAAATTGGTTGAAAATGGGTATGCTATGAACTCATAATATTCATGTCTAGTTGGGCTTTACTACTATGAACCCATAACAACCTATTTTTAATATTTTAACTAATTAACAAGCCGCTAAATTTGAGTTAAAAAGTCGGTCTTTAACCCATTTGCCACCTTTCAGACCCCCCCCTAAAAAAAAAAAAACCATTTACCACCTTTAGTTACTGCTTGAACTCTTCGTAGGTATGACAGTATATTTAGTCTGCTTTATAAACTTGAGCTCAACTTGACCATGAGTTCTATGTACGAACTTGACTCGATTATATCAGAATTACGAGCTACCCGAATTATTTAGCTATAATCAAGTTCGAACTTGATTCTCAAACAAGAGAAACTCCACTCAAACTGGAAAAGATCTGAACCAAAGCTTGTCTAGCCTGAGAGCCAAGCATGATCGCTCACGAGGAACTCGACTTCTTTGCACGCCTTATATGCAGGGTCGCATTTGGGAAGGCAATCCAGGAGACGGAGTTCAAAGAAGGGAGGTTCATGAATATGATTCACGAGGCAGTGGCGATGTTGGGAAGCTTCTCAGCATCTGATTTTTTCCCTCGATTCGGCTGGATTGTGGACAGGTTCACAGGGCTCCATTCGAGGTTGGAGAAAAGCTTTTGCAATTTGGACGTTTTCTATCAGAAGGTGATCGAAGAGCATCGGAATGCAAATAAGAGCAATGAGGAAGAGGAGGACATTGTCGATTTGCTGCTGAAGATGGAGAGGGATCAGATTGAGCTCGCGGGGGTCCGGCTCAAGGAAGATAATATCAAGGCCATCTTGATGGTACATCATACAATCTCTACATATCACCTGATGTAGGTCATACACACAATTGAGAAGCAAACTTCAAGGTTCTATATATTGCAGGATATAATTCAAGAACTGCTTAAATAAACACCCCGTCCTTTAAACCGAAAAAAAAAAAAGGTCCTCTTTCTCAGATATAAAAGTATCGCTGTAAAAATTGATGGATATGTCCTTTTGTGAATCATGACTTTATGTTCACTCTCAGGATATATTTCTAGCTGGAGTGGATACTGGTGCAGTTGTCATGGACTGGACAATAGCTGAGCTCACTAAGAACCCGAGGGTGATGCAAAAAGCTCAAGAGGAGATTCGGAGTTGCGTTGGAAACAAGAAATGGGTCGACGAAGATGACCTCAGCGGGCTCAAATATCTCAAGTTAGTACTCAAGGAGACAATGAGACTACACCCTCCGGTGGTCCTTCTTGTTCCAAGGGAAACAATGGGCCACTTCAAGCTATTTGGCTATGATGTCAACCCGAAGAGCCATGTCCAGGTGAATGTGTGGGGCATGGGGCGGGATCCGGGCCTATGGGACCGCCCGGAGGAGTTTGTGCCCGAGAGGTTTGAGAACAGTCTGATTGATTACAAGGGGAATAATTTCGAGCTGTTGCCATTTGGAGCGGGACGAAGAGGATGCCCTGGGATGTCAATGGCAATGCCAACGATTGAGCTGGCGCTTGCCAATGTCTTGCACTCCTTTGATTGGGAATTGCCGGAGGGAATGACGGAGGAAGATGTGAGCATGGAAGAAGGGGCTGGCCTAGCCGTGTTCAAGAAAGTGCCTCTTACCCTGTTGCCGATAAAGGTATTTCATGAAACCGATGCATGACAGAATCGTCTTGAAACGAAAATCATTATATCTCATAACGTTTTATGCTTGATTATGATCAAGCTAATTAAAGTTGTACGATGTCCTAGCATACAACATCTCCATACGTATAGTAACCGAGAATAATGGAGTATATCGCTTCTAGGGCAAATTAATATTCAGACCGTTTGAGATGTTCTGAAGAGAGGTCATCAGTTGAGCAACTCACTTGTGCATTAACAAATTGTATTTGTATCCCATGTGTTGCTGTCTCTGTCTCTATCGTCGATGCCGCTTGCTCTACCGCAAGACTCCCGCAGGACAGGTGTTTGCACGAGCTCGCGATCATCAAAGAAGAGGACACAAACTCACGATGGGCATTGACTTAAGCTCTATGAACTCTAGATAACAACAAGCGTCAAACTTTAACTTGTAAGGGGACCCAAATCACAAGGGAAGTCCAGATCGTCAAATTTGATTTGGGCTTAGGGTGGTTCAAAGGGAGTGAGGCGATGATAAGTTTGAGCTTAGGATTTAGACAAATTTGGGAAGAAGAAGAAGACGTGATTGTCAAGTATTTTGGGGCTCATGATTCAAAGAATGAAGAAGGAAGAGAGACGCTCGAAAAGGGGGGAAGGAAAGAGAGGGGAGGAGGGGGGAAGACACGAAGGTGGAGAAGAAAGAGGGACACCCAAACAACATCGTTTTGCATGCGTGAAAATTTCTTTTAAACTATTCACCACATAGGAGAGAGAAGCGACTAAAAAATACCATGTCGATGCCACGTCAACGTTTTCCGTTAGTAAGTTTGACGGTATTAACTTTCGGACTCAACTAAACTAATTTGACAAGTTTTATGATTCAAATGTATTTTTGTGATAAATTTTATGACTTCTATTGCACTTATCCCTTATATTTACTTTTACTTTCATGCACTGTGCTTTATTTTCCTTAGCTATAACTTTTATATTCGTGTCGCCAATTAAATTCCAACATAATATCCTTATGGTTTTAGGTTGTGTTATTAATTAAATTCAGGCAAGATATGTTTACGTCACGTTACTTTATTGAGTTTGTATCTTCCTTTGCTTATTGTCGATTACATTTCGATATGGTTTGAGTTTGTATAGTTCAATTTGAGTTGAAGGTATTGATTCCTTTCGCTTGTGATATTTTCAGCCCAGAGTTGGCGTAAAACCAGGTAATGCCCTTCATTGAGATGAGCTGCAGCGTGTCATTAGAAAGTTCATTCATTCGAGAATAGTTATATATTCAAAGTTACTTGCACATCACTATGAAATTAAAATAATCATGTAAATATTACCAAATATATTCAAAGTTACTTGCATTATTAAAAAGTCAGTTTTCACAAATCGATGCTATTCATTTTAGATTTATCAACAGCTTTCGTTGTATAGGATTGACCCCTCCAGGTAACAGTCATAAACTCAAAGTAAAGTGTCACATAGCAATCACTGGAGCAAATATTCGGTCAACTAAGATTTTAACTATATATAAAATAGATTGGATAATACAATAAAAAGCTTATTAAAAGCCTGCAGTATAGGATTGCGCCCTCCAAATTAATGGACAAATTTTAGAAGATTAGATGACCAGACTTTAAAAGAAGAAATTAATGTATCTAGTTCACTCATAAATTCCACGTTAGGTACATCAATATTGCTTGGATTAGGACTCCCCTCGTGATATTCTGTCATGACTCATGAGGTACAGGACCCCCATGGAAGAAAGAACTTGATGAATTCATCTTTGGGACCGGGTCTCCTATTATATTAGGGCAAACATTATTTTGGGCAGGCCGGGATAAATGTAGAAAATGAGTAGCGATAAGTGGAAAAGGTCCTCACGAGCAGCTGTTAGATATGTGGTCCATAAATCTCACACCATGCACGTGGAGACTGTTTCAACCAAAGATAATTCTTGTGACGAGCAAAAATTGTGAAGTCGACGAAGGATGCAATAATGCATTTCTTGCAGCTTGGTGTCGGCATTGACCGATCGATGGTGTAAGCTCATAGTCACGACCTGTACGAGGGAATTCGCCCTTAGGTACCACCCAGCTGAGGTGCATCTGTATCGATGATAGTTATGGTTTTGGATTCTAGACTTCTAGTCATGGGTTGCGGGATGGCATCATCATTCGTCTAGTTCCCGGATATTCTTTGAGAAGTCAAACATAGAATAAACCATTTTGGGCGTGGAAATAAATGGGCTAACGATTGTTTTTTTCTTTTTTTCTTTTTTTAGACCCAAGCCCCCGGTCTATGTTCAATGGCAATTAGTCGACCTCCTGCCTGTTGACACCTAAATTTTGGCGATTTGTTTTATTATTTATCAATTGCATTGGAAAATTAGAGATTAATTTCTAATCTCTTAACAAAAAAATTCTTTCATTAAAACGGCATTGCATATAGACATTAGGAAAGATTTGCATCACTAGTTTTAAAATTAATTTAAAAAAATTTTAAAAAATTAAAAATTCTAATTTAAAAAAAAAAGGGATTGGAAAAAACATTGTGGGTCCGGGCCAGGGCTGGGCCTGCCCGGCCCCTTTCTTTTCTTCTTTTCCTTCCCGCACGGGCTTGGCCCATTCTTCTTCTTTCCTTTTTTCTTCCTTTCCTAGTCCGGCCCGTCCGCTTTCTTCTTGCTCCTTTCTTCTCCACGCGCGGGACCTGCAGCAGAAAGGGAAAAGCAGCAAGTCAAAGCAGCAAAAAAAAAGGGTAGCAAGTCAGCAAAAGCAGCAGCAGCAACTCAGCAGCCGAAGGAGAGCAGAAAGAAAGAAAGAGGAAAGAGGCAGGTGAGTCAGAGCAGAGAAGACAAGGCCGAGCACGCGAGCAGCAGCAACAAGAAAGAAAGAGGAAGAGCAGAAGTGGAGAGCTGAAAGAGGGCAGCAGCAGGGGAGTCAGAGAAAAAGGCGTAAAAACAGAGAACAAGAGAGGAGGTTTTTGGTCTCGGGGGCTCAGCCGAGAGAGCGAGGGGAGGGAGACCGTAGGACCAAAGGAACGAAAAAAAAAACCAAGAGAGGAGAGCAGCGGAGGAGGCGGGGTTTTCTGGCTCAGCCGAGAGTGCTCGAGAGAGATAGACGGAGGGACCGAAAAAACAGAAGAAAAACTGAGAGAGAGAGAGAGAGACCGACAGTCCGAAAAAAGACAGAAGGAAAACCGGAGAGAAAAAAGGACGGGCGGAGCGAGAGTGAGAGCAGAAAAACAGAAGGGAGAAGGCGAGCTCGAGGGAGCGGTTAACCGTTGCCGGAGGCCCGTCCGCCGCCGTTGTCCGCCGCAGTCCTTCCCCGAACCAGGTAAGTTCGGCTCTGTTCTTGCTCCGTTTTAGGCGCACCGGGCCGGAGCTCGCGGCCGTCCGGCTCGCGCACTCTCGGTCCTAGTTCGGCTGGAAACCTTAGGATTTTGTGAAGCACGCCAACTGTTCGCATGAATGCCTAAATGAAACCTGCATGATTATCTTCGAACTTTAGTCCATTCTGAGGTCCACCGTTGCTAGATATGTCTTGTAGCTGTTTTTCAGGCTTTCTTCTCGCTTATTTCAAGTTCACTTTGTCGTGATTCGAGTTTTCGGCCATACGTTATGAGTTGGGTTCATTTTTCTGCAAGTCCTATCCCGTTCCTTCCCTTGTCCTCCTGGTTATAAGAGATTGGGAGTCGGCTCGGCGGTGGCCTGAGCAACGACGGTGTAGGTGCCGGCGATGAATGATGGTGAAGCTTGTTCGTTCGGCGTTCGTTCCGCGTTCGTTCGGTGGAGGAAATAGTCAGAAGCTGCATGAAGACCAGGAGCTGCAGGAACACGTGAAGAAGAAGACCATAAAGAAAGAAAAAAAATAGGAAAAATAAAGAAAATAGAAAAGACAAAAAAAAAAGGCTAAAAATAAAATAGGGGGCAAAGAGATGGGCTTCACCGCGGGCCCGCTTCCGTTGGGCTGAATTCGTCGCGGGCCGGGTTTTTTAGCTGGACTAGAAAAATAGAATTAGAAATGGGCCGTTTTTTAGTAAAAAAAAAAAGAAAAAAAAGAAAGAATTTCGTGGGCTTTTTTGTTAGTCTCTAGTGATTTAGGGCCGGGTCTTTTGACCCAATCCGAATTATTATTATTATTATTATTATTATTATTTAAAAAATCAAAAAAATAAAAATTCAGAAAATAATAAAAAATATTTAAAAAATCAAAATTTCCGAGATTTCAGAAAATTCATGGAAAATTCAGAAACCCGAAAATTTACAAAAATATTTTTAAAAATATTTTTTTAAATTAAAATATTCAAAAATATTAAAATATTAGAAATTCCAAAAAAGAAATTTTTTTCAAAAATCCCATAAATTTCAAGTTTATTTCAAAGTTCCCTAAAAAGCTCTAAAATAATTATTGGACCAATTTTCTCTTAAAAAATGTCTGAAAATCATCGGCCTAAAATTGTATTTAATATTGAACAAGCATTCACGGCTTCACTTTAGGGTTTTAATCCTCTAATACAATTGCCCTTGATAGTACGCTTATGATGCGATGGTTATGGTTTCCCCTTTAGTTTAATTAGGATCGCCATTTATTTATCTTTTAATGCTAGGTGTTTATTTTCCCTTGCAATTTATTTAATGTTTTCTTTAATTGCTGGTTGTGATTTTGATGATCGCCCACCTGTATAATCACCTCACATGTTAGTAGTTAAGTGTAAAATCAATCCAAACTGCTTGGCAAAAGACTTTTTGAAATGAACAAGATTAGGTACCGAAAGGGCACTAATTGGTTAATTAGTGTAATCAAATCCCCGACCTTAGAATCTCTGGTTGCATAGAAAGTGAAGTCCACTCCCATGTCTTACTTGGTTTCTAGCCAACCTCAATAGGCTATTGGCGACTCCTCATTTGAAGATTTTCATGTCACGCGAGATATGGATTTAGGAGAACCTATGTCTAATGAGGGTCCTAGATCCACCTTTTGGACAATACCCCTAAACCTATTTATTTATTCATTTTCCTCACGGGAGGGAAAAAATAGGTCGCGACACTGCCATAAAATATTTACACAGGTTTATTTCATTAGGCATTAGAAATCAGACTAGAGAATCGACATCCGCATGTCTTGATCGATGGTTATAATGGATGCGATCTTATAGACCAAAGTCTTTGCAATGAAATTGCGAGAAAATTATCTAAAAAGTCATAAACATATTGCATTTCTATTAATTCAGTCATAAATATTTTAATTTTATTAATTGAATCTCAAACATTTTCGTGATTTACCAATTAAGTCTTAAATTTTTTCACATTTTGCCAATTAAATCCACCCGATCAATTTTGGTTAGAAATAACTGAGATAGACGTGACTGTCTTATGTGGCATGATCGACGTTGACATAGAGAATTTTTAATAATATTTAATATTTTTTCAATTTATTGATTTATTTTTCTTTATCTTTTCTTTCTATTTTTTCTTCCCTTCTTCCTTCTCTAGCCAATTGTCAGGCCTTGGCAACTAAGGCAAGGGTTGGTGAGGTCAACCCCGTTGGTCTTTGATCAAGCTCACCCTTGCCCGCCACTAATGAGGGCAGAGACTGCGAGGTCAAGCCTTGCTAGTGGTTGGGCCTCACTGGCCTTTGCCTCTAGCTAGTTGTCAACCTTTGTCGTGGCAAAGATAATGGAATTATCATTTGATTATGTTTTTATTACATGTAAGAATTCGAGGGCTACCACTGTGTAATATTTTTCTCCTTGGGTATTCGGCCTTCATGACTTTAAAACGTATTACACCGAGTAAAGAACCCAAGTCTTATAAATTAGTCCGGGACTCCTCCCTCAACGATATGGAACAGGAGATGTCGAAAATTCAAAATGAACAATATTACACAGTGGGAGCCCTCAAGTCCTTACATTCCATCCCCTAATCCGTTTCCATTTCCATGGCACGTAACGAAACAATCTGACATGTGCGGAGGGGAAAAACAGAAGAAGAGAATGAATGGCAAGAGAGGGGAAATGAAATGATCACGAGGAAGTGAAAGCCTCGGCTGCCGCAAGCAGTACTGAAGACCGTTAGGTGGGCAAAAAGTGGAAAAGGGCAAGTCTTTTCATTGACCACGCATTTTTGGATTGGTATTGTTGACACCTAACATATGATTATATTTGTAGGTTGACTCGACCCTTAAGCAAAATTGGCATTGCGTAATTTTACATCACAAGAATGATACATTTAATTGATGTTTTATGGATTAGAAAAATCCTTAAAATATGTTCAGCCTAATAAGGAATTATGAACCTCGCCCATAATATGAGAGAGGGGACAGATAAATTGCACATGTGAGGATAGAAAATTCGGAAAGAAATCAATTGGATACTAGGAGGTCGTAATTTCTACAAAGAATCTTCTCTCCAATAAATTTCAGAGGAATTTATGGGATAAGACGGACAAAATGGAGGGCAGAAAACGAAAACATTTGTGGAAAGTATGGGCTATTGGAGCTTACAAAAGGAAGCTAATGAGCTGGAAAATAAGGGAAAGAATCAAGCCACTCATGGAATCAAGAATGGAGACGAGCAAATTGGGACGCGTTCGCGGAAAGATGAGCTAAAGCTAAAACGGAAATCAAAAAAATGTGGAGTGCTTCCATGATCGCCCTTGCATAATGACCTTCTCTCTAGCCGGGTCCTCCTATCAATCAGCCAAATATTTGGTACAATATTCCCACAAAAAATGAGGAAGAAACCTCGTCAAAGTTGGGAAGATAGCTTAATGAAGAGAAATGAAAGTGCAAAAATCCTTATATTGCTACGCGGAACTCCTTTGGCTATGGAAAGAAGCGCCAATCAACTTCCTAAAAGAATGCAGAAAGCAAATCATGGCCAGCGAGAAGTCAATCGTAGGAAATCATAAAGAATAAAGGAAAGAAAGTAAAACAAAAAAGAAAATAAGAGGGATCAATTTGATTGGCTATGTAAGGAAGGTGGGAATCCTAGTCAACCATTCTTGTTGCGATGGATATTCGGATTTTGGTAGATGAGGATCCAAATTTCTAATTAAGAATCAAGAGCCAAAAAAAATAAGGTGGACAAGAAGGCGGGAAATTTGATAAAGGAAGGAATCAAGATGTTCGAGTTTGAATAGCTTACATGACATAGGAAAGATTGAGCTGGCCACAAAATCGGGTGCCAATTTGCAGACCATGAATTAAGGCAATGAGAAATAATAATAACATTTTTTTTAAAGTATGTTTAGGTTCATAATTTTTTTATGATCATGATCGTTGGATGTTATTTTATTGTTTCTTTAATTGCTTGGTCATATTTTACACGTTAATGGTGTAGTATTACAAAAATCAGTAAAAGTTGTATGCAAAACATTCTTTAAAATAAGGAGAAAAGGCACAAGTCACCGAACTCATGATTTTTGGTTTGCGGAAGTAAAATGCACTACATTTTACTCGGGTGTTTATTAGTGGCGGCTCCAATAGGTAAGATAGATATCATGGTTGAATTGAGTATCAAGTTGCGATTGGTAGGACTTGGGAGAGTTCGTGTTAAGCATTACGCTTAGTAATTCATTAACCTCCTTCGAGAAGGTCGCGGCGTGTATGTATTTGGAGGAAGAGGATGAAGAACAGGTGTGACAACAAAGAAAATAAAAAATTTATGAGAATTGGAGGGAGGATGCGAACATGAATTTACAGCGATTTTTGTTTTCCTTAATTTTATTTAAAGAGATGATGGAATGACGATGCGAAGCTTCCTTCGACCCGGCATGCGAATGTGAATTCGGATAGCATGACTTCAAATTGTTGAATGTTGACAATAAATCATGCCCTACACCACCCTTATAAAACAAGACGAAAAGAGACGTGCCGGCTCTTTCAAGTAGTCTTTTTTTGTCCATTATTTGACGTTCTCAGTTGAACTTGACAGCACATGCCCTTTACTTTTCAAATTGTTGAACGTTGACAATATATCCTTCTTGGCATCAACATGACATCAATGCAATGTTGCTACTAAATTAGCAGTCCAAGGGTACATTAATCGACTCTGAAATGCAACTTTCACGTGGATTGTCAGGCGCATTAATTATTATGGCCAATTCCCTCCTTCACCCTAAAGAGTCCACCATTTTCTTCTTTCTGCATAATATGGAAAAGTCATCCCCGAAAGGTATTCGTGTCAATTTTAGCTATTGATTCTTCCAGCCATTCGCGCTACTTTAACCACCCCAAACCTAATGATACTCAACGTTGACGGTAATCTCGCTGCACATCGCCATCCCAACAATGGCTCTCGACAACCTCTTCACATGGCTTGCTCTTTCCCTTCCTCTCCTCCTCCTCCTCCTCCTCCTCTCAGCGAGAAACTTCAAGAACAACAAAAAGAAGAATCTCCCTCCAGGGCCTCCACCACTTCCCATCATAGGCAACCTCCACCAGCTCGGCCACTTGCCTCACCAGTCTTTTTGGAAACTCTCCCGACAGTATGGCCCCGTCATGCTCGTCCACCTCGGTGGCATCCCCACCGTCATCGTCTCCTCCCCCAGCGCTGCCAGGGAGGTCCTCAAGACCCATGACCTCAACTGCTGCAGCCGCCCTCGGCTGCTCGGCACAGGACGCCTCTCCTATGACTACCTTGATATCGCCTTCGTCGAGTACGGCGATTACTGGAGGGAGCTGAGGAAGTTCTGCGTGCTTGAGCTGTTTGGCAATAAGCGAACCCAGTCCTTCCGGAATGTCAGAGAAGAGGAGGTGGGTTCTATGATTGATTTGATTGCAAAGTCAGCAGATAGCACAACTCCAATCAATATGAGCGAGAAGTTCATGGCTTTGACAGCTGACATCACTTGCAGGTAGGGCCTAGTGGTGTAGTTGACAAGTTGATTCGACTAACTTACTATTTGAACTCGATTCTATTCTTTGAGGATTGAAATGAATTGAGCCTGGTGCTTTGAACTCGAGTTCAACTTGATCATGTTTTCTAGATCTGGACCTGTCTATGCTTAGTTAGATTCGATTGGGCTTACGAAATACCCTGATTATTTAGCCATCAGCAAGACTCAAACTTGATTTAAGCCAATGCTCCAACTAGGAAACTCAGACTCAAAACTCAAAAAGAATTGAAGCGAAGCTTGTCCAGCCTCAGAGCCAAGCATGAATTGCTCACAAGTAACTTGGACTTGTTTGCACGCCTTACATGCAGGGCCGCGTTTGGGAAGGCGTTTCAGGGGACAAAGTTCAACGATGGAAGGTTACTGCACATGATCCACGAAGCAATGGCGATGCTGGGAAGCTTCTCAGCATCCGATTTTTTCCCTCGATTCGGCTGGATTGTGGACAGGTTCACAGGGCTCTATCCGAGGTTGGAGAAGAGCTTTCACAATTTGGATGCCTTTTATCAGCAGGTGATCGAAGAGCATCGGAACGCAAATAAGAGCAACAAGGAAGATGAGGACATTGTCGATTTGCTGCTGAAGATGGAGAGGGATCAGACTGAGCTTGCGACCTTTCGGTTCACAGAAGATAACATCAAAGCCATCTTGATGGTACAGCATAGACCTTCTTGCAATTGCCCAAAGTACATCATGTACACGATTGAGAAACAAACTTGAATGTCTAATATGGCATGATACAATTCAAGAACTTCCAAAATGCATACTCCGTCCTCTTCGAGGATATAAAAACTTCACGGAAAAATTGATGTACTAATCCTTTCTGTGAATCATGACTTCATGTGTACTCTCAGGATATATTTCTAGCTGGAGTGGACACCGGTGCACTTATCATGGACTGGACAATGGCCGAACTTGCCAAGAACCCGAGGGTGATGCGAAAAGCTCAACAAGAGATTCGGAGTTGTGTTGGAAACAAGAAACATGTCTCGGAAGACGACCTCCACGAGCTCAAATATCTTAAGCTAGTACTAAAGGAGTCAATGAGGCTACACCCTCCAAGTGTCCTACTTATCCCGAGGGAAACGGTGGGCCACTTCAAGTTGTGTGGCTATGACATCAACCCGAAGACACGTGTCCAGGTCAACGTGTGGGGCATCGGGCGGGACCCGGGCCTCTGGGAGGACCCAGAGGAGTTTGTGCCTGAGAGGTTTGAGGATAGTCCGATCGATTATAAGGGGAATCATTTTGAGCTGTTGACGTTCGGAGCGGGGCGGAGGGGATGCCCAGGGATTTCAATGGGGATGGGAGTGGTCGAGCTGGGGCTTGCCAATGTCTTGCATTCTTATGACTGGGAATTGCCAGAGGGGATGAAAGAGGAAGACGTGAGCATGGAGGAAGGGGCTGGCCTGACCGTATTCAAAAAAGTGCCTCTCACTCTGCTGCCGGTTAAGCCGTCGCATGAAACCGATGCATGACAAAATCGCGCTTAAACCAAAGCATTGTACGCTCGTTAATAATATCAAGCGGCTCAACTTTGACTATGGAAGAGAGCTTATCAATTGAGCCAGTCACTTTCTTATTAACAAATTGATTTTTGTATTTCGGGAAGTGTAAATTACTTTGAGAGTCGAAAGTCTTTCAGATGCATATGTTAATTCAACATCGAAAATCTCTATGGTGATGATGTTCCCGAGAAAAAGGTAATGTCCCTCAAAATTTCTTACTATGACCGTCTCTGGCGTGCCATTAGAAAGTTTGGTCATATCGAGAATAATATTCTAACTTTTATTCATTTGAAGCATATTTGTAGCTTTTATTCATTTTGGCCAAACAAGACCGATGTTACTTGACTTGCGCAAACCAGTCGCTTACGATCTTGATGGAGAAATGTTGTTACGAAATCTAAAGAAGCCGTTTGAGTCTTTCGGTAAAGACAACTTTCTTACGGTAAAGAGCCTTCATTCCAGTAATTATTTGGTTATGATAAAATGAGAAATCACTGCGATCAGGTATGATTAGTCAGTAGCTCCAATAAGATCGGATATAAAAGTTGTTTTAGCATCCGTATCATACTTTATGCAACAGCAATATGCCATTCTGGAGTTTATGTTCATAAGCATAGCAGGCATAGATTGTCCTTTGCTGCCGCCCCCCTGGCGAGGAATTTCTTCTTCTTTTTTCTTTTTTGTATTGATTTTAATGATAAATATGGCTGAAGGCCTTTCTCTGATTCTCAAAAAATGGAGCAAATTAACTGGGTCAAGCCACGGCACCACGGCCATGCGACCACAGATCTGGGGCCGTGCGAGGCTAGCGACGTTGCGACTTCCATGGACATTGGTTGTGAGCTCCGCACGAAGAAAAAAAGAGACGAAGAGATAGCAGACAAGCCAAACAGGTTAGGAGTTCACGTTGCCGGTGGATTCACGTACGAAGGTGAGGGCTCATGATGGCAATTGGTGTCGCCCATTGGGTGGGCAACACCGAGTGGCTATTCCGGCAAAAATTCTAAATTATATTCGCTATGGCACCATTTTTTGTGTGTGTTACCAATACTCTAAATTAGTACTGATGACCCAAAAATACTTATCCTAATCTTGGTTCATCATCGCTCGTCAATTTACATGTAGAGTTTGTTTTTCTTTCTCTTTAACGTGTTTCATCACTCCAGAGCTTATAATAAACCGTTGAGGGTATGAAAGTTAATGGGCTTTACATGGAAATGTTTGGTTCTTCTGTAGGCCCAAGCCCAAGGTCGGGGTTCAATTTTGGGCCCCCATATCATTTTATCTCTTTTTATCTGACAACAAAGCTGAGTGGAGCAACTACTCGTGCCATAAAATGCTTCCCTAGATCTATTTTGTTGTGCACTAGATCAGACAAGGGAATCGACATTTTTGTGTGTGTTACCAATACTCTAAATTAGTATGGATGACCCAAAAATACTTGTCCTAATCTTGGTTCATCATCACTCGTCAATTTACATACAGCGCCTGTTTTTTCTTCCTCTTTAATGTGTTTCATCGCTCTAGAGCTGATAATAAACCGTTGAGGGTATGAAAGTTAATAGGCTTTACATGGAAATGTTTGGTTCTTCTGTAGGCCCAAGCCCAAGGTCGGGGTTCAATTTTGAGCCCCCATATCATTTTATCTCTTTTTATCTAACAACAAAGCTGAGTGGAGCAACTACTCGTGCCATAAAATGCTTCTCTAGATCTATTTTGTTGTGCACTAGATCGGACAAGGGAATTGACATCGGTATATAGTGGTTAACGGTTGAAATGGATCCGATCAGGTAGATCCTGGAGTATTGGCAATATTCACTAGTTGCCATGAGCTGAGAAAAGGAATTAAATTCATGACTCCTAGAATTGATTGTAGTCGGAACATCACAAAAAAAAAATCGCAACCATGTGAAATTTAGGGAATGCATTTAAGCTACTTGCATTATTAAAAAGTCGCTAATCACATATAGATGCCATTAATTTTAGGTGTATCAATAGTTAATACGTATGTAAAACCTTAATGTTGCGTGAATGTATTACCAAGCACATTAAAATTCTTACCACTATTCTATATTATTGATCAGCTTTGGAAAAGTTCTTACATTTTTATTTTGTGTGTGTGTATAACGCGTGTTTTTCAATTTGCCTAATAACTTTATTATCAAAAGGTAAGTTTCTAACATTTTTGTGCTTGAACCTTTTCCGAGACAAGATATTAACCAATATAGAAAATTGTTTTTTTTTTCCCGGTGAAAAAGGGTGGGAGAGGCAACTATCATTAGCAAGCATTATCATTATCATAAGGGCTCCCATTATGTAATAGCTAATTTTATTTATGGCTACTTGACAACATCTACAGCCCGAAGGTTTGAGGCTTGCAAATATGTCATCATAGCCCTACCAATATTGCTAGTAATCAGAAAATCTCTCCACATCAGTTGTGTCATAATTAAACAACTCAACACGAGCCCTTTAGTCATTCATTTTGTTTAATTTGATCCCCCAATATTTATTATTTATCTACAATATGATGGTCAAAATTATACAAGGATCTACTTCCGTTTTTTGGGTAATGGAAACATGAAAACCACCCTATTTGTATGGCACGTGCGGTCCACCTAGTTTTACCCGAAATTCAAAACCGTCCATCTTTGATCTTACTTATTTTTTTCGTCCCTGTTAGTGTAGATGACGCACAAATATACCTTGTGTTGTGTGGCTGGGGGACAAAGGTGGAACCAGCTTTCCACTCTTCGATGGTATCATGATTCCTCATGAATCACGAGGAATAGCTTTGGACTAGGGTTGGGTGGCGAATCGGGATTATCACGTTAATCTCGTGCGAAGTGTTCTGACAGAAAAGGATTTAAAAAAGGAAATCTATTGGAAGAGTCTTGAAAGAATGGAAATAAGTCAAGCTCAGTGAGCTCCTTATGAAAGCGAGTGCAGATCATATTACCAGGATGAGGTGCTATATTGCCATTTTAATATCTCTAATACTAGACATAAGGGATAATTAGCTTTGCATTGTTTAAGCACATAAACACACGTTTTTATTGTTGAAGGCTAGTCTTAGTAGAAAAATATCCGGGGTTAATATCGTCAAAAACCCCAAATCGATACACCTGTGACAAATTTACCATAACCTAATTTTTGATCATCAAAAATTCCAAACTGGTACACCGATGACAAATTTACTTCAAAACTAATTTTTTGATAATAAACTCCAAATGGGTACATTTACGACAAATTATCTTTCCATTAATTTTTTTAAAATTGGATTAATACCAAGAAAAACTATAAATTTGTACACATGTAATAAATGGAGGATAAAATCCTAAACTAACGCGCCTATTGACTACCATGTGTTATCAAACTCAACAATTTGACAGTAAAATTTAATGTAAACTAAAGGAAGGTAAATTTATCACATATATACTAATTTAGGATTTTTGATAGTCAAAAAATTAATTTTGGGTTAATTTATCATATATGTATCAGTTTGGAGTTTTTCGTAATATTGACCCCAATATCTAGAAAGTATGACAATGTGGGATATATGTTAACTCTTTCAAATCATCTTTTCTTATCCATTTTTTTGATAATTTCTAGTCAACATAGCAATGTGCTTTATTGGAATTTTCTCAACAAAATTTGGAGATCATAGATGTTTTTAGGGAGAATGACACTAGAAGTGCCAAAAGTTGCGTATAATGCTCACTTTAGTGCCAAAAGTTTTTTTAGATCACTTAAGTGCCATTTTAAAAAAAATGATTATTTAAGTACCAACTCCAATTTGGGTCACTTGAAATCCAATGTGGCCATATTTTATTAATTTCTTAATCTTAAGTAGCTCACCATCATACCCAGTCAGCATATAACCCCTAAACGATGTAGTGTAACAAGTTAAAAAATGATCATTTTACTTCGAACCGTTGTTAAAAAGCGATTACTTTAGTAAATCTTAATGAAAAAAATAATCACTTCAATGCAACAACAAAAAAAGCCATATCGGATAAAAAATTTAATTATAAAAGCCAAAGAAAATTTCTTTAGCCATAATTTCTTGTGGAGGCACTTAAGTGATCTTTTTTTACTGGTTTAGCACTTAAGTGAACCGCAAAAAGTTTTGCATTAAAATGAGCGTCGTACACGACTTTTAGCATCTCTAGTATTCTTCTCCCAAAATTCTAGGTAGTTTTTTAATTGAAGAATTTAACATGTCGATCAATTACCCTTTTTTTCAAAGACCATTCTAGCTAAATAATGCTGAAAGAACTTCGATTGGATAAAGAGGTAGATTCCAATTAAGGATCGATATCTTCGTTTTCTTTTTTTTTCCATCAACATCATATCAATTCAATCATATCATCAATAGTAGCCTTAGGGTAAAGAAATATTAAGTGTAGCTTTCGCCAATTTCGTATCAATTTCAACAACAGTTCTTCAGCATCCATTTTATATTGATCTTCACTATCACCCCTCACACTACTTGACCATCCCAAACGAACTCAAATTGTAAGTACCGTCAGAGCACATAACCATCCCAACAATGGCTCTTCACATCCTCCTCACATGGTTTTCTCTTTTCCTTCCTCTCCTCCTCCTACTCTTAGCGAAGAGCTTCAACCACAGAAACATAACTGCAACGAAGACTCTGGCAACAACGACGAAGAAGCAGAAGAAGAACCTCCCTCCAGGGCCTCCGTCCCTCCCCATCATAGGCAACTTCCACCAGCTCGGCCACTTGCCTCACCAATCTCTATGGAAACTCTCCAAACAGTATGGCCCCGTCATGCTCATCCGCCTCGGCTGCGTACCCACAATCATCATCTCCTCCGCTAGCGCTGCCAGGGAGGTCCTCAAGACCCACGATCTCGATTGTTGCAGCCGCCCGCAGCTACTCGGCACTGGACGCCTCTCTTATGACCACCTTGACATCGCCTTTTCTGAGTACGGGGATTATTGGAAGGAGCTGAGGAGGCTGTGCCTGCTCAAGTTGCTAGGCGCCAAGCAAGTTCAGTCCTTCCGGTATGTTAGGGAAGAGGAGGTGGGTTCTATGATTGAGTCAATTGCAAGGTCAGCAGAGAGCGGGACTCTGGTCAATATGAGAGAGAAGTTCACGGCTTTGACGATTAGCATCACTTGCAGGTAGGGCCTCGTGGCATAGTTGATGAGGCGAGTTTGAGTCACGTCGACTAAGTTACTGCTTGAACTCACCTCAATTCTTCAAGGTTTGACCATATATTGAGCCGGTTCTTTGAACTTGAGCTCAACTTGACAATGTTTTCTTAGTTCAAGCTTGACTGTACTGAATTAGACTCGCTTAGGCTTACGAGCCACGCGAATTATTTAGCTATTATCAAGTTCAAACTTGATTCAAGTCAATGCTCCAACAAGGAAAAATCGACTGAAATTCAAAAAAGATTTGAACCAAAGCTTGTCTAGCCTGAGAGCGAGGCAAGAATCGCCCACAAGTAACTTTTTGACTTGTTTGCACACCTTACATACAGGGTCGCATTTGGGAAGGCGTTTCCGTGGATGGAGTTCAACGATGGAAGGTTCATGGATGTGATTAGCGAGGCAATAGCGATGTTGGGAAGCTTCTCAGCATCTGATTTTGTCCCTCGATTCGGCTGGATGGTGGACAGGTTCACAGGGCTCCATTCGAGGTTGGAGAACAGCTTTCGCAAGTTGGACAATTTCTATCAGAAAGTGATCGAAGAGCATCGAAACGCGTACAAGAGCAATGAGGAAGAGGAGGACATTGTCGATTTGCTGCTGAAGATGGAGAGGGATCGGACTGAGCTCGCGGGAGTTCAGCTCAAGGAAGATAACATCAAGGCCATCTTGATGGTACATCATACAATAGCTTCATATTGTAGATCATATACACAATTGAGAAGCAAACTCAAAAGTTCTTTATATGGCAGGATATAATTCAATAACTTCTTAAATGAATACTCCGTCCTTCTCAGATATAAATGGTATTGCGGCAAAAACTGATATACACGTCTTTTTTGTGAATCACATCAGGATATATTTTTAGGTGGAGTGGATACCAGTGCAATTATCATGGACTGGACAATGGCCGAGCTCGCCAGGAAGCCGAGGACTATGCAAAAAGCTCGAGAGGAGATCAGGAGTTGTGTTGGAAACAAGAAATGGGTCACGGAAGACGATCTTCACGGGCTCAAATATCTCAAGTTAGTACTCAAGGAGGCAATGAGGTTACATCCTCCAGGTGTACTACTCATCCCGAGGGAAACAACAGGCCACTTCAAGCTGTTTGGCTATGATGTCGACCCAAAGACCCGTGTCCAAGTTAACGCGTGGGGCATCGGGCGAGACCCAAGCCTGTGGGAGGATCCTGAAGAGTTTGTGCCTGAGAGGTTCGAGGACAGTCCAATCGATTATAAGGGGAATCATTTTGAGCTGTTACCATTCGGGGGAGGGCGGAGAGGATGCCCCGGGATTTCAATGGCGATGGCGGCGATCGAGCTAGCGCTCGCCAATCTCTTGCACTCCTTTGACTGGGAATTGCCAAAGGGAACGACGGAGGAAGATGTGAGCATGGAGGAAGGGGGTGGCTTGGCCGTATTCAAAAAAGTGCCACTCACCCTGCTGCCGGTTAAACCATATTATAAAACCGATGCATGACAAAATCTTGCTAAGTGAAAAAGATTATATTTCACAATATTTTGTACTTTATTATGATCAGTCGTCTTAAGGTTGCATGGTACAATATTATAGAATAAAACATCTCCATACACACAGTATATTGCTTCTTAGGCAATTAATAAAAAGTGAGGAGTTTGTGCATTGTGACTATCTAGTGAGAATTCTCTTTTCTTTCTCTAGCATAACTTAATAAAGTTTTTTTTCCTCATATTATCAATCATGCAAATACTTTTGGAGCAAGTAAGAATTGTACTCGTATCCCGTGTGCAAATTACTTTAAGTCTTTTAGTTGTATGTGTTAATTTAACATCAATTATTTTTTTGGTTGAAATATATCCAAGGAAGAGCTTTAATGCCACGCAAAATCTATTATGAAGAAGAGCTGTGGCGTGTCATTAGAAAGTTCTATAATCCCAGAATAGAAGTCTAGTTTTTATTCATTTGAAGTATACTTGTCATTAATTGAAATAATTTTTTAAGCATAGGCACTTTCAAATTAAATAGGGATTTGCTGATACTGCGTATTAGTTGTTTCTCACAAGAGATATATATATTGATAGAATGTATATCTTTCTAACTTTAAAAGGGACAAACTGCAGATCATTTTAGCATAAAGGATGGTCAGGTAATTTAAGGAGACTTTGTGCCTTTTAAGATCCAAACTCCATATTAACGTTAGTGAAGAGTGATTTGTTGAATTCAAGGATTGAAAACTTTTGCTTAGATAGTGACTACTAATCCGGGCCTTCTTTTCTTTTTTCCTTTTCTTTTTTTACGAAAAGGTTGGAAGAGATGACACCACAACTACTCCTTTAAATGTTACCATAAGGTTTGACACCCGTCATGACATATATAGTTTGAGTCATAAATTCTCAGTCCATATATATGTTCAGAGTCAGTTATCTTACATAGATGTGTCAAAGATCAGACAGTCTCTTCCAATTAGATAATAAATGTCCAGACTTTATTTCTAAATAGATATGACTTTTTTTTTTTAAAGCCAAATAAGACTAATATTGCCTGATTCGCACGAAACAGTGCTGGCAGACAATCCTTTTGGAGAAAAATAGTTGTTAAATATATTTCAAGTTTGAACCGATCTCAACTGAATAGTGTATAAGCGTGAAAGTCGAAAGCGCAATCTTTCACATTTGGAAATGGCTTTAGCGTTGGAGTTCCGCTTCGATATTTTTCATGTTGGAGTCGAAAGTGGAATTAGACATTGATGGTGAAAAGAAAAGGAAAGGAAAGTGTGGACTTGCTGATTGGGTCAGAGGAAGAAAAGAAACAAATAAGGAAATTAAACTCTCTGTTCGAGTCGGCAATGCTTGCTCCGCTGTTGATGACAGTGCTCGTTCGTGAATTTGTTGGAATACACTCAAGTCTTTCTTGGTGACCAAGATTCTACGTGTTGATGCCAATTAAATTTTGGGATAAGATTTGTTAATTTCTTTTGTAAGTTTGAGAGATTATATGGAGAGGAATTGTATGACTAAACACTTTGTAAGCTATTGGATTTAATTTGAAACTAAGAAACACTGAAAGTATTTGATTAATTCAAGCTTGGTTGAAATCCCGTTGTATCGCTTGATTTATAATGAAATCTTTTGCCACTCTCCCTATAAACATAAATCATACCGACTGAACCATATAAATTGATATTCGATTTATTTTATCGTTCTGTTAGCCTAATGTTGGATGTTTCTTTCTACAATAGTAGCTAATATGATCATGCTTGAATCTCTTGTGGAAAAAAGTGCCAAAAAAGTTTTAATCTTATTGCATTTGTACTAATTCTCATCTTTCTATTAAACCAATTTAGTTATGAACATTTTGCATTCGTACCAATTTAGTTCATCCATCAATTTTGGTTAAAAATCATTGACACAAATGTCATTCGTCTTACGTGACATGACTAATGTTGACGTAGACAAAATTTACAATTTTTAAATTTTTTTTCTGAATTTTTTCTTTTCTCTTTTTTCATTGCGTGATAATGATGATCACCCAGCGAAATCAATAGTAGTGTCGCCAGGGGTAAGCAGCTATGCGATTTTTTTTGCCTTTCATGAGAGGGCAACTTTCAAATCCAAGTCAATCGAAGTCACAGGTTTTTTTTAAAAGATCCACTTCATCTATTTTCTAACGGCGTTAAGTCCATGTCAGCAAAAGCGTCACTGGAACGATACAAGGACAATTGGTGATATTTTTTAAAAAGTTCCAGACCATTTTGAACAAACAATATAGATGCAGGGTTTTGCATTTCGAACAAAAGCGGCTGGATCATAGATACTAGTTTGCCTATTTTGCAAAAACAGTCAGTAATCTTCATGACATCCATCTTACTTAGTTTTAGTCCCTGTTAGGGTAGCTGACGCGCGCTGACACTGTGTTTGTTTGGTTGGTATCATGATTCCTCATGAATCATGAGGAACAGTATCGAACTAAGGTTGGGTGGTGAACAGGATTACCACGTTAATCTCGTGTGAAGTGTCGTGAAAGAGTGGAAATAAGTGAAGCTCCTCGAGCGACTTGACTTTGTATTGTAATTCATGTGAATTTTTTTGGAGGGTTTAATCCAATTTGAGTAGTTCGTATAGTAGATGCAATTAAACTTTGGAAAATCACTTTTTGTATTTAAAACTTTATGTAGCGGACCAAGTCCATCTTATCTTTTGTCAAGTCTAATCGATCGAGCTTAAATCCAAGAGTCGAGTATAACGAAGAGATTGTAATGTATGAATTGATTTTGTTTTTTGGGGGAAAAGAAGTGACTTTCCTTCGCTAGAGTCTGTTCTCGGAATTATTTTAGTTTGATTCAACTTTTGAACGAAATTCATGTTCAAGCTCGATTGAATCAGTCAACTCAAATAACTTTCTAGCGATGATTATTCAAGTGGTGTAAAGCTCGGAGTTGGTTCGGAGTCCACTCAAACTCTATCGTTTACTTGCCTTAGAAGAAAGAAATCTAATGAAAATCAACGAATTTGTCCATGGTTGAAAGCAAAACTTTGTTGAATCAGTTTAAGTGGTCGACAAGGCTCAGCCTCACCAAGCCATGGTGAGGTTGCAGGCTTGACCTCATCGTGGCTGGGTGAGGCCGAGCCTCACCAAGGCCTGGCGAGGTCACAGGCTCTTGTCTCTAGCCGACTACCAGCTAGAGGAGGAGAAGAGAGGAGGAACAAAAAGAAAAAACTCAAAAAAATTAGAAAAATCCCAAAAAATTATTTAAAAACTGAAAAAAATCGATGTCGTAAAAAAATTCGAAGTCGTATCAAACACATTCTACTCTTTTTCTATTTCAAGAATAGAAATTTTGTGCAATTACCAAAAGCGTTTAAATACTCATAAATTCATCTAAAAAATAGAAACAGAAAAAACTATTTCTGAATAAAAATTGTTTCCGAGAACAAAAATGTTATCGAACGCACCTGTAATAGAAAATTATCTATAATGTATGACAAGATGGGAAATATGTTGACTCTTTTAAATCATCTTCTCTCCATTATTTGATAGTTTCTTGTTATCATATGAATGTGCTTTATTGAAATTTAATCAACAAAATTGGGAGATCATAGATGTTTTAAGGTAGTTTTTTTAATTGAAGAATTCAACATGTCAGCCAAACATCCTTTTTTCAAGGACCCATGCAAGCTGATAACGTTGAAACAACTTCAATCGATTGGAGGAAGAGGTAGATTCCAATTAAGGATGAATCATCTTCTTTTGCATCAATATCATTCGATGCAATTATGGTATCAATTAGTAGCCTTAGGTTAGAGTAATATTAAGTGTAACTTTCGCCAATTTTGTATGAATTTCACCAACAGATTCTTCAGCATCCATTTTATATTGGTCTTCACTCTCACCCCACGCACTACTTAACCATCCCAAACGAACTCAAATTGTAAGGACTCTCACAGCACATAACCATCCCAAAATGGCTCTTTACATCCTCCTCGCATGGTTTTCTCTTTTCCTTCCTCTCCTCCTTCTCCTCTTAGCGAAAATCTTCAACAACAAAAGCAAAACTGCAACGAAGACACCGACTACAAGGACGAAGAAGCAGAAGAAGAACCTCCCTCCAGGACCTCCACCACTCCCCATCATAGGCAACCTCCACCAGCTTGGCCAGTTGCCCCATCGTTCTCTGTGGGAACTCTCTAGACGGTATGGCCCCGTCATGCTCATCCGCCTCGGCTGCGTACCCACAGTCATTGTCTCCTCCCCCAGTGCTGCCAGGGAGGTCCTCAAGACCCATGACCTCGACTGTTGCAGCCGCCCACGGCTACTCGGCACAGGACGCCTCACCTATGACCATTTGGACATCGCCTTCGCCGAGTACGGCGATTATTGGAGGGAGCTGAGGAAGCTGTGCGTGCTCAAGCTTCTTAGCACCAAGCGAGTTCAGTCCTTTCGGTACATCAGGGAAGAGGAGGTGGGTTCTATGATCGAGTCAATCGCAAGATCAGCAGATAGTGGAACTTCGGTCAATATGGTTGAGAAGTTCATGGCTTTGACGATTAGCATCACTTGCAGGTAGGGCCTCGTGGCATATTTGACGAAGCGAGTCGAGTCAAGTTGACTAAGTTTCTACTTGAACTCACCTCAATTCTTTAAGTTTTATGTTAAGCACGGTGCATTCAACTTGGGCTCAAGCTGACCATGTTTTCTAGGTTCGAGCTTGACTATACTTGATCAGACTTGATTAGCTTACGAGTTTCCCGAATTTTTTAGTTATTATCAAGTTCAAACTTGATTTGAGTCAATGCTACAACTAAAGAAGATCGACTCAAACACAGAAAAGATTTGAACCAAAGCATGTCTAGCTTGAGAGCCAAGCAAGAATCGCCCACCCACAAGTAACTTTGATTTGTTTGCACACCTTACATGCAGGGTCGCATTTGGGAAGGCGTTTCAAGGGACAGAGTTTGACGATAGAAGGGCAGAGGATGTGATTCGCGAGGCTTTGGCGATGTTGGGAAGCTTTTCAGCGTCCGATTTTTTCCCTCGATTTGGCTGGATCGTGGACAAGCTCACCGGGCTCCATTCGAAGTTGGAGAAGAGCTTTTGCAATTTGGAAGTTTTTTATCAAAATGTGATTGAAGAGCACCGGAATGTGAATAAGAGCAACAAGGAAGAGGAGGACTTTGTCGATTTGCTGCTGAAGTTAGAGAGGGATCAGACTGAGCTTGCGGCAGTTCGGCTCAAGGAAGATAACATCAAGGCCATCTTGATGGTACATCATACAATCTCTTCCATATTCCCCAATGTAGATCATATGCACAATAGAGAGGCCAACTTTTTCTCTGGTCGGAAGCCAATTTAAATGTTCTATATATAGCAGGATACAATTCAAGAACTTCTTCAATATACACTCCGTCCTCTTTTTTGGATATGGAAGGCGTCATGGCAAAAATTGTACATGTCTGTTTTGGCAATCATGATTTTTGTACATTCTCAGGATATATTTCTAGCTGGAGTGGATACCGTTGCACTTGTCATGGACTGGACATTGGCCGAGCTAGCCAGGAACCCGAGGGCTATGCGAAAAGCTCGAGAGGAGATCCGGAGTTATGTTGGAAACAAGAAATGGGTCGTGGAAGATGATCTTCACGGGCTCAAATATCTCAAGTTAGTACTCAAGGAGGCAATGAGGTTACATCCTCCAGCTGTACTACTCGTCCCGAGGGAAACAATGGGCCACTTTAAGCTATTTGGCTACGATGTCGACCCAAAGACCCATGTCTTAGTCAATGTCTGGGGCATCGGGCGGGACCCCGGCTTGTGGGAGGATCCTGAGAAGTTTGTTCCTGAGAGGTTTGAGGACAGTCCAATCGATTACAAGGGAAATCATTTCGAGCTATTACCATTCGGGGCAGGGCGGAGAGGATGCCCCGGGATGTCGATGGGGATGGCAGTGGTCGAGCTAGCCCTTGCCAATATCTTGCACTCCTTCGACTGGGAACTGCTAAAGGGAATGACGGAGGGAGATGTGAGCATGGAAGAAGGGGCTGGCCTGAATGTATTCAAAAAAGTACCTCTCATTCTGCTACCAGTTAAATCATCTTATAAAATTAATGCATGACAAAATTGCTTGAAGCGAAAAACATCATATTTCATGAGGTTTTGTACTTAATTATGATCAAGCGTCTTAAGGTTGCATGGCATAATGTTATAGCATACAACATTTCCATACAAATAGTATATTGCTTCTAAGGCGATTGATAAAAAGTCCATATGAGGTGTTTGCACATTGCGACTATAGAGTGAGAATTCTCTTTTCTTTCTTCAACACAGCATAAATAACTTAATGAAGTTTTTTTCCTCAGATTATCAATCATGCGAATCACTCGTGGACTTGTGTGCATATAGCTTTGAGATTTAAAAGTCTTTTGTGTTGCATGTGTTAATTTAAGATTAATTATTTTTTCGGTCAAAAAATTTCCAAGGAGGAGCTTTAATGCCCCTCAAAATCTCTTATGGAGAAGAGTGTGGCATGTCAGTAGAAAGTTCTGTAATCCTAACATAGAAGTCTAGCTTTTATTCATTTGAAGTATACTTGTCATTAATTGACATAATCTTCCAAAACATAGGCACTTTCAAGTTAAGTATAAATTTGCTAACACTACGTCTTAGTTGTTTCTCACAAGAGATAAATATATTGAAAGAATATAACTCTCTCAAACTTTAAAAGGGACAAACAGCATAACTTTTAAGCATGAAGGATGGTCAGGTAATTTAACGAGACTTTGTGCCTTTTAAGATCCAAACTCCACATTAACATTGGTGAATAGTGATTTGTAGAATTCAAGGATTGAAAACTTTTTCTTAGTTAGTGACCAGTAATCTAGGCCTTTTTTTTTTTTTCACAATAAGTTGGGAAGGGATGACATCACAATTGCTCCTCTAAATGTTATTACAAGGTTTGACACTGTTACGAAATGTGTAGTTTGATTTATAATTTCTCAATCCATGTATATGTTTAGATCTCGTTATTGCAGCCCCATAGGCTTGCCAAAAATCAGGCAATCTCGTCAAATAAAATATTAATTGTCCAGACCCTTGATTTCTAGATAGTTATTACTTTTCTTTTTAGCCAAATGAGACTAATATTACTTGATTTGCATAAATCACTTGCGGACAATCCTTTTGGAGAAAAATAGCCATTAAATACGTCTCGAGTTTAAGCTCATTGAACGAAACCGATCTCAATTGAATTGTTTATAAGCATGAAAGCTTGAACGATGGATTCACATATTCGGAAATGGCTTCAGTGTTGGAGTCCGCTTCGATAATTTTAACGTTGAAGTCCAAAGTGGAATTAGACTTTGACCGTGAAAAGAAAACAACAGAGAAAAGGAAAGCGTGGACTTTTTGATTGAGTTAGAGATAGAAAAGAAGCAAAACAAGGATGGTAAATTCCTTGTTTGAGTCGGTAAAGGTTCGGACGTTTAAATATATTTGTGTCTGTGTTTCTTTGGCTCATGCGATGGTGCTTGCGCTGTTGTTGCAAGAGTGCTTTTCGTGAATTTGTTGGATTACACTGCAATTGGGTCTTTGCGCGTGACCAAGAATTTAAGTCTCGAAACTGATTAAATCTTGTGATAAGATTTGTTAATTATTTTTGTAACATTAAAAGATAATTTTGCGAGGAATTATGGAATAAGAACATCACAAGTGTTATAACTTTCATACGACGCTCACTTGAGTATCATAACTTTTTTCAACCCGTTTGAGTGTCATGATTCCAAAAAAAATATTCACATGAGTA
Organism: Corymbia calophylla; assembly: GCA_014182845.1. NCBI lineage: Eukaryota > Viridiplantae > Streptophyta > Magnoliopsida > Myrtales > Myrtaceae > Corymbia > Corymbia calophylla. Next base: position 29,374,838 of record CM024694.1, read on the forward strand.
TCGTAACTTTCAATCAAATATTTGAATTCCAAAATTTTCTAAAAACATTCAGCCAAATATTACATTTTCTCATGGTCGGGATTGATTTCACGAAGAGCAGTGAGTGGACAGGTACGCCTCCTTGTAACCTTGGTCCATATCATATGTCATGTGATGAACCATGTTGAAGATTGTTTCGAAAAAGAAGCACGAGGTCATTCCACTGCATGACATTGGCCATGGTCAGAATCCCCAAGAGCAAGCGATATCGATAACTGGAAAGACTTTGTCCGCATTGGATGAGGATAATTCCCTATTTCGCATTTGGAGATGGTACATTAGTGTTCTATGGGGATCAGAATCTTATACAAATAACTTAGATGAATCTAATTATGGGGATCAACGCACGACCAGGATGTTTTCAGTTTTAATTCAGACTATAGATTCTGTAACGGATTTGAGTAAGTTTTGATGCAACACAAAGAGGTCGTTCCCCCGACTACGCCCTGCAGGTGCTGCTTCTGTTTAATTTATCTTAGTATAGGGTTTCTGCTTCTGCAGGATGCTCTGAATATGCTTCTTGATTTTATTTTAACCATTGCAGGCCCTACATCTTTCGCAACCGTCATTGAGACGGCGATGACGACGGTTGTAGAGCAAAGTGGCAGCCGTTACCATGTCCTGTAAACAGTAGCTGATGGGTAGGTAAAATCACGTTCTTCATGGACTAAACAATCAAAGCTAAGTCGTGCCTTCTTCACCAGATCCTGTCATTCTTTCAGGAATGGAAGTCTTCTGCTTTTTTGAACTTTTTTCTTTGAATTTTTACGATTTTTGGTGCTAGGACACCCGATCATCAGCTTGTAATGGGAGAATATAGCATGGTGTTGTCATAATCGGTTACTTCCTACAATAGAAAAGGAAGTTTCGTATTCGTAGTTTCCCGAAATTAGTTCCTAATACATTGGCAACTGACCAGGCGAAGGGAAATGTTGATGCTCTCAGTACGGCCAGCTCACGGTCCACAAGAGCAAAGGACAGTTGATGCAATCGTGAGAGCTAGGAAATCCTCCCAACCACTTCAAGGTGCCTTTTCACTCGTGACATGATACATGTGAACTTGATTGCAGCAAATACTCTCCATCTATTGTCTTGGTTAGGGTTGGAGACGGGCCATGGGACGCGATGAAGAAGTTCCATGATAACATTCCTGCGTGAGCGTGAGCCTTGACAATTTCCAGATACATTAGCCACTGGTCCTAACATAATCGATGGACATAACATTTTTTCTACATGCTCAGCAGAGATACTTTTTCTTTGGTCTTTACAGAGATCATGTCCAACAATGTAAGTGCATCTAGAAAACAGGCGGAATTCACTCCTCCCTGCGGCTTTAATGGAAGCTCCTTCTCAATGTAAAGCAACTATCGAACTCGGCATATTAGGGTAAGAATTATGCTCTAGGCCCTTGGGATTTACGCACTGTTTGGCCATCTCTTCAAAGCGTTCAAGAGCCTGAACTTCGACAGAAGATCTTGTTTCTTGAATTGATGGATTAGTCGACAGAAAGGGATTTCCCCGGGGACAATTCCTCTTCCTCCGCCTCTGCTCACGGGAGCGGCTCCAAGACCTTACCCGTCAAGAAAATTACAGCAGAGGGAGACTCCTTACCGCGATGAAAGCTATCGAACATTCAGCACGTAACAAATGGGCCTGGCCCATGGCCCACTAAATATGCACAAGGTGGATCGCCATTAGGCAACACAAGGAGAGTCATTAAATCATTCATTTTACTTAATTCAACCCAACCGTCTTTTTTCATTTCATTATAATTTGATGGTTCAAATTACACAAGAATCTACTATCATTTTAAAGTCGTGACAAAATAAATAAATAAAATACACTATTTATACTTAGGTGAGACGATATAAGTGATCCATGTGCTTTTTTCCTAAATTCAAAACCATCCCTTTAATGTTTTTTCGAAATGGCTCCTGTACTTTTCAACAAGTGTCATAGTTAGTTAGTCCTTTGATTAAAGGTGGCTGTCAGAGCATTTTAAGATCACGTCTTGCCGCTTCCATTAGTGCATTTGTCGATGATGTGATCATAAATTTAAAAGTCACAAAAGCTTGTGTGTTAGAAAAATATAAAAGAAAATTCAATGAAAGTAGAAAAACATTAAAAAAGAAAAAAAAGATAAAGTGGACATGAACTTGGTTGTAGGTCATCACCTCCGTGGTAGTCTTGCCAACTCGATGGCGACGATCACCATTGTGGTTGCCTAAAACACATATCATTTTATTGGTGGTCATCGTATTTTAACCATTGAGATGAAAGAATATCCTTGATCTGATCTTTGGTGTGAGGTAACTATCACGACGACGGTCGCTCGTCAAGGCGACCACCATGGCGATGTACCGCTTGTCGGCGACGACCACCGTGGCAGCGGCCTCAAACTTGGCAGCCATGCACAGAGATAGTGGGTTACAATGTCGGTGGAAATTTTCTGCACCACACCGCGATGGAGCCAACCGAGCGGTGCAACCATCGCGCCATGATAGTCACCCAGCAACTTCAACACTAGCGGTTCTTAGGGTACAACTTTTTTTTTCTTTCATGAGAGAACTTTCAACAATGAAAACAAAATTCACAAAGTCAAAATCAAGTCAGCTTTATTTTAGAAGTCCACTTCGTCTCATTTTTTTTACGGCATCAAATTCACGTCAGCAAAATCCATCATTGGGGCGATACAAAAACGATTGATGATACTTTTTTAAAATTACAATGACCATTTTGGAAAAAAGAAGAAGCTGAAGAACGGTTTTGAATTTCGGGTAAAAATAGAGAGATCATTGATGCAATTTCACTTATTTTCTAATAACAGTCAATAATCTCCATAACTTTAGTTTGTTCGGTTGGTGTCTAAGAGTGGAACAGGTTAATCTCTTGGGAAGTATTCTCACCGAAAAGGAAAAAAAGAAGGAATTCTATTTGGGAAGAGTGCTGTGAAAGAGTGGAAATAAATTTTGGGAATTTTAATTGAAGTGAAAAAAAAAATTTGGGAATTTAATCAAATTTGAACAATTCGAACATTAGATACAATTGAATTTTGAAAAAACCATTTTGGTTTAGTTGAAACTCAATGTAGCAGATCATTGCATTCTGAACTTTTTATAAGTCGATTCAAGTACAGACATTCCAAATACTTCACGAGTCAAGATCGAGCTGGATCCATCGAGCTTAAGTTAAGTACCAAGTTTACCATTATATGTTACCATTATAATAATTATTTTTGTACTATATCATATTTATATCTTTTTTTTGGGTAGGCGGCCGTGCTCATTCAACCTTTAGTTAAGGCTCCATTTCTTTTCATTATCATTTTGTTTCTCATCTTCGTCGTGTAGTTATACTTAGTTATACTTTTACAATGTCGTGTACCCACACATATATTTATAAAAGTAAATAAAAGTCTAATTGGAGAAGTGTAACATGTCAAATGAATGGCTTTTATTTATTTTTTTGAGACCCCATGGCTAGCTAATACTTCAATCGATTGGATGAAGCGGTACATTCCAAAATAAGAATCAATTGTATTTTCTACATCGACACCATAAACGATTAGCTAGCAGCCTAAGGTAGATAAAAATATATATTTAACTGTGACTTTCAACCAATTTCGGCGACTGAGTCTTCCGCATCCAAATTGTAATAATTTTCAATCTCACCCCCTCACGCTACATATCCCGAACTAACTCCCCTTTGTAAGTATTCTCCCTCCACATCGCCATTCCAACCAACAATGGCTCTTCAAATTCTCTTCACATGGCTTGCCCTTTCCCTTCCTCTTCTCCTCCTCCTCCTCCTCCTCTCGATGAAAACCTTCAACAAAAAAACCGAGGCGCCGCGAAGCGAAAGAAGAACCTCCCTCCAGGGCCTCCACCGCTGCCCATCATAGGCAACCTCCACCAGCTCGGGCACTTGCCTCACCAGTCTCTGTGGAAACTCTCGAGACGGTATGGCCCCATCATGCTCATCCACCTCGGCGGCATCCCCACCGTCATCGTCTCTTCCCCTAGCGCCGCCAGGGAGGTCCTCAAGACCCACGACCTGGATTGCTGCAGCCGCCCGCAGCTGCTCGGCACAGGACGCCTCTCCTATGACTACCTCGACATCGCCTTCGTCGAGTATGGTGATTACTGGAGGGAATTGAGGAAGTTGTGCGTGCTCGAGCTGTTTAGCACCAAGCGAGTCCAGTCCTTTCGTTACATCAGGGAAGAGGAGGTGGGTTCTATGATCGAGTCGCTTGCGAAGTCAGCAGAGACCGGAACTCCGATCAATGTAAGCGAGAAGTTCATGGCTCTAACGGCTAACATCACTTGCAGGTAGGGCCTAGTGGTGTAGTTGATGAGTCAATTTGACTAAGTTACTACTTGAGCTCCACTCCATTCTTCGAGTTTCAACACTATATTAAGTATGATTCTTTAAACTTGAGCGGAACTTGACCGTGCTGTCTAAGTTCGAACTTGACCATACTTGATTAGACTTGATTAGGCTTACGAGGCACCCCAATTATTTAAGCTATTATCAAATTCGAAATTGATTCCAAGTCAATTTTCCAACTAGAGAAACTCGACTCGAACTTGGAAAGGTTTCATTCGAGCATGTCTAGTGTCATAGCCAAGCACGAAGCACTCACATGTAAATCGACTTGTTTGCACACCTTACATGCAGGGCCGCATTTGGGAAGGCATTTCAGGGGACAGAGTTCGACGGCGGAAAGTTCATGGATGTGATTAATGAGGCATTGACGATGTTGGGAAGCTTCGCAGCGTCCGATTTTTTCCCTCAATACGGCTGGATTGTGGACAGGTTGACAGGGCTTCATTCGAGGTTGGAGAAGAACTTTCGCAGTTTGGACGTTTTCTACCAGAAGGTGATCGATGAGCATCGGAACGTGAATAAGAGCAACGAGGAAGAGGAGGACATTGTCGATTTGCTGCTGAAGATGGAGAGGGAAAAGACTGATCTCGCGGGGGTCCAGCTCAAGGAAGATAACATCAAGGCCATCTTGATGGTAAATCATACGATCTATTACATATTCCTTAATGTTGATCATATACACATTTGAGAAGCAAAATTTAATGTTCTTTATATAGCAGGATATAAGTTAAGAACTTCTTCAATGAGTACTCTGTCCAATTTCTCAGACATAGAAGGCTTTATGGCACAAACTGATTTACTTGTCTTTTTTTGTAAATCATGACTTCATGTACACTCTCAAGGATATATTTCTAGCTGGAGTGCACACCGGTGCAGTTGTCATGGATTGGACAATGACTGAGCTCATCAGGAACCCGAGGGCAATGCGAAAAGTTTGCGAGGAGATCCGGCGTCGTGTTGGAAACAAGAAATGGCTTGTCGAAGACGACCTCAGCGGACTTAAATATCTCAAGTTAGTACTCAAGGAGGCAATGAGGTTACACCCTCCGGGTGTACTGCTCATTCCGAGGGAAACCATGGGCCACTTCAAGCTGTTTGGCTACGATGTCGAACCGAAGACCCGTGTCCAAGTCAACGTATGGGCCATCGGACGGGACCCGACCCTATGGGAGGACCCTGAGCAGTTTGTGCCCGAGAGGTTCGAGGAAAGTCAAATCGATTATAAGGGGAATCATTTCGAGCTATTGACATTCGGGGCAGGGCGGAGGGGCTGCCCTGGAATTTCAATGGCGATGGCAGTGATCGAGCTGGCGCTCGCCAATGTGTTGCATTCCTTCGACTGGAGATTGCCAGAGGGAATGACAGAGGCGGATGTGAGCATGGAGGAAGGTGCTGGTCTGGCCGTATCTAAGAAAGTGCCTCTCACTCTGTTGCCGGTTAAACCATCGCATAAAATCGACGCATGAGGGAGTCATCCTATATCGTCCTTATACTAAATTATGATCAAGGTCTTAATGTTGCATCTTACTATATTGCAGCAAACATCTCCACATATGTATGGTAACCGAGAAACATGAAGTATATTGCTTGCAGGGCAATAATGAACAAACCCAGTTGAGGAAATTGTGCATTGTGACTATCGAAGAGAGATCATCAGTCGAGCGACTCACTTCTGCATTGACAAATTGTATTTGTATCCCCCGTGTGCAAATTACTTCAAGAATTAGAAGTCTCTGTTGATTCAACATCGAACATTTTTTTCTGGTTGTAATATTTTCCAGGAAGAGGGTAATGCCCCACGAAATCTCTTAATGAGACAAACTATGACGTGTCATTAAAAAATTTGTCATTCAAGAATGAAAATTTAGCTTTTATTCATCTACGGCATACTTTGTAATTAATAATAATAATCTTCCAAAACATAAGCGCTTTCAAATTAGTTACAGAGTTACTGACACTATGTATTAGTTATTTTTTTCACAATGAGTAAATATATCAAAAGCATATCAATCTCAGAAACTTGAAATGAGATGATAAACAACAGATAATTTTAGCATAAAGAATGGTCATGTAATGAATGTGATTTTGTGCCTTTTTTTATGGCTTGAACTTCGATTTTCGAATTAACATCAGTGAATAGTGATTTTTATAATTGAAAGATTGAAAACTTTTGCTTAGTTGTAGTGACTAGTTATCCAGGTCCTCTTCTTTCTTTTACAACAGCTTGGGGAGGAGTAATCATCAAAGTTACTCCTCTATACATTACCATCAAGCGTTTGACACCTTTAGAATTTACCATAAGGTTTTGAGTGTCTCAACAAAATATATGATTTGAGTCATAATTACTTAGTCTAGTCCATATATAGGTGTAGAACCCATCATCCTAGCTCATTGCCGTGCCATAATCCAGAGGTAACAAATGTCTAGGCCTCTTAATTTCTAGACAAAACTTTTTTTTTTGGCCAAACAAGACTTGATATTACTTGACTTTCACAAATCAATGGCCGACCGTCCATTTTTACGAATTCTAGAGAAGTAGCCTTTCGAGTTCCGGCAGAGACAACTTTCTTAACCTTCAAGAGCCTCTTGTCTCACTAATTATGCGGTTGCGATAGAACGGAGGATTGCCCGGATCCGTTGTGATTAGTCTAATGCTCTGATTGGATGATGTATAAGATTGTTTAGCATCTGTATCATACTTTATGCAAAATTAAAGTGACATCTAGAGTTTATCTTTAGGAGCAAAGTAGGCATTAATAGTCAAATTATGGATTAAAAAATGCTGGGGTGATGATGCTGACTCTTTACTAACTCTCACTCACTTTCAAGATAAAGCCACCAGAAATAATAAATCCACAGTATCTTGTATTTCCGTGACTCCACTCTTGGTTTCAGCCTGGACATGTTCACAAATTGTTAAATGTTTTTATGTGATCTGACCAAGGTTATTAGGAAAAACCGAAGAAGATCCAGCGTTTTAGTTGACGGACCTGAACGCTCAGGTTCTCTTTCTTCTCTTGCCAGGTTACGTGTATACTTTTTCTAATGTTGGCTCATAATCACACGTTAAATTACATAAATATTGACTAAGGTGTCTGGACTTTCTTCCTCTTTAACGTTGTCCATCTCTCCAAAACCTCTCTGCATTAAGTTTGCTGCAGTCCTGAGATCCGAGAGCTCTCACAGTCACAGGTTTTATTTGTTCTTACGATCTTTTGAGTTCTGTTCTTGAGGATAAAGAGAATGCTATTTTCCCTCCTCTACAACAGCTATTGCTGAATTCTGGGCCAATTGCCATCTATTTTCGAATATGATCATGCTTCAATCTCTTATGTTCTGGCAAAAAATAAAAAAATAGATACGAAAATCCTGTTATAACAGTCTTTTATTTATCCCTTAGGCTGGTGCTTCTTGGATTAAGGTTACTTTGTTCTTTTCGAAAAGTTGCGGGTGATGGGAGGCATATTGTCGAAGAGGACGAGCAGGAGGAGAGCATATTCAACTGGTGGGTATCCTTCAACTCCACCGAGCTCTTGGAGTGAGTATGGAGGTAATACTACGCAGGATCCACACCAAACGTGCCTGCATCATCACTGCATGCCTCCTCCATCATACAATTATGCTCCACAACCTTCGCAAGTGCAGACCCGGCAGCGTCGGAAGATAGTGAACACAAAATATTCAAGGATAGCCGATAATTATCGTTCTTTGAATGAGGTAATTAGCTTGGGCCCTTGATAGCATTTAGAGTGATTACAGCAAAGATCTCCTCTATCTCTTGGTGTGACTCAATCCATATCAACTGTGATGGCTCTTCACAAGATGAACAGAAAAGGGACACATTGGGAGGGTCTGTGTTTAACCTCGCTAGCTATGGGATCATCTGTCATGTTAGCTGGGAATGGATATACATAGTGATTTACAGAATGATAACGAAAACGAAGGGGAAAGAAGAATTGCGTGTCCCTTTAATATGATTTTTAAAGCGATTTGTCTGAAGATGTTCAAACTACAGTTTTGGCTTGCTTTGGAAGATGTTCAAAATGAATGATACAATGTTCGAAATCTAGTCTGAAACCACAGCATAATGCTTCTAATCTTTCATATGTTGTCAATGAAGATGATAATGATTATCTAACTAGCACAGGTAACTTCTGCTCTTGCCCAAGCTGGTTTAGAGTCTTCTAATCTCATCGTCGGGATTGATTTCACAAAGAGCAATGAGTGGACAGGTACGATTTCTTAGTGCCTTGGTCCATTTCATGTCATGTGATGAGCTGTGCAGAAGATTATTTCGAAAATTAGGTGCAAGGTCATTCCATCGACGAAGCCTGCATGACATCGACCATGGTCAGAATCCCTACGAGCAAGCGATATCAATCATCGGAAAGACTTTATCCGCATTCGATGAGGATAACCTAATTCCCTGTTTCGGATTCGGAGATGGTATATCAGTGCCCTATGGGAATCAGTTTCTTACAAAATAACTTCATTGAAAATGAAACTGAGTCTGAAAATTCTGCAGCATCAACACACGACCAGGACGTTTTCAGTTTTTATCCAGACAATAGATTCTGCAACGGATTTGAGGAAGTTTTGACACGATACAAAGAGGTCGTTCCCCGCCTCCGCCTGGCAGGTGCTGCTTCTGTTTATTATCAAATTATGAGGGTTTCTGCTTCTGCAGGATGCTCTGGTGATATGTCTCTCAATTTTCTTTTAAATATTGCAGGACCAACATCCTTTGCACCCATAATTGAGATGGCGATGACAATTGTAGAGCAAAGCGGTGGCCAGTACCATGTCCTGTTAATAATAGCTGATGGGCAGGTAAAATCATGTTCTTCATGCACTGAACAATCAAAGCTGCGGCTTCTTTACCAGATTTTGTCATTATATCAGGAATGGATGTCTCCTCCTTTTTTTGAACCTTTTTTCTTTGAATTATCACGAGTTTTGGTGCTAGGACACGCGATTATCTCCTTGTAATGAGAAAATATAGCATGGTGTTGTGATAATGGGTTACTTCCAGTCCTAGAAAAGGTAGTTTTATATAAGTATTTTCCCAAAATGTGGCAACCGACGCAGGTGACGAGAAGTGTTGATACTCAGAATGGCCAGCTCAGTCCACAAGAGCAAAAGACAGTTGATGCAATCGTGAGAGCTAGGTATTCCACCCACCGACTTCGAAACATTCTCATTTACATTTCTTTTCCCATCATCATGACTTGATATATGTGAACTTGATTGCAGCGAATACCCTCTATCAATTGTTTTAGTTGGGGTCGGAGATGGGCCATGGGAACTGATGAAGGAGTTCGATGATAACATTCCTGCACGAGCTTTTGACAATTTCCAGGTACATCAGCCACTGGTCTAACATTATCAATGGCCGTAACATTTTTCCACATGCTTAGCAGAGAACCTTCTTTCTTTGGTCTTGTCAGTTTGTCAACTTTACCGAGATAATGTCCAAGAATGTGGATGCACCTAGAAAACAGGCAGAATTCTCTCTCGCGGCCTTAATGGAAGTTCCTTCTCAGTATAAAGCAACTCTCGAGCTTGGCATATTAGGGTAAGAATTATGCTCTAGGCTCTTGATGATTTATGCACTATTTGGTCATCTCTTTTTATGCATTCGAGAGTCTGAACCTCCACCGAAAATCTCGTTTCCTGAATTGATGGATCAGTCAACAAAAAGGGTTTTCCCCAGAGAGAATTCCTCTTCCTCCGCCTGTTCACAGCAGCAGCTCAAGACCTTACCAGTCAAGAAATTTTCAGCAAAAGGAAACTCCTTACTCTGACGAAGGCTCTCCAACATTCCCCAGGGCCCCATCATCGGTTTCAGCTTATGACACTCAGGTATGCTGTGTGATGTTTTCAGGGAAATTCTTTCTGGTTGAGCTAGTTTAAGTAAGCTAACAGAATATCAGGTTCCTTATATTGTCTGTCTATCACAAGGCAAAAAACAAATCCTGTATATTTCACTAGATTCATCATTACCTCGCTTCAATCGATTGAAAAATGGGGTTACTGAGTCCTTCCGATCATTACATTTTACTCTTGTGGATTTGCTCAGGATTGTCCCATATGTATGAGCAATTCAAAGGACATGGCCTTTGGGTGCGGCCACCTGGTATGGAAGTTCTTGTTGGTCTCCTTTTCCTCTCTCCTCTTTTCTTTCCATCTATAAGATCCTGAGGAGCAGGATAACAGAATCATTTTCAAGATAACATCCTCTTTTCTTCTTTCATTTGACAGACCTGCTGTGACTGTGGGGAGAATCTGCTGTCTTGCCCAATATGCCAGAGCCCCATCCAAATCAGAATTAAGCTTTATTGATCAGGCTTTGCCATTTTACGTCTACTGTTGATACTATAAGTTGATCTCAGCAAGCATCACTGCTTGCCTCTGATCTGTTTCATGCTTGTTACTTCTAAAAAATGTCCTGTAATTTAAGAGGGAAGACAGAGTAATCGCACTATCAACCCTCACCTGTGCAATGGAAAAGTTATTAGGCGACCCCGGTCCCTGATATCCATTTGAATAGTTGAATATCATGTATAAAGCAAGTGGACTCAACTAAATTGAACAGCTCAGATGCATTTGAGTAGATGCACCCAGTGCATGCAATAACCTTGGTATGCAATGCCCAATATAATCGCACCAAACAATGAGAAGAGAGGGCCGAACTAAAGATATCCACTGATGCAAAGAGCAAATGATGACCAAATATATTAATGCAACCTCATCCAACCAGGACGGTAAAACAGAATATTAATCCTGGCAAGAACCATAAGCAGTCCTCAACAATAGACAATTCTCATGTAGGATCTCCCGTGCGTGGGAGGCAGCAAAGTCAATTGACTTGAAGCTCATGAATAAAAATTGTTTACAGCCGTGATTTTACAAATTATATTGTTGTGGTTGCTCCTATGTTGTCAGTAGTAGTATCTATTAGATTGATTATATCCATAATCTGACTCGGGCACCATAACACTGGAGAGCAAAGAATCCTGCAGGGTCCTTCCTTCTGGTTCCTTAAGGAACTTGTTGTCTTCTATGTATGACTGAATTTCTGCAATAATTGGCTTCAACTCAGAGTCTCCACGTGCTTTTAGTGCACCCAAATAATCTTCAGAGATGACATTCAGCATCTTCTTGAACTGACGTTGGTATCTTCTAAAAAGGGCAAAGCCTGCCATCTATAAGAATAGAAAATATTTCAGTAATTACCAATTAGTGTTAACAAAACAGCCTTTTCCTTTAGGAGAGGAAAAAAGCCTTAAAGCAGGTTTTTTATAAATAACAAAAGTAAAATGAGACAGTTTCTATAGCTATTTTCACTGCATCTATGGAAATCTGGACAGAACCCACATAAGAACAAGGGGAGGTACCCAAAAAAAGGCCTCACTTTGCACTTAATGACCACTTATGTATCTCTATTTCTGCAAATACATTTACATACCTTTAAGTAAATCCCCACATTGAAAAAGATTAATTGCCCCTTCTTGCAAACTTATTTTAACATCTTAATTAGTTTTGGGTGGTTTGGATTTTAGCTGGTTTTGAGTGTTTTGAGTGGATTTTAGGGATGGATGGCATTTTCATAAGCAATGAAACAAGGATAACTGATGTAAAGGTGCAAAGGGTCCTTAAAGGTAAAACGCAGGTGTGTATTTGGAATCTTCAAAAGTAGAGGTATATAAGTGATCGTTCAGTGAAAGGTTGAGGTATGTATCTAGTATTTTCCCTAAGAACAATTACAGGCAGGAAATTATGACAAAAGTAAGCTAAGTATGAAAAAAGTCAATTTTCTTTTCACATTGCAAAAACTACTTAATTGCGTAGCTTACCAAAACAAGGAATAAGTTTTTTTCTCATTGCCATAAGGAAAACAGTATTTACAAAAATTGTCACGAAGTATTTAATTCCAAATAATCAACTTAAAACTCAGAATCTTTTTAACCAACAGCAGAAACATCAAATTCATTTAAGCACCAAGTTACCTGCAAGAAGGCATTCAAGGCAACAGCTGTGTAGACATTGGCAGGAAGTGTGTTTAAGAACCTAGCAAGCCATGCCCATCCTTCTTTGAGGCCATGAGCATTTTGGAAACCTGGAGGTTCAGTCTGTCAAATCAAATGTTACCGATCAGCTTCCTGAGATGGTAAATAGTCTTAAGAATTGACTATAAAACCAATATCAGTTTTTTGTTTCCTGGCCAATCAACTTTGGATTCCAACTCTTTTATCTTTCAGTAGAGAAAGGTCCAACTTATTGAGCATACGAAAATGATTAAATTCCAAATACTCAGCAGGAAAATAATATACGCGATGCCATGGCAAGTTATATGCTTTTCTAAAGCATGCGGTTGCAAACATCAGATATCAGCAGTAAAATTACTTGAACCTCATGCATATTGATGGAGATGAAAACAGAGACATGGACTGATGGGACTGAAGGTAAAACAGAGAGTTTGGAAACTAATAATTCGGTGTTCATAAACAGAGACATGCAATGACAGAAATGAAGGCAAAACAGAGAGTTTGGAAACGAACAATTCAATGTTTGTAAACTATGATCACTGGATTAAAACTTCCCTATCAGCCGAAGAAGTCAACATCAAGTTGAAGAAAAAGAAATTCTTTTAGGACATTTGGGGATATGGTCCCATATTGCTAGTGCTTTTCTGCAGTTACATGTTAGATATTGAAATAGAAGATTGAAGCAATTCACTGTCTGCTTGGATGAGTTTACCACTGAGCCTCAAGCTATGTGCTGTGCATTTCGAGTGACCAATGACCAATATTTTTATCACTAAAAGCAACAAAAGTCGATCAATCCATCGCGTTTAGCAAGAAATATATAGCTCTAACCCAACCTACAAATCACAAGGTTAAAACTTATCTCATATATTTTAGACACGCTTTAATCATCAGACTATGTCCATTACTTCAGTTTAATGCTCTATGCATCATTGTTCCAAAAACACAAATAACTCAAATAAAAAAATACAGCAGCAAACCTGCACAAGTGCTCCATAGAGTTTCATGTAAGATTCCAGCCGTTTCAAGTAATCTTTAACATTTTCTATTTTTCCATTGTCTTCTCGAAATCCAAGAGCTTTGTAGTATGCCTCTTTTGATTCAAATGCAGTCTGAACCAGCAGCAATTTTTCAAAATTCACATAAGTGGCAGGAAAATTTCAACTTAGAAGGCTGTACTGCAAATGAGCTTGATACCTTTGAGTAAACTATATACTTTGGGACCGTAAATATGCAAGCCATGTGAAACTCAGCAAGAAGAACATCCATTACGTGAGGCATCTGAAAGGAATATATTTATTAGAAGAGATGTTTAGTAACATATATAAAGCCTCTGTAAATAGCAAGCTGGCCATCTCAAATTCCAAACACCTTCTGCTATAAAAAGAGGAAAGCCTATAGCTAAATCCAAACCTTTTTTCTTTATTAGTAGCGAAATGCAAAACTAAAAAACAGTGATTCATCAATCAAAGAATAATAAACAATCATTCACATGCTTCCATGTTATAAAACAGAATCATGTATAGATTACAAAGTCATAAACTTCACGAGACTACAACTAATTAGCTACAGAGACTAATTCCTCCATTCATTATGTGGTGAGAATAGAAAAAACATTTTCGGCAATCAGAATCCTTATAGGAACTCTTAAATATTGACAAATATCTAAATCTTGAAATTTTTTCCACCCAAAAACTTAACTGGATGTTGGAGACAGCAGTCATTGGTCATATCAATTTCAGTCTAAGAAATCAGATCAAATTATAGACCTACTCAACTCTGCAAAGCAATACATAATCAGTCTATACATTCTTCTTTGGATCAATTCGAGAACCACATAACTGGTTTCAAGCACATTTTGCAAGTACAGCTACACTAGATTTTGACTTAAAATCTAGTCAAATAGAACTTGGAGTTTGTTCTTAAAAGCTTTGAACCATCTGAGATGATTGAGAGGATGATACATATCAGTTCTTCTCAACAGAGGAATGGTCCCCGACAAAGACCGTCCACTCAAGTCTACTAAATTCAACAAGAATAAAAGTGACTTTAAATTGGGATTCAAAGCTAGAATGAAGGACTAGCATAAAATATTCAATATAGCAGATATATCAAAAGGGAAACTAGAAAAAAAAACTATGCTTATGACACCATTTAGTTACCTTCGATGCAACCATCACAACAACATGGGCACATGCAAATGCAGCATTATCAGGGCTTTCACAATGGGAGACAACCTGCAGTATGCCAAAGTTGTTGAGGTTATGGTCGCTGCATATCTTTTGAGTAGCATGATAATGAACTAATATACAATATGAGCTAGGCAAAACAAGGACCGCATTTCATATTGATTCATTCATAACAATGAGAATATAGAGGAGAATCAGTCATTTATATTGCTCTAAGTTCTTATTTTAAAAATATGCAACTCTGCATAATTGCCGTGCACAAATCAAGTCACTCGTCTTTCAGAAATAAACAGAAGACTATTACTTGACAACTCCCTCTCTCATTTTATAAGATGCCTTCTTTTTTCATGTCAACAAGACTTACTGCAATGAATGTTGCCATATTCATCAGGGTACTTTGATATCTTTGCACTCTCTCTTAGTCAAATTTATATCTTCCAAATTTTTGGTCAACTAGGACAGAAAAAATTAGAAGAGCAAGGATGCGAGAGCTAAACATTGGTGACAGAATGGATATTTCCAAATCTAGGGAAGCATATCACAAATGCCATTGCTGTTGCTCGATGTATCATCTCACTATTCTGCAATAGATATGTGACTAAAATTGGCACACTTGATGAAATTCTACGCTAACAAAGTATAAGGAAAATCAAACAGTATTTTAAAAGTTTCGAGCTAGTAAGTTCTACAGCTGTCCTTCCTTTAGACATATAGAATCGCAACTTCGGTACCACTTAGCAGTAAAACTTGTGTTCAGTAATATGTATACATAGAGATGTAAGTGTCATGATGCATGCTATGGTGGCCACATATCATAACAAGAATCAGGATTCAGGACATTAACATGTTCCCAGGGTAAAAATATGGTGTACCTTTCTCGCAAATGCTGCAATGTTAATGGACTGAGGGCAAGCAGGATTACTGAATATCTTTACTAGTTCGCTTGCTTTCGATCTGCACAAAATAATAAAGCGATGCAGTTCAAGATATAAAGTGAAGCAACATGTGAAAACATGCAATGGAGATGCAGTGAACACAAGATTAGCTTATGACAGCAGACTCTGACAATAGAGTGTCAAGAAAGCAGTAAGGTTGAAAACTTGAACACTGTAGAAACCCAAAAGAGACCCTGCACCCCTTTGCTCTTGCTTCAAGACCAGTTGATGCTAGCATCCCATACACCAAGAAATAATAGTTGTATCAGGACATGGCAAACTCAGTTACTCCACTAGATCTTTGTCACATACTATAAGATCAAGAACCTTGGGAAATTGGACAAGATCAAGTTTGGCATCTATACAAAGAATACGGTACTGAGTTATTTGGTCCATTCCTTCCTAAAACTCAACATGTTTAAATGCAATCATCAGTTAGACATCTACCTCCCAGCCACTTAATTGATGTACTTAGATGTGTCCTGAGATTGGATCCACATAAAAAGAATAAGAAAACAGAGAAAAGCAAAACAAGATTTACTTAAAATGCACAAATGAAAAATCCATGATCATCAATTTACCATTAACATCCAAGTGACTACTAGAAGCATCTTCCATACCTGACATTATCCTTTGTCCCCCTTATCTGTCTGATCAACCTAGCTACATGCCTCTCATTGCTGCTGAAATCCTACTCCGGATGCCAGAAAAAGAACCTCAAATTCATATGCTTTTAAAACAAATGAAAAATATACAATGAAAATAAACTACAACAAGAAGACTATAAGCCTCAAACTCCAGCTTTAAATATCAAACTTGGGAGCACTCATATCCTCCAATGACATGTACAGCCATATCTATATTGCATTATGCAGGAGGAACTATGACGTTCCAACAAGCATCCAGGAGATATTTCCTTTTCTTTCTGTTTGTGGTTGGATGGATAAGCAAGAGATAACAAGTACTCCTTTCTAGCTGCAACAAATTTAAGAGTTCCTTACATACACCTGGAGACCTGTGAGAAGTACCTGATTCAAATTTATTTGTATTTCCCGGTTCTTCTCACCAATCTCTTTGAACTTCTGTAGTCTTCCCTGCTCTACAATGATGGCACTTTTTGCAGCCTTCACCACATCACCTATCATTATATAGGCTAGTCAAGACCAAGGATCAGAATGCAAAGTCCAAGGGGTAGATGAAAAACTATAGCATAAAGAAAGAATAAGCATGGTTGAAGTGATTATATATAAGACTGCAGTTCCCTCTGACAGTTATAAGTATTCAAATGGATAGATGGTGGTCCCCACATTAATCAAGTATATAGCAGAAGTATCTGGTTGAATGGCTACTTAATCTGCACTACAGATCAAATCATTAACCACACTGAGTAAAGGCCATTAGTGACCCACAAATGAGAGAGGGAGCTGTATTAACAATCAAATACTGGAATAGCTTCAAATTACAAGTTTAAAACTAACAATCTGCAAGTTCACATAGTTTAACAGAAATGGCAAAACATAATATAGATATAAGCCAAAAATTTGATGCTTTAGATAGATAATATATAATGATAAAACGTGCAGACCAAAGTTCATAATTTTCAGCTAGAAAGGATCAAAGTGGAAGAATAATTTACCGACAAAAGTAAGCTAGAAGGTCAGAATATAAGTGGAAAGTGGAAAATAAGAGATTCCAATCGCAAAAAAGCAGAACCTACTCTAGACTTGACATAAAATCACAGGCATTAAAATCAGGAACACTGAATGTGGTAGTAATAACGGGAGCAGGTGTACACCTTTGCTAGTATGTTTTCCAGACTTCAAGGAAAAAATCACAGTTCACTTCATAAGATCATAAGATCCTTGAGAACTTCCCAAAAACTCAAGGACCAATTAGTTGTCAAGACTTAAGCAAGAACAATCTAAATATACATTTCACGCACCACAGGGCATGATAGATCATATCACTAAAAATGAAAGAGCAATTTCCACAATATAATAAATTGTACATACTAGCTGATTCTGACTTCTTTGTTTGATTTGACTGCTTTTTCTTAGACTGAGAACTCGAATTTTTCAGACTTCCATCAGTATGTAGTCCTCCTGCTTCCTGTTGGGCCATTGCACGAGCCACTCTTTCTGAGGCTTCAGCAGCTAACTTATCTGCAGCTTCTTTTGCTTTCCTCTCAGCCTCCAAAGCAGCAGTTCTTTCTGCCTCCTGTCTTAACTTAGCCTGTACCAACACAGGGAAAATCCCCCATGGACAAACAGCAATAACATATAAAACAAGTTCTAGAAGAGGATTAGACCGCTAAGATCCAATAGAGCAATTGATACATGCATGAAACCCATATAAAGCATGTCAAAATTTAATGCAAGCTAATTCAAGACAAATGTTTTGGAGCAGAAACATGGGCTCCGGATCACAGGCTCATTGTGGCTAAAACAAAACTTTGTAAAAGGCAGAATGATGAACAAAGTAATAGATCAGTCTAAGTGCACTAGTCTCATATTGGATTAGAGATTCTAGAAGAGGATTAGACCGCTAAGATCCAATAGAGCAATTGATACATGCATGAAACCCATATAAAGCATGTCAAAATTTAATGCAAGCTAATTCAAGACAAATGTTTTGGAGCAGAAACATGGGCTTCGGATCACAGGCTCATTGTGGCTAAAACAAAACTTTGTAAAAGGCAGAATGATGAACAAAGTAATAGATCAGTCTAGGTGCACTAGTCTCATATTGGATTAGAGATTCTCATCAACAAAAAAAATTTATCATCATTGTGGAAAATCCTAACAAAGTAGTGAAGAAAAGTTTGGCAGCACAGATACTTATGCTGAAAATATTTGCAGGACTCGCAAGTGCTACTAGGCTAAGACCCAGTCACATATATCCAACAACAAGAAGGCCTAGGAAACAGACCTCTGCTTCTACTTTGGCTTTTTCTTGGCGAAGCTTTTCTTCATAAAATGCCTTTTCCTTTCTTCTAGCCTCTTCATAAGCTGCATCACTTTTGATTTTCTTTTCTTCAATCTGTGATTTCAATTCATGATCCCGTTGGATAGCCGTCAAGTGATTATCAAGTGCTTCTGCACTGCAATTGTGGATATGTCATATACTTCAATATCAAATACAGTCAACATCCATATAGCCAATCATCTTCAACAAAAGAACATTTCTAAAAGTCAATCAAAGAGATGACATTTGCAAATAAACTATTCATGCAGAGAAACAAGTAGCTAAAGCAATGTAAATAATGTAAAAATTTCCCCTCCCTCCCTCTCTCTCTCTCTCTCTCACACACACTAAAAAACACACATAGAGTACACAGGGTCTCAATAGATGAAATAAGTATCAGCTACAAGTATCCTAAGGTATACATCATTCCCATGCATCATAACATTAATGAATGAACAAAGACTGGAGAACAGTTTCCACAAAATGGAATCAAATGTGGAGAGATAGAAAATCATAAGAACTTACAGTTTGCGTTGATATTGAGTATCAATTCTCTTGTCCATATCTCGTCTTGCATCTCTATATTTTTCAACTCGGGCAAGCGCTAATGTCGACTTTTCACTTCCATTAATCAAATCCATCTCTAGTGCTGAGACTTGGTTCCTAATATCATCCTGTTAATCAAGCCAACTAGTACTTTCAGACATGCTCGTGGGAAAGTGCTGAAAGGAACAGAAAAAAGTGCCTCTTGTCCAAGTGAGTAACCATGGCTAACTCTCCTATTAAAACTAGGTTACAGGCCCAAAGAGTGCAATGAATACAGCAGGTAATATAACCCTATGAATTGTGACACATGGCACTGAAGAGGAAAACAACATCAAACCACCATATTCACCTTGACTTCAAGCTGATATTCGTGTATGAACTCAAATAAAGCAGCTTCCTCTGAGTTCCCTTCATCCATCAAGTATGGTTGCACTTCCAGAGCTGACTCATCATCACTCTCATCACTGTCATTGCCAGATAAATTTAAAACCACTAGAGAATGTCCAAAGACAAGATTAAAGCAAGAAGTACTGCACAACTATACCTCATGTATAAATTATTGAAATTGAATCTTTTCCTGGTCACTAAACTAGCACTAGTCACCTCCTCATCACTGTCATCCAAATCATCTATCTCATCATCAGATACCCGCATTATAAATGTACTCGGTCTGCCCTTTGCCATCTTCCTATAGGAAAATTGTCTGAGTATTAGCAACGACAGGCAAACATGTTGGAACAATCCTTTTCAACTTAGATGAAAACGGATTTCTTGAATAGAACAAACGATATCCCAAAAGAAGCTGAAATTGTAATGGCAGCGAGAAAGACACGAACCGTGACTGATTCTTGGTAAAAGGCACTGGACTAACTGAAGAAGCATTGAGCTTCTTCCCCAATGCATCCAGCTCTGATAAAAGACTGTTGAGATTCCAATCCGGATCAGGATCGGCGGCAACTCCATGGACTTTTGGTGGGCACCGAAGCTCTAATTTAACCGCCCCCCTGCACCACATGTACACACAATATAGCACTCGAACTAAATAACAGAACATGCGAGTTAAACTTGCCATACTGAATTCAGCCCATAATGGAAAAACGACACGATTGCGCCAGCGTGCATCAGACATTTATCAATTGGTTGCAAAACACATGGCCTACCGAGCAAAAGAGATCGACTTGGACTGAACTTACATTAGCCGGAACTGCCAGAGACCCCCTCCAGAGGATGCGAAACGCTCCGAATTTCGTGATCGCGATCGAGGGTTCGTCGAATTCGAGCTCAAATGTCGAGCGCCGCAGCCGCCGATAGGCCGAACCGGCCGGTGGCTAGCCTTCCAGTTCCTGAGGAAGTACAGAGTGTACAAAAGCACATCATTAGGGGTTCGAAATTTCGCGTCTTTAATGGCTTCTTCTACGGTCGTCCGCTCGCTTCCGGTGACGGTGCACCGGCGGCGACTTACTTCGACGCGAAGGAGGATGCGCCGAGCTCTTCCTTCCAGGGATGAGACGACGCCGCAGTTGCAGGCGGAGAGCATGGAAGAGTGGGAAAAAAATGGGAATGTGTGCTATGGATGATTTTTGAATAGGGAAATATATCAAAAAAATATCATAAAATATGCCCACAACTTTTGTGTTACGAAAACCTCGGGTTAATTCAAGAAAAAATATCAACTTTAAGTGGAATGTCAAATTAACCCCAAAAAAATTTATCTCATAAAAAAAATCCACTTTAAGTCGAATATTAAATCTGGCCCAAACTTTTTTTTTGTCTTAAAAAAAGCATCAATTTTTATTTAAATCTCAAATCCGGCCCCCTTAATTTAGATCAATTGATTTTCTTTAGCAATAAATCAATATGCATTTGCTGGCTAGATTTAAAGCATTATTCATTATATTCTTATTTGACCAACAGCTCAAAGAATAACAATAAAACTGTTCATCATTTCATACACTTCGAAAAGATCTTCGAATTGAATTTTCTAACCATCTTCACCATTTTGTTGTAATATAAAACTACAAGTAGCAAGACACCATGGACGAGATTTGTTAAGCTCACGACTAGAATATTTTATTTTATTTTAAACAAGTAACAATAGAAGTCAGATTTGGGAAAAGAATGAAAATTTATAATTTTTTAATAGATAAAAAAGTCGGGCCAGAATTATCACTCAACCTAAAGTTAATATTTTTTTACAAGACAAAAAAAAGTTTGAGTCATATTTGACATTCAATCTAAAGTCAATGTTTTTTTTTTTTTTGCAATAAGCCTGAAAACCTCCGAACTTTATACTATTGATCCTAAAAAACTTTCATTTTTTTCAAATTCGACAATCAATTTTACAGTGATTAATTTCCATCCTATGATCGAAAACCACCTATTAAAAGCCGGTTCCATAGAATGAGAATCGGGAACCACGTTTCCGGAACCATAAGAAAACCGGACCACTCCCAGGTGGGTCCATGAAACCCCTCAAGATGATTCGGTGATTTTTGAGAAGTGTTTTAAGTCGAAAAGGTCGGCCAAATCAGCCCATCATCTTTCTTGCATTGGTAGTGCTGCAACAGAGCACTAATGCATTTCTCTCTCTCGCCGGCAGGTCATAAAAGACTGATGGATGACAGAAATTTATATATCTCTTTTTCTTTTTCTCATCCAATTTCAGCTTTGTTCGTCTCCGTTGATTATAGGCATCGATCCGAGAAAGTGTGCAGAAAAATTCATTCATCAAAGACTAACATGAATTTCGACATTACACTAGAACTCAAGGAAACTAAGAAAACACACGAATTGGAGTGATGGAGGAGTTGCGAGCGTGAGAGAGTGAGGGATAATTAGGGTTTTCTTTTCAAAACATAAAAATTATATATATAATATATATACCAATCTGATCTAGGTGGGTGGTTTCACACTTGAAATCGGAAACTAAATTAGTTTTCAACGATTCTCATTTATTAAAATTAGGAACCAAATTTATTCATATAAGCAGCTCGATCTAATCCAATTCGAGCGGTCTTCGGTTCTTTTGCACACCTCTAACTTGTGTAGAAAACAATGGGCAGTGAAGTTGACGTAAATCTAAAAAATTCTGTAGAAAAACCTAAAACTTAACCCATCATGTCATCAATAGTTCAATCTCAAACTTGTTCTAGTCTCACAATCAATTCTCTAAAGGTTGATTTAGGGCGAATCAAGCACAATTAGGATTCTTCAAGTCCTCTCTCTCTCTCTCTCCCCAAATTCGTGCCTGAGGGACTAAAATTTTTCCAAATCGAGGTTTCATGAATGTTGGGTGAGTGTCAATCCTCTAAAGCTCAAAAACACCTCATAACCGGTACTCATTTCTATTTTTAGTTCATCAAGGAAGCCCCGTGAGTATCCTGACAAAAGGTATTTATGGTTCAGTGGTATCTATTTTTTAATATAGATGACAAGAAAAAAGTTTAAGATATTGAAGTCACATTGAGCCTTGGTGAAATTTTATAGATCCACAAAGCTTCATTTGTCTGCTGTTGTCCACACAAGCCACCTTGTCATTTTTTAACCACCTCTTGTATGAAACTGTGACAATTGATTTTTTGAATAACTAGTACGGATTTGGAGATTTTCGGGACACCAAAAAGACTTTGAAGTATTGGGTATCTCAATAAACATAATTTAAGTTTTTTGTAATTTTTTCTCTTTTACATATCTGTTCATATAAAGCTTGCCCAATTGTCCCAAAATTTTCCTTTTCAAAAATACCATTCCTTTCTTCTTTCGTACTCTTACTTTTTTAATTCCGCGTCCATCTATTGCACTCACCTACTCATTCTCTTTCTATACATAATTATCTAATCACGCGCATTCATGAAACGCCTGTGCATCATAGATTTGGAAAAAAATCTTAGAAAACAGACTCGAAAATTGAAAAAGAAAAAAAGAAAAGGAAAAGAAAAATCAATGCTTGGAAGCAAAATAAATACGGCGTGCATTGCCTTTGAAGTCGGCAAAAGTCCCCAAAAAGGGCTCAAAAGGCATGCTGACTCATATGCACATTCAATGCCTTGCCGTGTATCCAACGACAAGAGTCTCTTCTGAATATATTTCTTGGCTTAATCATGCGTGTTGCGAAGTGACACCCCCACAAATTTTCATGGCTTAATCATGCGTGGAAATTTGTTAGTACTTAGATTCCTTAATCCACGGTTTTGATTGAGTTTTGTAGTTAGATGAGATGTCGAATGTCATGCAAAGACACTTTCCTTTTGATTAAGACAAAGACAAGACATCTCAGTCGAAAATTTCAAACCTCTATAATTTACTGTAAACCAATTATTTCCCCTCAAAAATCATATCAACATTTTTCGTTTCTGAATTGTAATTCTCTCCACAAAGAGAAGTCTAGGATCGTCGCTTAAGGGATTAATGGCCCTAACTAATTTTCATCATGATATTAATACCCGAAACTTTTTCACTATCACCAAAGGTTCGAAACTTTTATCCCATCACAATCTCGTCCAAATGACTTTAAAAAATCCTTACTTGGATCTGACGACACGTAAGGTTGTATTATCCCTAGCAATCTTATAATCCTAATCGTGAGAGACTTGGTGACTAAATAAAGATTCGATAAATTTTGAAATTAAATGAAAATATTATGAATTCAAATTGTAATATATTAAAGTCAAGCAATGACTAGACTAGCATGTCCCTTTCCCACTCTTGAGTAACAGAGGCTGCATTTGGTTCAGTATTTCCAATGAGCTTTCGGGCCTAAAAGCCCCTTGGGAAAATGTTAAACCGTTTGGTTCAGCTTTGGAGTCAACTTTCAATTGAAAATCGGCCTTCAAAATGTTGAAAGCCCAAAACCAGTCCCTACTAGTTTTGGGCTTTCAACTTTCGACTGAATGCTAAAATTAATTTTTTCCTTTCAAAACTGTCATCATTTTGCTCCTAGTTATTTTTTTTTTACTGAGAAATGAGGTAGCCCTTCGCCGGACTGGCGAATGATTTAGTCCAATTTAAAAAAAAAAGATATATATTATACCCCTCAAAGTCCATTGTAAAATTTTTTTTATCAAATGCACATTCAACTCAAAATCTATTTACAAGGAAATTTTGTCAAACATAATTACATTTTTTCAAATGATTTTGAGCTTTCGTCATTTTCATTGGACTGAAAGTTCATTCGCAAAGTTAAACCAAAAGCACTCAAAAGGTGACTCCGTCTCCCATCCCATATAAAAGTCAATCATTGCAGCCTCCTCTCCTTCGTCGCCCCCGCCCCACGGTCACTCCACAAGAGATTCGTCATGGAGGGAAGAAGAAGAAGCATCTTCCTCCCTCTCCTCCTCCCACTGCTAATTTCCCTCTCCTCCACCTCCTCCGCCGCGGCCCTGCCGCTGTCCACCAGCTCGCGGTGGATCGTGGACGGGTCGGGGCAGCGCGTGAAGCTGGCGTGCGCCAACTGGGTGTCCCACCTGGACGCGATGGTGGCGGAGGGGCTGAGCAAGCAGCCCCTCGGCGCCATCTCCGCCCGGATTGCGTCCCTTGGGTTCAACTGCGTTCGCCTGACGTGGCCGCTCTTCCTGGCCACCAACGAATCCCTGGCCTCGCTCACGGTGCGACAGTCGTTCCAGGGCCTCGGCCTCGCCGACGCCATCTCCGGGATACAGGCCAACAACCCGGAGATCCTCGATCTCTCGCTGATCCAAGCTTTTCAGGTAATGCCTCTCTCCGCTCCCTACTCTTCAATATGGATGAAAAAGGAAGCGGGGGAAATCAGAAACCCAGAAGCCATCTTCGTTTCCGTCGAGTCGATTCATACCCGATGGAAACGAGATATGGTTGCAGCGAAATCAAAGATGAAAAACGAAGGAACGGAGATCTGGGTGATGACGGATGATTGCTTCTTCGTTTCCTTTTACTGGGTCGTGATCAGCGACGTCGGTGGTTGAACATGGGGAAAGCGGCCAATGACTATTTCTCTCGCATTAATAAACAGTACGATCCAACAATGACCCACCTCAGTGTCGTGTCGTGTTCTCCAAGAGTTCTTATCCAAAACGAGTCCGATTTTCGTTCGATGATCATCGCGGAACAGATTCGACTGCTGCTGCTGCTACATGTTGACGAACTGAGCCGGCGAGGCCGATCGTGTTGTTTTTTTGCAGGAAGTGGTTTCGAGCCTCGGAGACAACGGCGTGATGGTGATCCTGGACAACCACCTGAGCAAGCCGGGGTGGTGCTGCAGCTACAACGACGGGAACGGCTTCTTTGGGGACCAGTACTTCGATCCCGACCTCTGGATCAACGGTCTTACCCGAATGGCGACGCTCTTCAACGGGGTCAGGAACGTCGTCGGCATGAGCTTGAGGAACGAGCTCCGGGGACCTAGGCAGAATGTCAAGGATTGGTACAAGTAAGAGCCCTTCACTTACGAATTGATTTTAGTCCTTATTATATCATATCCATCATTATCTATTCCTCATCCAGCGCAAGGAAAGAGAAATCTTCCGACAAATGACTACACTTATATGCAATTTTGAGGGGTTGACATCCGTTTTGTGAAATTTAATTAGGGAGTGTTTGTTTCAATATTTTGAAAGCTCCTGGGAAATTTTGAGGTATTTAGCAACCATTTCCGAGAGGTTTTGGGGCTTTCAACTATAGGGGAAGTGCTATTTTTTGGCATTTTTTCTTCCTATCTTGCCCTCATTAGTTTTCTTGTATTCTTATCTTGCCTCACTATTTAGGGTTTATAGCTGGTCGTCGACATTGGTGATGCAAAACACTGGTGGCGACGACTGGGTCGCCTAACCCCTGAAAGGACCACCTGGGCCGCGCAACCCAAGCGAGGGCTACCTAAGGTCGTGCAACCCTAGGTGGCCCTTATGAGGGTTGCCCGAGGTCATGTGACCTTGGTCGACGACCATCAACATTAGATCTGGCTCATCGACAGTCTGAGCCATTCATCGGCAACGAATGGTTTTATTTTTTTTAACAAATAACTAGAAAAATTACAGTGAAAGTCCTTTAGAAAAAAAAAATTACCAAACATTACTTAACCCGAAATTACTTTGCAAATGAGTGTTCATCAAAGGTACTTTGCATTTTCTCAAAGAGTTTTAGGCTCTCAATATTTACATTATACCCAAAGCTTATTTTCAAAATCTAACCAAATGTAGGGTGTGTTTGTTTTAATGAAAGTATTTTTTTGGAAAGTGTTTTCCAGACTTTTCGCTATTTGTTTCTTCAAAAATAATTTGATCAATGGAAAATACTTTCCGGTCAACATAAATATTATGTTTTATTTTAGGAAAATGAATTCACGTATGTGGGAAGGGGAAAACACTTTTCCTCTTTATTAGGTCTTTAGATCCTTTCTTTTTATTATGTCAAATGTTATTTAATCATTTTCCAAATGCCATCCAAACGCCTGAAAACATTTTCAATCACATATTACCAAACACAGGAAAACTAATCATGATTTCCTGTAAAACATTTTCCAAAAATGATATGATTTCCGCAAAACAAACGCACCCGTAGTTTTTTTTTAGAAATCTTACCTTTATTTTTGCCAATTCTTATGGCTCACCTAATTCATTTTTATTCCATCTATAGCACTATATATAGCAAAAGAAAAATCTCATCCTTTTAAAGGATTTAAATTATTTTTCATTTAACTCTCTTTCCAATTTGGCCACATCTTCTTTCCCAATTCTTTTCCAACCGATCAAAATTGTACATCTCACGTGCAGATTTTTAGCTAGCATATTGGGTGGGTACTTCAATCTATGATGTACATAAAACACTAGTATTAGGTGGTCCATCGAGACGTTAACTTCATTTATTAATAAGAAATCAGATCGAGTGAAGTTTTAAGAAAATAACGGGACACAACTCAATTTTACCCATTTTTCTTGCCCAAAAGAAAAATTTATTTTCTTCCCATATATCCTTAAATACTAATGTTATAAATATTGGATTCACTGACAAATGAGTAAATTAATAATTCTACTTGATCTCTTGAAATTCAAGTCTTCTTCTGTCCTACTAAAATTTTTCCTAGAAAACATCCAAACCTTGAAATGGTACTTTATCTTTTCAAATATGTTTACACAACCTTTTTGTAATACTTTGCTTTTCCCAAATTATATATACTGAAATATTTCGTAATAAAGTGATTTTAGTTAGTTTTTTCAAATATCAATTTTTTTATATCAACACGTAATTATCTTTTACAATCATTAAAGTCGAAAACACTTTTTTTTTTTTTATCGTCGAATTTAGGAGGGAAATCGCTGCCCCCATTCTCTCTCTAACTCTCTCTCTTCTGCCTGCTCGTCTTTACGGCATCTCCCACCGTGGCCGCCGCCGCCGCCTTCACCACCGTCGCCGACCTTGCAGGTACATGCAGAGGGGAGCGGAGGCCGTACACGCGTCGAACCCGGACGTGCTCGTCATCCTCTCCGGCCTCAGCTACGACAAGGACCTCTCCTTCCTCGACCTCGACCGCCCCCTCAACCTCTCCTTCTCCGGCAAGCTCGTCTTCGAGCTCCACTGGTACGCCTTCTCCGACGGCTCCGCCTGGGCCACCGGCAACCCCAACCGCGTCTGCGGCCAGGTCGTCGGCAACCTCAATAGGCTCTCCTTCTTCCTCCTCCAGCGGTGGCCCCTCTTTGTCAGCGAGTTCGGCGTCGACCAGAGGGGGACGAACGCGAACGACAACCGGTACCTGAACTGCTTCGCCGGGGTCGCCGCCGACCTGGACTTCGACTGGGCGCTGTGGACGCTGGTTGGGAGTTATTACCTGAGGGAAGGAGTGGTGGGGATGAACGAGTATTACGGGGTTTTGGATGGGAATTGGAGCGGTCTCAGGAATTCGAGCTTGTTCCAGAGGTTCCAAGCTCTCCAAGCTCCTCTCAAAGGTAATTGTCGTGGTTATCATAACTGTTTCTCTGTTTGTAGGTGCGCAATCGCTGAGAAAAATGGCTTAAGAAGTTTGAATTTTTATAGATATGAAAGCTAAAGGGGCGGCATCCGTTGAGATATTACAGTAAATCTTGCCTTTTTCAAATGGATCAAAAGAAGATCATGCACCGTCGATCCAATGTTTCACCCATAAGCAAGGTTGCTTGTGTAAGAAGTTAAAAACATCTGATGAATCTGATCAGTAGTCTTTCCTTGTCATTATATTTCGTTCCGATCGCATGCATGGTCCGAGGGGTCTAGGTTGATATGCATTTAGGAGGATTGCTCACGTATGACATACATGATTGACCCGGTCGGGGATTTGATCGAGTACTCGATGTCGCTCCCTCTGCATATGTATGCCAATGTGCTAACCGACCCTGAATTTCATCGACGAATGAGAAAATTGTGCTGTGCGCAGGGCCAGGGCTATCGGAAACCACTCCGCATAAGGTG
The DNA here is from genome assembly GCA_014182845.1 of Corymbia calophylla. Lineage (NCBI taxonomy): Eukaryota > Viridiplantae > Streptophyta > Magnoliopsida > Myrtales > Myrtaceae > Corymbia > Corymbia calophylla. Next base: position 29,403,356 of record CM024694.1, read on the forward strand.
ATTTTCCATCCGGCGACGGGTCTCTGCGTCTTGAGGAAATCTCTGCTTGAGCCAGTGAAGTTGGGCCCCTGCACAGAGTCGGAAGCCTGGAACTATACACCTCAAAAGGTTTTGTCCCTGAAGGCGACCTACTTCTGCATACAAGCAGTCGAGGTGGGAAAGCCGGCAAAACTCAGTATCATATGCACCGGCTCTAACTCGAAATGGAATATTATTTCAGAGTCGAAGATGCATCTCTCGTCTAACACCAGCAACGGGGCTAGCGTGTGCTTAGATGTGGACTCCGATAACACCATTGTCACGAGTTCTTGCAAGTGCTTGAGTGGAGACAACAAGTGCGACCCTTCTAGCCAGTGGTTCAAGCTCGTCGAGAGCACGAGGAGCTTGAGAGCCACGAGAACCTTCGATTTGCTCAATTCAATCTTGGACTTACCTAGAAAAGGCCTGGGGATTTTTCTGAGCTTCTGAAGGAATCATAACTAGCCGAATAGTGAGTTCGAAGAGTCAACAGGCTACTCGTCCTTGGATTGAAGCGACCGTGCATGTAAGAATCGTAAGGCAGAAGATAGAATTCCTCAATGTGGTATCTAGAGATGCCGTGACCTTTTAACTTGGGGCACATTGGAATTTGTTCTTTTCTTGCGATCGTCTAGTGTACAGTACAGGGATTAATAAAAGGACATTGATTGTGTCTCTATGCTTTCTACTTAGCTTGTCTGGAGGAGAAAGCTATGGCAACACAAATGATTGAGGCCTGTTCCTGCCATGAAGGACATAGCAAGATACTACGAGAATGACCAGGGATGGAGTCATCTTCTAGTTTAGTATGAGCAGAAGTCACGTCGGTTGCTAGAGCGACACATTACAACCCACCCCATGAAATCAGACTCTGAGCTACATCTGAATATCTGTTTAAAAAGAGAGTTAAAATCTGATTACAGGAATGCAGATTCGAACAGCACTAGCATTCAAGATTGCGCATATGCAATTACGTGAATGAGAAATGATTGCTTTAAGAGGATGGACAGTGATACTCTACATGCCATGGGCTTCGTGCCCGACTTCCTAGCTACAGACATTTGCCAGAAAGTACTTCAAGCATGCTCTTTTTGTTAACAGAAATAAAGGGTTAAATCCTGGCATCCAAATAAAGCTTCTGCCCCACAAAAGGAATGATTCTCCATTTCTTTTTCGCTTTTCAAAATTAACAAATTAAAGATATAGTTCTATCTTGGTCAAAAAAATGAAGATATAGTTCAAGCATCGTCTCCTTGGGTTAGCTACAAGAAAGTGCAGAGCAGGCCACTTTGGATGGAATAACTTAAAGACCATCTTTTTCTGTGTCTTCACTTTATAAAAGCCAGACCAATTGCATCATCTCGTAGTTCAAAGATGAAAAATGTGTTAGATTTGGAAGATGGATCATGTCAAAACAAGCATAGCTTGATGCAAAGCACCGGAAACTTGTACTAGACACTAAAAAAACGAGCATTTTAACTGGCAAGCTTCTGGATTTTTGGATTAAAATACATAGACCTGCCCGTTACACAGTAGATCAATGCAATGTCTCGCTCTTCACCTATAACTTGAGTCTCTTACGCCATGAGCCGGTTAGGGAGTGATCAGTTCATACCAACTTCCGGTTTGTCCGTGGAAGAAGATATTCTGGTCAGGAAGCTGCTGCTCGCCCATGATCCAGATGGCCGACAGCTTGACTCTGAGCTACTACTTCAAGCAATAGAGGATGTGATGTGTTGTGCCACTTCTTCGGAAACAGTGGTGAGCGATATTGTTACCTAGCCATTACTTGCTGTATTCAGTGAAACTATCATATGTCAAAACAACCAGATTAGCATGTTAGTGGTTCTCATTTGATAAAAGGGACGAAATTTTGTAACTTCATGGTGTAGAGTCGTCGACTTCTTTCTTCAGGGACAGAGGACATATGTGTTACCTTCTTCAAAAGAACTTGAATGAAGTAGATGTAACATTAATTTGTCTTGTGTTTTCTTGAACTCCCAGAGTACTTCCTTTTTATACTATCTATATCTGTTCGACAGTGTGATTACAAGAGAGAAGATGATATCAGGCAAATTGGAGTTGTTGGATCACAAGAACCACTTGGATTCATCATCCACAGAATTTCATCTGAGGCTCTCTCTCTCTCTCTCTCTCTCTCTCTCTCTCTCTGCAATTCACAAGATAGACGCTCATATCAGGTGCTCTACTATGCTTGCAGATGGTTTGCCTGTGCTACAGTCAAAAAAATATGTGTGCAAGGACACTATATCTATTCGATCTGCTGGGTTATTATACCTGGGATGCAAAAGTAGTTTTGGTGCTGGCAGCTCTCAGCATGAACTATGCTGAATTTTGCCTCGTGATTCAACTCTCGACCTGTAACCAATTGGCAGAATCAATCGCAATGCTCAAGCGGCTACAATCCAACTCAAAGGCATTCAAGCCTCGACTTAAAGCTCTGAGCTCGTTGATTATGAAGCTGTTGGATATGGCGAAATACATCCTTAAGTTTACGAACCTTTCAATTTCACATCTAAACCCAGATAAAGAGGCCATCGAGACTATCAAGTCTAATATTTTCATAACAGCTTTTTGGATTGTCAGAAGCTCCTTGACAAGCTGTTCTCACATGAATGATTCGATGACCATAAAGCCAGGGTAAGTGCACGTTCTTTCA